>OY720461.1:33828475-34428475 GCA_963082715.1 Harpalus rubripes | reverse complement strand
TTGGTTGTTATGTTAATTTGTAATTTTTATTTGACGAAAATATCATTTTAAGATAGAAGATAGAATTGTGTTCGTAAGTGTCAAAAAATTATTTATCATTATACTTTACACTTGATATAATCCATCATTCAAGTGATAATTGCAATATTGGAAAATCCAAAATTTTATGACAAGCAAATGTAATAAAACAAATATTTAAAACAAACGATACATACGTTGCTACATAAAACAAATATTGCAGTTGTTACTGTTTATTTGCAAGATAAAATAAAAAGAGACCGCATTTATGTTTTGTTTATTAGTATCCTTGACAACGCCTAGATTTATAAGCAATTTTAATCGTAGCACTTGATAATATACCGGGTGTCTACTTTTTTTCACCTATAGGAAATACAATGTTAATTTTTTATTTCGGTCTGTTTTGACCTATTGATTTTACATTGAAAGTGTAAATACAAAAAATGTTCAGAATTAAAAACTGTATCGAACAAGCTTTATTTATTGTTATAATGAGCCTGTTTCACATTTTTCAAAAAAATATTTTAAATGAAAGTTTATGCAATATTTTTCTTATAAATTATTTTTTTAATAATTTGTTATTTTTTGCAAAAAAATTAAATAAAAAGATTGGCACCAAAAATAGACATGAAAAACAACCCCTCACTTCTGTGTAGTAGAAGCACGTATATTACGTCATCACAGCCAATAGAAAAACAGTTTTTCCATCACCTACGTTTATTTTTGTAATTTAGATAAATAAACGTAGGCGTTAGTTTGTCACATGTTAATAACAAACTTCTAATTTGACGTTTGACGCTGACATTTTGCATTATAAATGAGTAATAAAGTAATAATGGCTAATATAGAATATACTCAAGCTAAGTCGGACAGTTTACCGAAAGTCGATAGCTGGATAGTGGCTGAATTTATATCAGAAAACGATTGTTTTACTGCTGCCAAAATAAGGGGTGTTAAAGAGTTAAGGTAAAATAAAATGTAAAAACCTAACCATCAGCTCTTCGGCCTACTGGATCCAGCCACAATTTTCTTTTCTTCGCATCTTTTGGCATATTTATAAATTAAATAGTAGGTTTGCTCCTAGCAGCAATTTTCCAAGAAGGCACAGTAGATACTGTAAATTACTCATTTTATATTGGATTTTTTGTTATCTAACACGTGCCAAACTCAAAAATTTGACACTTGTTTGACAAATTTGACAATATACTTATCATAACACTTTTGACACTATAAAGGGTCCTCGAAAGAGACCAATTGGAGCCGATGAAGATGTATGTGCTGTGACGTCACATTCTGTTTCAGATCACGTAACTTTTACAAAATATCCAAATTTCACAAGTTAATTGTGAAATATCTAATGGATATTTGAAGATATTTTCAAATTTGAGATTATTTAAATAATGATATCTTTTTAAATTTAATACTTAGAAGTAATATAAAAATTCTTGCAACAGCCATATTCAGAACAAATCTGTAAGCTTTACAGATGTGTAAATCTGTAAAAAACTTGACAAAAACGCATCGATTTTTGGGCAAAATGGAGAACGTCTTTCAAAAGTGCTGTTGCAAGAATTTTTACATGACTTCAAAATACAAAATTTTAAAAGATATTGTCCTTTAAAGAGCCTCAAAGTTGAAAATATCACGAAATATCCATTAGATATTTTACAAATAATTATTGAAATTTGTGTAATATTTTGTAAAAGTCACGTGATCTAAAACAGAATGTGACGCCAGAGCACATACAGTTTAACATGTGACAAACTATCGCCTACTTTTATTTATATAAATAACGTAAACTGTTTTCCTATTGGCTATGAATGACGTGTTGTATGTACTCCGACGTCACAGGAGTGGGAAGCTATTTTTTATTAATATTTCTGGCGCTAATCTTTTTATTTAATTATTTACGAAAATAACAATAAATTATTGTTTATTTTTTATTATACTAAGAAAAATATTTCATAAATTACATTTAAAATACTTTTTTGTGCAACCGGACGCGAAATAAGCATTTCGCAGCCGCAATACAGGCCGCGAAATTGGATATCGTGACCGTTGTTATGGTAACGGTAAACAATCATTTTGACACTTGAGAATTGCATGGTTTTGTTTATCAAATGTCAATCCCATACCTTGAAGGCTAACTTTCTATTTACAATGAAACTGTTTAAAATTAATAAAATTTGTAATTACATATTTTCTACGGTTGCACAAAAAATATTGTGTACACCTCGTCCGCGAAATACTTTAGCGCCCTCAAGATTGTCTTGCCTCGGCCGCGACCGGCCTCGGCGACAATTTTTCTCTCGGTACGCTACAGAATAATTTGGCGGCCTTGATATACAAATAACTATTAAAAAAAATATGTAACCGGCTCATTCTGATACCAAAGAAACTGACTACTATTACTATCGGCCATAGAAAAAATAATTTATTATTTCAAATTGTAACACATACTTGTACGTAAACTTATAATGAAAACGTGTTCATGAGATGTCACATTTATCATATTTATAATAAATAAAAATAGGGTATAGATTATAAAAATAACAATATATTAAAAAAAAGTATTATTTAATGACGAGGCAACAATCATTATTTACGTTAATGTATACATAAAAATTAATTTACTACTTCAGAGTAATATTAGCAACAGAAAATTATACTTAACGACAAGAATAATGAGCAACAACAGTTAAACGCTTTAATTAGATAGTGATCCTAATGTGCTAAGTTCATTTCGAAGCCAAACACTATATTTTTATTTATAAATAAATAATGTTATATATAGATATTATTGAAAATAAATTACTTCATCTAATTAATGACTATTTTAAATATTTTGTATATGTGTGGTTCTCTGTGAATCAATATTTTAACTGTCTAATGATGATATGTTAATATGAATCTAATGGGGTCTTCCACCTTAATATCAAATTAGAACAAGGCTCACTTATTAAATCTAGACTTTAAAACTAAGAGATTAGAACTATTAAAGTATAAAAGAGTTATTACTTTTTAAAATGTTCCAATTTTTAATGCCCTTGACATCTACTCTATTCCAAATTACTTTCAAACCTTCTACTACCGCCTTTTTAAAATACAGAATACATTTTCAAGTAGGTAAATGAATGCAGAAAATAATGAAACAAGAATATAATAAATATAATGCCGCGCCAGATAGAAACCACGTGCGTTTGCGCCGGTGAATATAATGGCTGTATAGGCGGTGTGCACAAAAGTAGTCAGCGCCGACAGCGGTCAAAAATGACAAAATTGGTTACTCATTGAAACATAGCAAAATTATGTTTTATGTCAGAATAATTTTGCAATTTCTATTTTATAAAATATTTGCAATGAATGCGAATGATAAGACGTTAAATATTATGTGATGCAGTGGGAGATCTAATTCTTACAAAATTACCGATTGAAGTATCAAATTTCATAAATTTCCTACAGATATCCAAATAGACGCCAACCTTCCCATCGCCTATTTGCGCGCATTTTTCAGCGTCTACGTGAATCTGGATGATGGCATTGGTGTTAATAATAACGTTGAGGATGAAGAGAATGTAATTGATGCTGTTCTCGATAATCCTGAAATCAGCACAAGACACATCGCTGCTCAATTACACATGTCTCACAGCACTGTTTGGCGGATATTAAACCGTTAGGAATTACATTCCTATCACTTTCAGCGAGTTCAAGCACTGCAACCCGGAGACTATGGTCCTCGTTTAGAATTTTGTCGCTGGTTTCTCCGTCAAAATTTAAATGATCCTGACTTTATTTCCAATGTGTTATGGTCTGATGAAGCCCAATTCACGAGAGACGGAGTAAACAATTTCCATAATTACCATTTATGGAGCATTGAAAATCCACATGCGATTGTTCAGTCCCGTTTTCAGCAAAGAATTAGCATAAATGTCTGGGCAGGAATTTTCAATACTAGATTACTAGAAATTGAAGTTTTAATTGACTGATTAACAGCTGATGGCTACAGAAACTTTCTGGAAAACAGACTACATGAACTAATGGACGATGTTCCACTTCTTGTACGACAACAGATGTGGTACCAGCATGATGGTGCTCCTCCTCACTATGGTAGACAAGTAACTGAGTGGTTAAACCAAAACTTTTCCAATAGGTGGATTGGACGTGGAGGTCCAAACTTTTGGCCTGCAAGATCTCCAGACTTAAATCCTCTTGATTTCTATCTATGGGGACACTTGATACAAGAAGTTTATAGGGTACAAATAATCACGCGTGAACAGTTACTTGAACGAATTATGAATGCATCTGCTGCCATTCGTAACGATCAAAGTGTAATTTATCGTATATATGATTCTATGATTCACCGATGTCAAGCATGCTTACGAGTTCAAGGCGCGCATTTTGAGCACACTGTAATTTTTTTTTTTTTAATTTGTTAACTTATTTCATATTGTGTTAACCTATTCCATGTTTGGTTATGTTGTTCTGTGTTTAGCATTTATTTATTTGTCTATTTAATAATTGTGTCATCGTATGTTTTGTTATCCAAATCGTATTCGTTAATATTAATAAATAAAATTAATTAATACGAATAAGGTATTACTTTTCAATATAACTCGTGTTTTCCGAAAGTACCTTGATACAAAAATTAAAAAAATTCGTGTTATTTCATATGACATTTTTGGCTCAAAATGACCTCAGGAATAAGCTGTTAAAGTTTGTTACACTAGTCCTGAAACACCCTGTATAATAATAAAAACAACAATGTAGTATGCAGTTTAAATTATTTTAAAATTAAAACGCACGCCTACTGAAATTTTCTGAATAGAAATTGCAATTCAAATTGTCACACCTTCATTTGAGACATAATCATTGCATAATATCTTGATGCATATGTAAGAGATCTTTCCCTTTAAGCTATAACGTAAGGCTTGATGAAGATTTTTTTTGTAATAAAAACACCTATACGGATATAGCTACGGTATAACTTAGATAAACAAACTAGAAACTGAGATTATGTTTGCATTTCTTATGCAACCTTATTGCAACTGCATTTGATTGCATCTTGAATGTAGTTTCTAACATAGTGGTAACATTTTTAGAAGATGTAAGATATTTTTAACACCGATTTATGTGGGGCATTCCAATAAAACTACTTACAACTTTGACGAGGGATTCTTAAAGTGAAAATATATAAATATTATTATTACTATTATACATTTCTTGTTTTTACACATGAATGCAAAATTCTAAAAAGGTTACCCTCGAGTTTACCACATGTGAGCTCAGATATTTAATGCTAAAATACGGCAAAAACTATATTGGCATTTTGAAAATGGAATCCCAAGGGTTTTTTCTTTGTTTATAAGTCGTACAATAAGCGACAGATTTGCTTAAAAAATACATACCAAACGACAGTTCACGTGACAGTTTATAAATGAGATGAGATTTAAAAAATAACCATACACATACTAAACTATTAAAAATTTAGAATTTATAGTTTTATAAATTCATTTACCATTTACTTAGCGCATACAAGGGCTATAATTTCTAAGTACTAAATTTTAAAAGATATTTTTCTTTAAAGTGCCTCAAATTTGAAAAAATCACGAAATTTCCATTAGATATTTTACAATGAATTATTGAAATTTGTGTAATATTTTTAAAAAGTCACGTAATCTGAAACAGAATATGACGTCAGAGCACATACAGTTTAACATGTGACAAACTATCGCCTACTTTTATTTATATATGAATAACGTAAACTGTTTTTCTATTGGCTATGTATGACGTACTGTATATGCTCCGACGTCACAGGAGGGTTGTTATTCATGACAACAATAAATTATTATTATTTGTTATATTATGAAAAATATTGTATAAACTTTAATGGGGTCTCGTGGCCGCGTGCCTGAGTGTCAGGTCGCGAATCTGGGGAACCGGGTTCGATCCCGACCGACGCCAAATATTTTCTAATTTTAAATGGCACAAAAATGACCCCTGTGGTGCACTCTCCACGCCAGCAATGAGTGCCCGTGAGGTGACGCCTGGTAAACGCCCGCACGGTACAAATATGTCATCATCATTACCGATATCTGCATACAAAGCAGATTGGCACACCCAGCAATGGGTAATATGCCGTGATGATATATTTATTTATTTATTTATTTGTATAAACTTTCATTTGTTTGAAATACTTTTTAAAAAATCTGAAACCGACTCATTATTTACTGATTTTTTTTTAATATACTCTGTTCCATTTAAGCCTTTCAGCAGATGGCGCTGACATCAGCATCAGTTTTGTTTTAAGTAGCCGAAATTATACTGGGTAAACTTGTCTCTTGTCTCCAATTTCAGGCAATCAGAAAGTTCAAAACGATGCCCTATTAGCTTAAATGGAACAACGTATAATTCTCATGATTACCACCAATATATACAGGGTGTAACACCAAAACCGATCACCGCCATTATTTTCTTTATTATTATAGTTACAAAAAAATACTATAGAATAAAGTTGTAAGAGACCAAGGGGGACATTCCATTAGAGAAGAAAAGATTTTTTTAAACCAGTGGTTCTCAAGTTACATCACAAAGTTATATTTTTTCAAATGGGATTATACTATTTTTTTATGCCTATTTGATAGCGTATTTTTTTCTGAATTAAATCATGTATTAGTTTTACATTCTTACATAATAAAAATATTGAGAAAAATCCAATTGAAATTTAAATAAATTTGATTTTTTTAGTTATTTTTCAGTAGGCTATTTATGAAAAACAAAACTTGCTATTTATCAATTTGAATTATTTAGAATGGAAATCAAATAAAACACTATTTATAAATTAATATTAACAAATATAACTATAAAAATAAAATCTATTGAAATTTCAATTGAATTTTTTTCAATATTTTTATTATGCAAGGATATAAAACTAATACATGGTTGAATTCAGAAAAAAAATACGCTATCGAACAGGCATTAAAATATCTATAATCCCATTTGAAAAAATATAGTTTTGTGTTGTAACTTGAGAACCACTAGTTTAAAAAATATTTTCTTTCGTGAGATGTCCCCCTTGGACTCCTATAACTTTGCTCTATAGTATTTTCTTGTAAATATAATAATAAAGAAAATAATGGCGGTGGTCGGTGTTTTGGTGTTACACCCTGTATATTTATATATATATATATATATATATATACAGGGTGGTGGCGGTTAGGGGTGAACATAGGGATTTAACATGGGATTTTAGTTTTTTGCAATTTCCTGCTCTCCTGTTCATTTTATGGCAAAAACTGTAGAGTACAAAATTGTTCAGAATTAAAAATTGCACACAAAAATGTATTTACATTTATTATTTAATTTCAAAATTTCTGTTAATTTGTAGCTATAGCCATGACTTATAACTCAAATGTTTAAACATAATAATGTCATTCAATTTCTGTCAAATTTTCGAAATTTTCTCTAATAAAAAGTTAATTTAATAATGAATGTTTATTCGAATAAGGAACGAGTTTTCGTTATAAAAAATTATTATGGTGGGAATAGTTTTAGAAGAATACGTGATTTGTTTTCCATAAGTACGAAAATACACCAATTCCTATTGTAGCAACAATTTCTAAACTTGTTAAAAAATTTGAGAACACAGCTAGTGCAGCTATGCACGAAGGTAATGAAGGAAATAATAATAATAATAATAATAATAATAATAATAATAATAATAATAATAATAATAATAATGATAATAATAATAGAAGACGTCATAACGAAGTGAACGAAGAAATGGTATTGGCTATGATAAATCAAAATTCTACGTAGTTGATACATTTGGAATTGGTTTATTATTAAATGGTATACCTAATAAAAAATGCGTATTAAAATTAAAAGTTGTTTGTTTTTATTTAATTTTTAAGTTAGATTAAGGCATGATTGACGTTTATAAATAATTTTTGACAACCAGAAAAAAATAAATTCCATGGCTATTGCTACAAAATAACAGAAATTTTGTAATTTCATTTTAAAATTGTGAAGAAACCAAAAACATAATAATAAATGTAAATATATTTTTGTATTCAATTTTTAATGCTGAACAATTTTGTACTCTGCAGTTTTTTCCGTAAAATGAGCAGGAGAGTAGGAAATTGCAAAAAACTAAAATCCCATGTTAAATCCCTATGTTCACCCCTAACCGCCACCACCCTGTATATATATATACTCAAAATATTTTAGTATTTAGACTAATTTACCTACACAACTTTTTGTTTATCTTAACGTTTTTATGTACAAATCTTATATAATTTTGTGGTACATAGTTCCTTTTGTATTTAAACGCGAGAATAAACTTAAAAATACAAAATGTCAAAAAACTATGCATTTTATTGACTCGTTACCATAGCAACGCACTCTGTTTTCAGATGTTGCTGGGTTAGTCCAATACTTTATAAAATGTATTATTTTCTGATTCAAAAACTGTAGATATAAAAAAAAATATATAATTTCCTGTACATTATACTGATTGTAGATAAAATATTGAATATGAAGAATGTAATGATATTATTGGCTAAATAATGAAATTGCCTCAATAAAATATGTATGAAAACAGGCAATAATAATATTGAAATGAAATAATGGAAATAAACATTTCCACGCTAATATCTTACTATAAATAGCAATCCATAATAGTTATATTATTTGAAGCTAATAATACGTAAAAGTGTTATTGGTTATAACACATTGTTAAACTTGTTGTTGAAAGAGAGACTGATTATTTTTTGGATGATGTTTTTTTTATTCTTTCGGGCTTGTGCTAACCCACGAAGTGGGAAATGCGTGATTTTATGTATGTATGTATGTTAAACTTTGTTTTTTGTTTTTGGTGAATTCGATTTTCGAAGTTAATTAAAAATAACAAAATCACGTGCAAATATAACTAGTTTTTTACGATAAATATGGGAAAATCCTGATTTTATACATTTAAATGATAAGATTTTGATACAGATTTGTGCTAATTACTAACAATGAATTTAACAATAATATTTGAAAGATATTCTTACAAATTACTGGTCAATATTGTGCAAATATTTCTTTCAGTATTGTATATATTACAATTTCAAATATAGAGTACTACAATAATAAAAATCTTAACAATAGGAACAATGAATATTTTATTAAAGAGAATGGCAAAGATTTAAATATTTATTCGTTAATAGCAACACCATTATGTGTGTGCTAGGTTTAGAATTAATCTTTACAGTTAACAATCAAAGAAAACAACAAAATCTCACCTCGTTATGAAGAGAATCATGGCACAAAAACAAATCAACACAGCAAGGATGGAAAAGATGTTTGACAGTTCAGCAAAAGATACGAGCATTGTTGTCATTGTACCCATTTTCACCCATAAATTTAGCGAAATTGAGGAAAAACTTCACTGATAATTTTCACCACAACCGTAAACTATCACATCGAAAGTCAAACTGACAGTACAATCACACAGTTCCATTTTGTCTGACTGTTGTTCTTGTTTATGTAGAGGTTACGTCACATATACTGCGTTCGTTTAAAGCTTTTATATAATGAAAACTAAACTTGCTACATTAACATTTAAGTCATATTTGTCTTAAAATTCGTACTATAAATGGAACTATAGATAAAAGTATTATTTTATAATTAGAATTTCAACGCAATAACAGTATATTATTAAAAGTAGGCATTGATTTAGTACAACTAGAGACATCTATACAACATAGGACTAATAACGAAATTGATTTGGGTAAAGCAGAATGCTGGCGGGACTTCCAAAATATTTATAAATTTTGATACTTATATACTTACATTATATAATATTAATTTATACAATATATTTTTCTTGAAATATATGATATTTTAAAAAAAGATACAATTCTAATTTTGGCGCTTAACGGGCTACCAGGATTTATTTCAGTAACTGTCAACATGCTGTCAACTGTCCGTTACCGTTACCATGGTCAATTATGGGGTTGCTAAGTACTGTCACTAATAAAACAATTAAAATTAATTATTGCTTATATTTGTCACTCATACTTGTATTAATTCATCAAAATTTTTCAGAAATGTCTGGTAAAAAAATTTTGACTGTTGATTTTGAAGTGTTTGGCAGGGTTCAGGGTATGTAAACAACTATAAATAAATTAAAATATCTAATATATTTGTAAATTACAGGTGTCTTTTTTCGCAAAGTAAGTAGTTATGTCCATTTCATACCCTTCTATAATTGTTAGCCATTTTAAAGTCATTTATCATACAATCAATCTTACTCCTCTTTGCTTGTAGCATACTCAACAACAAGCCCAGACTTTAGGCCTACGAGGATGGTGCATGAATACTGAAAAAGGAACGGTACAGGGCGTTATGCAAGGAGAAGAAAATGCAGTGAAGAATATGTTAGTTTGGTTACTTTAGATTTATCAAATACTAATTGGAATATTTCAGGAAGCAATGGTTAAAAACTACTGGTAGTCCACAATCCCGAATTGAAAAAGCAGAATTCAATAATGAAAAAGAAATAAAGGATTATAATTTCAATGATTTTAAAATTAGGCGTTAGATAGTTATTTATTAACTTATTTATTACTCTCTGTATTCATGAACAAATAAAGTATTATTAAAAACTTTAGTAGATTTTATGGTATGTTTATGTTTACATTACAGGCCGGCATTTTAAAAATAATATACCCGCTCTAAATTAAATTTAAGCAATTTTTTTTAAAATGAACTGTTTCTGCTTATATTAAAATATCTGATTTGTAATTCAACGGTTCATTATGTAACTATAGTTTATATAAAAAATATTGTTTAAAATTAATTTCTGTGAGAGGTTAGTTTGAAACATTTCTCGATTTTTCAGCATTTACAAAATATTGACATTCTGATAAAATGTAATTTCTATTTTATACGAGTATGGCCATCTTACGCGACATTAATGAACTGCAAACTACTAATAAAATAGGTTTTAAACTTCACAATAGCTAATTTAATCCACCTTACCTATTCAGTATTGTGGAGAATAGGGCATAGTTTTGAACTCTCTGATTGCCTGAAATTGGATACAAGTTTACCCAATGTAATTTCGGCTATATAAAACTGGCGCTGATGTGAGCACCATCTACAGTCATTATTTAAACAATTTTCATTTTGGAAATATATTCAAATATATATGTATACTCTATTCCAGTTAAGAATGGACTTAAAAGTAGGGCTTATAATTCCAGCTTTTAGATTGGTCTGAACGCAAACGTCGTAAGAGCTAGAGTTACAACTCTAGCAGAAGTCAAAGCTGTGATTCTATATTATTAAATATTATGCTAAGGTGACGCTAGTATTATGCTATAGACTAGAAAAGTGAACTGTCAAATTTAGGCGCCAAATTCAAACTCAGTTCATAACGCTGAGAACATAATTTTCATCGCCGTGTATTTCTTACCAAGGAAATTTTACCTCAACTTTAAAGACCGAGAAATCTCATAAAAGTAAATCTCTTATTCAAAACATTATAAGTACCACCTAGAATGATCCTTTAACTCAAGATACGTACAATAATATTCACATGAACTGTGCACAGTTTATAATTATTTAAACAAAAATACAACGTATTTACAAGCGGGTGAGGGACTATCCACGACATACGGAATTTTAACTTCTAATAATTTTCTTACTCTACCTTTTCAAGGATTTTAAACAGTTGCAATCTATTACTGAATAAACAAACTATCAAATCCTTAACAAGATCTGCTTAATTTCTTTTACAAAATATCTTTTTTTTGCAGTAAAATCACACTTCCATAAAAAACCAATGCTAGGGAATTCAAACTATGAACTCGCGCCAAAAGCAAATTCTAACCTTACTTTTGTGGTCTATTGGTGGCTGAAATGTCCTACAGAGGCGCTGCGTTCATTCAAGAAGAAAATGGATGCCGCCTTGGTAACTGTTGTTAAGTTACCGCGAAACTATTAGTGGGAGATTTCCCTTTCTTCAAATTTGAGGCTCTTTAAAAGGCACAGATGAAAGAAATATAATTGTTATTAGTACTTGTTACGTCTTCTAAGTTGTACAGTGCATATTATAAGGTTTTATTTTAAATTTGTTTCACCATGCTGATGTGTTTCGCAGCTAACTTCAATCATTACAGCGCGCGTGGCACTTACATGTTTTTTAAATTTCCAAAAGACCCAAATCAGAAGAAAACTTTGTAACATTTTTCTGAACCATTTCAATACAAAGCACACCTATAGGTTATGAGATGAGCGTCAAATGTCAAATTCTGTTTTAGCATAGCAACCGCATTAGTAACGGGCTGGCTCCAAAGCGCCACCAAGTCTATTCTTTACTGGAATAGAGTATAGTTTAAATCATTATACCCATTTTAAAGGTATAACTTATCCTTATAATATTGTTTGAACTATTTTCTGACACAATTATTGAAATAAAAATCTGGTGTGGCCAACACAATACCTCCTGCCATTTACAGCTCGAGTCACAAAAAAGATTAAGTTAATCTTTATTTTTGGATTAGCGAATTTTACTCTAATTTTCTTTTTTATTTCTTAAAATATAGTCTAATCGAATCCAAATAACTCCCTTATTTTAAACCCCTCAACAGAAATAAATCCCAATTACAGAGTAGGTTCACATTCACACACATCCATGCCTTAGTGGGATTCGAACCCAGAGCCCCGAGGGCACTCATGACATGAGGCGTTGCTCTAACCATTGAACCACCGAAGCTATAATAAAATGAAGATTACATTTTAAATACCGGGATAGAATAGAATTCACTAATCTAAAAATGAGGATTAGCTTATTTTTTTTGTCAATTTGTTAATTTTTATTAATCTAAGTACATACCTACGTATTTACTTATGCTGGAAACTGTACTGAATTCCTTTTCTATTGTTCTATTTACTTTTTTCTTTTTAAAACGTTACTAATATTATTTTGAAATCATTAGTTCTTTGATAGTGACATTTATGTGTCAGTTACATACATTTGAGTAACCGCGTTATGTTTGTTTAAAGCGTAGGCTCTGGGATTTAAATTATAGATAATTTTATAAATTTATCCATAAAATATATAGAAACAGTATTATTGCAAATCTATAGAAAATTTAATAATCTTTAATTTTTATAACGTTAATCTAGAAAAAATAAAATTTAAAGGTATTTTTCGAAGAAAATCTATTTTGAGCTTCTAGTAAAGCGCCATTTCCGGTTATCCGATTTTCACCAAAATCTAATGGGCTTTTTCCATTACAGAAAAAGTTCGAAATACAAGATTTCAAAATTTTCTGAATGATAGTATTTGAGTTAGATTGGAGGATCCACACATACATACATCAACACAGAAATCATCGTAAAAATGTTAAAATTGGATTCTAGGGACCTTAAAACGTGGTCATTTACCAAAATCTCGATATGCGATTTTTAGTACGATCCCTATACCTTCCTTACGAAGGGAAGCGGGAGGTAAAAATGTTAAAATCTTATTTGAAAGACTTGAAACATCTTTATTCACAAAATTTCGATAGGTATGTGATTTTTCGCGCAATTCTTATACCGCTTTTTCTATAGGTTTATAAAATACGAAGTAATTTGTTGCTACATGTTATACCTTATCATTTAAATTATATTTTTTCTCTAGTTTAAAATAACCTCTTATCTAAATTCTAACATAAATATTAGTTAAATATTATTCTAAGTTTTTAGCTTATATTTGCAATATTTTGTGCAATTGTGCGAACAGTTACAGTTTTGCATTCTAACGGTAATGTTCGTAAACATTTACAGAATGCTAAACACAAAATAAAATTCATACAGCGTTGTCTAAAATAAATTGTATTCAATTCGTACAGTGTGTTTTTAAAAATGTTACCATTATCAACTTTTTAAGAAAAATAAAGATAAATATATTTGGAAAACAAATTTTAGTGAACTTTTATCGTCGATTGAAGAATGATTGAAAATTTCTAACCGCAGGTAAAAATAAAAGATTATTATTATCTTTTTAGGAAGTTGTGGTATATGGAATAGCTACTATAATATTTGGTAAAATACGTGAAAGATAAAATTTATCTATATTTGATAATAAATTGATTCAATAAACTTAGTTTTCATGAATTAGTAATTAATGAATTTTATTTTAAATAGGAATATATTAGTGGTAAAGTGATTATCTATATTTTAAATACAAATATTTCCTATCTATTATGATTCATAACTGTGAAATTCAAGACAAATAACTTAATAAAGTTAAAAAAAATTAGAACAAACCTATTATAAATAGTGACCTGAACTGTTCTAAATTAAATAGTTAATGTATCCAGTGACTGTCAAAATTTTATACGAAATACGTGCGTTTATTTATAATAGTATAATACTCAGAAAGAAAGTATGAACAAGTACAAGTATTATTCATTTTTTTACCTCTCGCTAAGAGAGGTATTGAATTCATGCTAAAAATCGCATATCCAGATTTTAGTGAATAAGCACGTTTTAAGGTCCCTAGAATCCGATTATAACATTTTTACGATGATGTCCGTGTGTGTGTGTGTGTGTGGATGGTGTGTGTGGATGTTGGATCCACGATTTCTCATATACTATAAGACTAAATACATTTTTAACAACGGATTCCTCAATCTAACAATAATGGGAAGAGTTGACTAAGTTTTGGTAACAATTGGACAACCGGAAGTAGTAGTTACAAGAAAAAAATCATCTAAATATTATTTATTGAAAATTTATGCAAATACTTATATTAAAGAACGTTAAATTCTTTATTCGATAAATATAAATTCATTATTATATCTTCTATAGATTTAGAGATAAAGAAATGCACATAAAATAATTTAATGTATAAAATCTCAGATCAAACTACTTCAAGGCAATAAATTCAAATGTTTGTAATTGAGACATAAACGTCACTGTCGAAAATATTTGTATGCCACTGTCAAAAATATTTGTACATCATTATGAAGATTATGAAAATAAAAAAAAAGTTAACAACGCAAAAGAATATAGGTAAAAAAGAATATAAAAGGAATTTGCGAAAAAATGACGAATATAAAGAAAAAGAAAAGGAAAGTAGAAAAAAAAATCAGGATATTGAATATAAAGAAAATGTATGTATTGTACATAATTTATATTAAAATATCCCATAGATTTTGCAAATATATGTGAGAATTATTTTGTAGTGAGACATGAATATATGTATAAATAAATAAATATATCATCACGGCATATTACCCATTGCTGGGTGTGTCAATCTGCTGGCGTGGAGAGTACACCATAGGGATCATTTTTGTGCCATTTAAAATTCGAAATATTTGGCGTCGGTCGGGATCGATCCCGGTTCCCCAGATTCGCGACCTGATACTCAGGCACGCGGCCACGATACCCCATGAATGAATATATGTATTTGTTTTTAAAAATATTTGTTGTTTTATGCGTACAACAAAATATCTGGCGATAGGTTATGTGCTGGCCACATCAGATTTTCTTATATGTTAAAATATTTTTAAATAAAGCGTTTTTACTTTTATATTTTGTAAAATTTTAAAAAATACTAACAATAAATTTAATATCGTTTGTGCAAAAAATACGCTATATTTTGTTACTTTTATTGCATTAATAATAACATTACATGTATAGTACTGCAATAATATGGAAAAAGAATAAAAAATATTTCTTTATATAATTTTTCTTAGGTATTCTACCTCGGTAAATAAAACAAAAGCATGGGAGTAAATATAGAATTTGTAGGAGGATGTACATATTTATATGTACAAGATGTTTTACAACTTAGGGTACAAACTTTAAGGGCATATAGGACTGATCAAAATGAGTAAAAAAATCAAAAAACTTCATAATTGTTAAAAATTTAAAAAAATGTTACTAGGATAGATAAAATTTTGTTCGATCACTAACTTTTTCAATTTTTCTTCGTTTCTAATACAAAATGGGCTCTTTCTCGAACTCATTTTCGACGGTGCCCTTAAAGTTTATATCCGATGTTGTGAAACATTCTGTATAAAAGACATTTCAATAATTACGCCCACGCTTTTATTTACCGAGGCAGAAAGTCTAAGAAAAAATATTTTGCCCATTTTAAAACAAATATTTTGAATTTTAAATAGCACAAAATTGACCCCTGTGGTGCACCGTCCACGCCAGCAATGAGTGCCCGCGAGATGACGCCTGGTAAACGCCTGCACGGTACAAATATGTCATCATCATTACCGGAATCTGTGTACAAAGCAAATTGGCACACCCAGCAATGGGTAATATGCCGTGATGATACATTTATTTATTTATAAAAACTTGTTTTTAAAAAAGTTATATTTTTATTTATTTAATTCTCTTTAGTTTTTCGGAAGTCTTTTTACATCATTTTAAGGATTTTAATGGAAAAATACTTTAATAAAAGACATAATATATGATTAGACAATTCGGTACATTCAGCAATAGATACATAATATATTTATATCTAAAAATTTTTGTAAACAAATAAATAAATCATCACAATATTTATTCATATTTTTTAAGGAAGATTTTGAAGCTATTTCAAATTAAACTGTTAAAACAACAATCAACCTAAACAAAGTATGATTATATTTACGAAAATAGTGTACACCTATACTGTAAATATTTCCATAATGATAAGTTCCCCGTCTAAAGTGAAAGTGAGTTCTGTAAAATAATACTCACAATTAATATTTCCCGTTTGGTTAGATACAGTGTGCCTAGCAACGCATCAACGTCTCGCCGTTAATAAACAATCTTTGCTAGTGAATTGTTTTAAACAAACCTCAAAATGATTAGAAGAATTAATAGATTTCTGTCAAATTTGACATTTAAATAAACTGTTGTATGTGCAGTGCATTTTTTGCATGGACAATATAAGAGTAAGTGTATTTATTAATTTATGCACAAAAGTCAAATATATAAGGTATAAATATTAGAAAATTGTTTCAGAATATTGCAGATAGAGTAAGAACATCTCTTTCTACGCAACCGGAGTCAACTCAGGTAAAACTAAATTTTGTTTAGGACTTATTATAGAAAACAAGTTTTTATTATTAGTTGCTAAGCAACCTTGAGATGACTTTTATAAAAAATATCAGATTTTTTCGTATAAATTATTTCAAAATACATATTTTTTATCACTGCACTTATATCGAAAAATATAATCTAAACTTAAAATATTCAAAAAAAAAAAATGTTTGAAATAATAAGTAAAGGAAAAAAAAGATTAAAAATTATCTAAATGCATTATTTACGCCAATTTGTTGAAATATATAACATAAATTATCTTAGATAATGATTGAAATTAATCTATGAATAATAACAACAGTCCATGTTTACAATGCATACATACACGCATACATTTTCCAAGGTTTTTCCTTTGACAGAAATGCAAAAACGATTTAGTTGTTAGATTCAACATTCAACAGTTTGCTCTTGTGGTTTGTGAATGTTGCAAAAGTGGGAAAGACCATAAACGTAAGAGATTATATTATTTGTATTAGACTTTCTTTCTTTTTCTGAAAGTCATTGATGTGAAATAAATAATTACTATATTATTTTTACCACTTTTAAGTGTAGCAGTCTAATTCATGCCAGAATTATTAATTATAGAGAATAGGAAAATCAGACAGTCCGTGGAAAATAACATTAAAATTTTAAACAGTTATTAACCTGTCATTTAAAATGAAGTTACGAAGGTTAAGTTAGTTAGAACTTAGTTTACCAATTTTTAAAGTATTGTTGTGTGTGAGTGAAAGGCCCGGATTACCCATAAGGCTAACCTAGGCCATGGTCTAGGGCGCAGGCACAGATGGGGCGCACATCGAGTAGTTGGAAAAATGGGAAAACGGAAAGAGCGAAGTGACTGTAGTTACCAGTCGACGTAAACAGTCACATTTGCTTTAATTATACAAAATCAGTATAGCAAAGAGATTGGTAAATCCTGTTGAGCTATGACAGTTGTCGAAGATTTTAAATAATTCTAATATTTTTTTTCAAACGTCGTAGAAATGGCATTTTTTGTGACTTGGTTCACAAGGTAGAAGTTTCATTTCTACTCCGCTGGAAATTTCTACGCCGGCGGCGTAGAAATAACTAATTTCTACGCCGCCGGAGTAGAAATAGCTAATTTCTACGCCGCCGGAGTAGAAATAAAATAAATAAGTATCCATAGAAACTACATAGAATTAGCGAATAAAAAGAAAAGTAGTGCGTTTGAAAAAAAATTTAATGCAATTGTCTGACTCGCTTCGCTCGTCGTGCAAACTTCCATGCTCGCCACACAAAGTATCACTTTTACTCCTAATAACACAATATACTGTTTATGAATCTTAGCAAATACAATTGTAAAGTTTTTATGACTGTAATTTCTGCCCTATGAATTTTAGAACAAAAGTATAAATACGAAAACTATTCAGAATTAAAAACTGCATCTAATAAGTCCATAATTATTGTTTACATGCGTTTCATTCGAGAGACAGAGAAGCAAAATTAAAGTTAATCTTTAGCTACTTATAAAAAGATGGGAAATGTATCTTCGATGACTAATAATAGTAGGTGTATTAAAAAACAAATTTCATAAGGTAGTCTGTTAACCCATGAGTCCAATTTTGGCTGTGATTCGTAATCTAAATGATAAAAGTGATCATGATTAAGAAGAATAATGTTTTTACGTTTCCTATTCGTTATCCCCACTTTCTCATTTTGTGATCAGTAGACAACCTTCCCCCTTCCCTTCAAAATCATACTTTTGTGAGTGATTCACATGGATTCAGTTCAGAACAAATTGAAAATATACTATTTCGAGCGTAGAAATTTACGAATGTGGTGTTTGTGGCATCAAGAAAAATAAGATTTTTCTACAAAAGCGTGTAATGAAACACATACAAATTTGTTTGAAATAAACAGACTTCATATTTCTTACCAAGAACATTATTTTTTACTTCAATATAATCCATTTTTAATTCTGACTATAATACTTGACAATTGATTATTTATAAAATAAAATAGGATAGTTTGCATTAGTTTGCATATGACATTGACATTTGGCAGATTGTGTTGTTGTTTTCTTGATATAATTTTTAAATCCTGTTTCGAAAGGATCACGATTAAATTAATCAGGATTCACAAAATCACAATCACAGCCCGAAGGAACACGGCTAGTATTTTCGAATCATGATTTACAATTTGACAACATTGACAATTTTGAAGTCAGTCTGAAATTAATTTGACAGTAAGTCCCTCAATAATGGAGGAGTTTAGTGATGGTGAAATGTAATTATATTTCACATATACATGCAATATTACTATTAATGCAATAAAAGTAATAAAATGTAACGTATTTGTTTGTACAAATGATATTAAATTTATCGTTAGTTAAATCGCCCGTAATTCGATGATGTGTGAGGCATCTTTGATTCGCCGTAGTTGTCCGCTACGAGCGCTAGTTTAAAATGAAAACATGAACGTATGTCTTCTATATTTGATATTGAAACGTCAAATTCAATATCAAATTGCAAAAAGCAAATTATTTGATTATAAATATAAACATGTAAAACCTAGAAAATACGATAAACATAAAAATTAAATTGTCAAGTGTCAAATGAAAACATAAATAGGTGGCCGTGTTTTGCTTATGTCTCTTTCTATAAAGCACGTCTTGGGCACGTATGTCGAGACCTGATTTGCATATAGTTATGTATGCCGTAATGGCGGGAAGAAAATATTGCAAAAGTTTAAGATTTTTTTCTCCGGTATTTTTTATAATTTTACAAAATATAAAAGTAAAAACGCTTTATTTAAAAATATTTTAACATATAAGAAAATCTGATGTGGCCAGCACATAACCCCCCCCCCTAGCTAGAATGCTTTAATTAGAACTTAGTTTATCAATTTTTAAATTATCGTTGTGTGAGAATGAAAATATGGAATTAACCAGACAGTATTTTCGAATCATCATTTACAATTTGATAATTTTTAAGTCGCCTGAATTTAATTTGACAGTTTTGAATTTTTGCTCATCCTACCCTGACAGATGGGTATAAGTAAATCTCCCGCACCCGCAGTGAAGTCTCGTCAATGCACTACAAGTTGAGACAGGCAAAAAGTGTATGCTAAAAGTTAAAGGTAAACGGTAATAGTGAAAGTCGGCAATAATTTTAAACTTCCTTGTTCAGATAAAAAAAAAAAAAAAAAATAAAAAAAAATAAATAAAAAAAAACAGCTACATTAAATTAAAGTCATTAATATTATTAACTGCAATTCAATATTTGCGTTGTAGAAACAATCTAATTTAATTTGAACTTATTTATTTTATGTTAGATTTATTGTATTATTAAGTAATAAATAAAAATAATTAGCAATAAATGTCAACATTTAGTAATTTTAAAATTTAAAAATACACTTTCGTTTGAATAATATTTAGTTGGCTAGTTTGTTGAAAATGTTAAGAGAAATCTCAGTTATTACTTCCTTGTACGAAGTAAAGGAAGTATTGTAATCGCGAAAAATTTCGGTTTTGAGATTTCAACGGAAATATCCATTTTGACCATCCCTGAATCCATTCTGACTAATTTCGTCGTGACGTCTGTACGTACGTACGTACGTGCGTATGTATCTCGCATAACTCAAAAACGGTAAGCCGTAGAAAGTTGAAATTTTGTATTTAGGACTTCTAGAACATCTAGTTTTGGTCATTACATAATTTCCAGAAATGGTACTTTATTTGAAGCCTATAATAGATTTTAATTAAGAACTATATTAAAATATAATCCAAAACTTTTCAAATTTGGTAAATAAGACTTTTATATCAATTGGAATAACATAGCAGATTTTGGTTAAAACAGGCTAACCGGAAGTGATATATTATCTGAAGTTGTTAACAGTTTTTCTTGAATAAAATGGTTTCATTTTGATTTTAGAAATAAATACTTCTAATAAGAGTTTTAGAGAATTAAATACTGCGTCTAGCGCATCAAGTATTATTAATTTAGCCCTTTGTATAAGGGAGATATGTAAATTTAAAACTTATATACTTTTTGGTTTTTGTAATGAAGCTTGCTATGGATTAGGACAAAAAATAACAAAAAAATAAAAAATAGATGTTAATGTCAAATTACGCCAAACACGTGCAATTTTATAATTGGGTCTATACTTCATCTTCATATTGGTCTTGCGTATAAGGAAGTCGTGTGGTGTCCACATCAGATTTTTTATCTTTATAAATAAATATACAAATAATTAAATATGGTTAAAACATCACGTTCTGTTCTGTATTTTACACCATTGATAAATACGCATATTTTCCAAAACTGCAACACTGTAAAATAAACTTGTGTGATAATTTTGCAATAAATTAAGGTGAGTAATAGAAGAACTGTTTGTTATGCATTTTTAAAATTATTATTCGACTTGACCAAAAAATGTCTGTTTTCCAGACGGTTTAAGATAAATATTATTAACTTATTGCACTAATTATTTGATTAAAATGATAAGCAATGTCCGATTATTACAAAATAAAAATTATAGGTTATATAAAAAGGAAGATAATTATATAAAATAAATACTTATATAATTACGTGTTCTGTTTTAATATTATCTTGGTGTCTCGTTAAATTTATTAATTTTGTGTTATTTCGCTAAAGTCAAGGTAAATGCAATAATTACTGAATAATTTTTTGTTTTTATTGTACAAATATTTCAATATCAAATTCGCCATTTAATGAAAAACTTAGGCATTTAATCACAGTCTTCATATCGCGTACAATAATACCTTAATTATTCAATAACAACAACAATAACAAAAGATATAAACATATTTACCATGGATCGTAACGTTTTTGGTTTCTAAAGTTTATTGTTCGACATTATGTCAACGTTGTTTTAATGTTATATTGTTTAATGGGCCCATAAACCATAATCGAAATAAAACAAATTTATATAAAAATCGTAAAATACTTACTGATTAATATGTAGTAACGTTATAGCTATTAACATACCTAGGAATGTTATGTATATCATAACTGCCGAAGATGTAGGTTTGAAATCCGAGCTCGTAAAGCGAGGATTTTAAGACATCTCTTCCCATATTAGAATAAGGTAGAAATACAAGATTTCAAAATTTTCTGAATGATAGTATTTGAGTTAGAGTGGAGGATCCACAAACACACAAACATCATCGTGAAAATATTAAAATTAAAATAGCTTAAACTTTTATGTGAATCGTTAATTTTTATTAATCTCAATACATACCTACATATTTACTTATGCTGGAAACTATTGAATTCCTTTCCTATTGTTCTATTTACTTTTTTTCTTTTTAAAATTTAATAATCTTTAATTAAATTTAATTATAATAACATTGATCTCGAAAAAATAACATTTAAAGGTATTTTTCGAAAAAAACTATTTTGAGCTTCCAGTAAAGTGTCATCCGATTTACATCAAAATCTAATGGGCTCTTTCCATATTAGAAAAAGGTCGAAATACAAGTTTTCAAAATTTTCTGAATGATAGTACATATTTGAGATAGAGTGAAGGATCCACCTATACATACACACAGACATCATCGTGAAAATGTTAAAATTGAATTCTAGGGACCTTAAAACGTGGTATTTACCAAAATCTCGATATGCGATTTTTAGCACGATCCCTATACCTTCCTTACCAAGGGCAGCGGGAGGTAAAAATCAGCCTATTGTATAATCTTTGAATTTGCAAATTTGTACAAAAATTGTGTAATTTATTGTCAAAAGAAAATGGACGTTCAAGTAGAAAAAACGAGCATTTCTGACGTATCCTTTTATTTAAGTTTACGAGATGCTGCTATAACCATTTACCATTTGTTAAAAAATTACGTCACGAAAATGATTTTTTCTACAAATCTATTAAAAGTGGGCTTTTTAATGTTTGTTTTTAGCGTTAAAATAGTATATTAAAGAACGTGTTTTATAAGACATGTTTTTTTCGCACGCGTCAAAAATTTAGAAAACTCGCTAACGCTCGATTTCTAATTGACAAGTGCGAAAGAAAGTCTTATAAAATGATTTCTTTATACTATTTTTTATATTTTGCGCCTTCTACAATAACATTTACTTACTCAATTTGTGATTATATTTGTAACCATTTGTACATTTTCATGTAAATAATCTTCCTCAAATAAAAAAAAAAACAATAATTTCGACATTATATTATTAAAATGAATTGTCAATTAACTAAAAATAAATTAGGTAAAAATGGGTTAAAGAAACGTCATCTAGTACCAACCGTCTAAAACAAAAAATTGCGTATCGAAATGAAGGTCATTAAGATACGCAATTGCGTATCGTAATGACTTCATTATGAACGCAAAATATAAAGTCATTTTATGACACCAGTGTTAAAAGTGACAGATCATTGTTACTTTTGATACTAGTGTTAAAAGTGAATGTCAAAAAATTATTAGAAATACAAATTTAAGTTAAAAAATAGTGTATGAGATACGTGTTAAAAGTGATTTTATTTTGTTCGAAGGTTTGGATCACTCCGCTTCATGTTGTATTCCAAACTTCCTTCTCACAAAATAAATGTCACTTTTAACACTTATATCATAAATAACTATTCTCTGCATTCATGAAGACCACCCGGCATTAAAAAACTACCAGATCGTTGGGAGACAATCTTAAAATATTAAAAAAATAGTTATTATGACCACTTGGTAGAGGTAGCAGGACTCTCTAGGGAAAAAGATTCAGTCCCCCAACCCCAATGGGTAATAAACCGTGATGATGATGATGATATATCGATTGTCCTTCAGTGCGAAATGTTGGCAACCACTGGTCCCCATCGCACTGTTATCTTAGGTCGCGTATTTTAAAGCACATGTAGTATGTAGAATAGACATTCACTTGTCTCAGTCATGTTGACTGTCAGCTGTTATGTAGTCCTCACTGCTGGCATGAGGATGATGAGGAAGAACAATTGAAGATCGCGTGTGATCGGAATATGTAGTGTGTTGTGACGTCACATCTTTAATATGACTGAAGAAACTAAAGCGACCAATGGAGTCGGTGAAACTAAAATTTTTGTATGTATTAAAATTAAAATGTTTCAAAGTTATAAAATAAAATATAGTGAATTGAAAATTGTGATAATATGTGTTCATTTGCATTTTGAAACAGTGATAAGTACTGATGAAATATTCAATTATGTGCAAAATTGATAAGAAAACTATTAATATTTTTTTAAAATTTTAATGTGTGAATATATTATAATAAATGTCTCTATTTAGAAATTGTTGATGACTGATAGTTTTAAACTTTGTAACTAAATTAAATCAGTAATTATCAATTTTATTATAGTTTATTTTCAGTCATTTCTATAGTATTTTATAAAAATTTACTATTGGGAAACTTTAAAACTATTATCTTTTTAAAAAAATATATTATCAAATATTCTTAATCTTAATTTCGAATATTTTTATCAACGATTTATTATCAATAAATACAGTCTAAATATCTCAAATAATAATGAACAAGTTCTTGAAAAAAATTTAACTGTTTCATAATTAATAAATATATATACAGGATGCCCATTTTAAAAGTTCCCGCCTGAAAATTCATGAATAGACAATCTGATACATTTCATAAGTGACTTGGTTTTTAAAATTTTGTTTTGCTCTTATACTTACTGTGATTATTCGATTTACAGTACTAATAATTACCAAGTGGCTTTTGGAATGTATTCTGTTTTGCCTACTATTAAAATTTCAGGCGGGAAAATATAAAATGGCCACTCTGTATATATATATATATATATATATATATATATATATATATATATATATATATATATATATATATATATTTACATAATCATTCATATTTCACGAGATATTAATTAAATAAAATTTAATGTTTTTTTAGAAAAATTATTAGAGTGCTTTAAAAAATGAAACAAGTAACCGGAATAAAATATTTACTTTAACATTTGTTATTTGTTGTATAAATTCTTTTAGGTATAAACTCAATTTTTCGGAATTTATACAACAAATATCAAAGTGAGAATATAATTCATGAGTCACGTGACATGTTTTCCGCCAATGAACATTCAGAATTTCCCGAGTTACATGTCTATAACAGCGATGATAAAAAACAAAGAAATTATCACCTTACTAATAATCGTTACTTAGGGATTTGTTTTCTTTATTTGACATTGACAGTTAATTTTGAATATAAAAATGTGCGATAATTATTGGATTGACATCAACAACGATGAAAATAATAAGGCAATTGTCAAATTAACGATGTTGCAATACAATATATTAAAAGTTAGGTTAGCAGCACACACAATGTGTCACAAAAATTCATTATATTCTCTCATTAAATATAAGCTCGTGATATGATTAATAATCTCACTTGTTTATTACGTATGAATATTTTATTTAGGTTACTTGTTTCATTTTTCAAAGCACTCTAACGATTTTTCTAAAAGAACTTTAAATTTTATTTAATTAATTTCTCGTGAAATATGATTGATTATGTAAGTAAGTTGCCTTTATAGGATGCCTTTTTAATTTTTGAACAACTTATGATGTTACCTTTTTGCGCTAAAATGAATAGGTAAAGAGATATAGCAGTATTAAAAAAATAACATTGAATTCACTATGCGCCACTTTTCATTTCTACACCCGGTATACGAGTATATATATTCAAGGCTTATTACCCATTTCTGGGTTTGCCAATCAGCTTCTATTCCCTGATTTCGATTATAATATATCTGCATCTTTGAGGACATTTAACAGGGGTCACCTCACGGGCTCTCTAAGCCATCTTGAAAGGAGCACCACATTGGTTTTTAACCTCCCGCTACCCTTATAGTGCATTCCGATTTTAAACCACGGTAACCACTGAAAATGGTTACGGTTTAACCGCGGTTTCAATGTTACCGACATCGGACTAGAAAACTGACCAGCTAACAGCTAACCACATTTTGACAAATTTAAAATAGTTAAAAGTTCATTTGTCATGTATCAAAATGTAACCGCACCACAACCGCCGATCTAGCGCGGTTAGTATGGTTACAGAAAAGTTACCAGCTTCCAGTGAGTACGTTCCATTCTGCACAATCCCGTTGCGTTAAAATTTGGTACTACACAAATGTCGCTCTGCACAATTCTCATTCTACACAAAGTTTCCCCCACTCCCAGTGCCATTCCGACCAAACAGCGAATCTCGTTCTGACCAAACTATGACAAATCGGGAAGGGTCGAATAAAATTGATACACGATGTTTTCCGAGTGGAAAATTACTTTTTTTTGAAATTTAAAAAAAAACTCCAACAGAAACAATACCTAACGCACAGAACTCGAGTCCTTATACTTGTTTTTTTTTTTTATTAAAAACTAATATAACGACCCGGGTTTTGTGTCGCTTGAAACGAAATCGTGTATCTTCGGGTTCTCTTGGGCAGTGACAACTAGACCCTTCCCGATTTGTCATAGTTTGGTCAGAACGAGATTCGCTGTTTGCTCGGAATGGCACTGGGAGTGGGGGGAACTTTATGTAGAATGAGAATTGTGCAGAGCGACATTTGTGTAGAACGAAATTTTAACGCAACGGGATTGTGCAGAACGGAACGTTTCGCTTTCAGTAACCGCATTCCGTAAACACAACCTGTTACTGAAAAAGTAACCGCGGTTAACTTGGTTTAATTCCGGAATACACTATTAGTAAGTGAGGTATAGGGATCGTGCTAAAAATGGCATATCGAGATTTTGGTAAATGACCACGTTTTAAGGTCCCTACAATCCAATGGACCTTTTCAATTTAACGGCTATCTCTTTCTATCGCTGCAAATAGTAAGAAAATGGCGCGAATAACTGCCAGCTGGGCTGTCCCCATAGCGCATATCTTCTATTTCTTTAAATTGAAAAGGTCAATTTTAGTATTTTCACGATGATGTCTGTGTGTATGTGTGTGTGTATGTATGTGTGGATCCTCCACTCTAACTCAAATACTATCATTCAGAAAATTTTGAAACCTTGTATTTATACGTTATTCTAATGTGGAAAGAAGCCATTAGATTTTGGTGTAAATAAAGTAATAACCGGATATGGTACTTTACTTGAAGCTCAAAATAGTTTTTTTGTGCAACCGGACGCGAAATAGCATTTCGCAGCCGCAATACAGGCCGCGAAATTGGATTTCGCAACCGTTGTTATGGTAACGGCCGCGAAATGAATTTCGCGGCCGTTGTCATGGTAACGGCCGCGAAATTAGGTAAACAATCACTTTGACATTTGAGAATTGCATGGTTTTGTTTATCAAATGTTAATCCCATAGCCACCTTGAAAGCTAACTTTCTATTTATGATGAAACTGTTGAAAATTAATAAAATTTGTAATTACATATTTTTTACGGTTGCACAAAAAATATTGTGTACACCTTGTCCGCGAAATCCTTTAGCGCCCTCGAGATTGTCTTGCCTCGGCCGCAAGCGGCCTCGGCGACAATTTTTCTCTCGGTACGCTAAAGAGTGATTTCGCGGCCTTGATATACAAATAACTATTCTCCGAAAAATACCTTTAAATGTTATTTTTTCGAGATTTTTAGTGTTTCTAGCATAAGTAAATATGTAGATATATATTGAGATTAATAAAAATTAACGATTCACATAAAAGTTATGCTATTTTAATTTTAATATTGTCACGATGATGTCTGTGTATATGTGTGTGTGTATGTATGTGTGGATCCTCCACTCTAACTCAAATACTATCATTTAGAAAATTTTGAAACCTTGTATTTCTACCTTATTCTAATATGGGAAGAGGCCATTAGATTTTGGTGTAAATCAGATACCCATTAATGGTACTTTACTTGAAGCTCAAAATAGTTTTTCTACGAAAAATAACTTCACATGTTATTTTTCGAGGTTTATATTATTATAAAAATTAAAGATTATTAAATTTTCTACAGGTTTGCATTAATACTTTTTCTATAATTTTATGGAGAAATTTATAAAATTATATATAATTTAAATCCCGGAGCCTACGCTTTAAACAAACAGCAAACACAACTCCTTGGTTACTCACGTTACACAGTTCATATCTCAAATGTATGTAACTGACCGATAAATGCCACTGTCAAAGAACTAATCATTTCAAATTAATAATAGTAACGTTCTAAAAAGAAAATAGTAAATAGAACAATTAATAATTATACGGAATGAAACTTAATACAGTTTCCAACATAAGTAAATATATAAGTACGTGTAGTTAAATTTTTAAAAAATTAATGGCGGGAGGTTTTGTGTTGGCCACATCAGATTTTTTATATTCAGTTTTTTGTACAATGTTGAAAAAACTGTAAAAAACGAATGTATTTGTGTACAAACGATATTTGTATTTTTTTGTAAAATCTTACCCCATAGACTAAGATACAAAAGTGTACCGAAACGTCGGTTGTGGTCGGTTTTGTAAGAGAATAAATGCTGTTTGACTGAGATTTCGAGAATTGTCAACACAAACATAAATTTTTGAAGTTTGTTTTACTTATCATCTCATTATTTTACAATGAATAAATTTATTCATTGTTTAATGTTTATCATATAGTTTTATAAACAATTTTTCGATAACTTTATGTATTATAAAAGCGAAAAATATAGTTTATTACTTATAAAAGGAAACATTCTTTGAAATGCAATATTAATGACACATCCAAAAGTCCAGAGAAACGAGTTTCTTTTGCTTACAGCCTAAAGAATGCAAAAAAATAAACTGAAAAGAAATAATTCTGTTTTCCTCAATTTTTGTATAGAACTATACGACGATTTCTATTCGTAATCATATAAGATTATAAGGTACTGTTTAAAAAAACTAGTTTGTAATTAATTTTAATGAGTCCTTACTGTGCAAATTATGCTAAATATGATACAGGACAGTTGAACGTGATATAAATAAAGAAGTGACATAAATAGTCGAAATAAATAATTATCGTGGAAATAAATAGTAGTGTTAATTCGTTAAATAAATAAATAGTGTTAGTGTTATCTAGTTAATTATAATTTTAGTCTTAATCAGTTTTTTTTAATAATTTTCTAATATTTACACTTTACCCAAATAAATAAAAACGTTACATTATGTACGCCATAATGGCGGGAAGAAAATATTGCAAAACATTTTTTTATCTGATATTTTTTAAAACTTACAAAATATAAAAGTAAAAACGCTTTAGATTTAAAAATATTTTAACATAAAAAAATCAAAAATTCGAACACTCCCTCATTGTTGTGAAAAGAGTACCACAATTTTTCGAACCCTAACCTAACCGTGGTCTCTGAATGACAATCGGTCATTTAACGCTAACAGCGATGTATCTATTTTAAGAAATCTGCTATCTGCTATTCCGGTTTAATTATATGCCAGCAATCGTAGTATTGAAATTCAAACTGCATAAGATTACGAATTGTTTTCCAGCAATCTCCAATTTTGACTCAATAATATTTTGCTTTTTAGATGGACAATCCCTCATATAGAAATACAGAACCCCCTCGGGTACATCACGACGTTAACATCCCCCTCCAGCCTAGGGATAAGCCACCTACAACTATGTTGAACACCACCAGTTCTACGACGGGGATAGGTAAATGAAAATATTACGCATTACGCATCAATGACTGTCATTTGAAATTGAATTGGAATATTAAATCATCCAATTTTACTTACTTAGCATTTTTTATAGTATTTGTTAGACATTTTCATTATTGTAATCAAATTTTTTTTATTGTAATTAGACATTGTTTTTGTTGTAATCAAAATCTTTCTTTTTGCAAAATATCACAGCGTGGTGTAGATAAAAACATATAAACAAGGTATTGCGTATTCTTATTAATTTCTCTTTTATTTCAAATCACTAATCAAATAGATCACTGAATGAATTACCGCAAAGTGTAATGCAATTATATAACAGATAATCTATTTTCTAGTAAACGACTGTTGGCTATTTAAAAGACCTAGTCAGATAATAGTATTTACCAATACAAATAGATTATCTCTGGTTAACTCTCTGTTAACTTAACTCTTAGTTAAAACGAAAAAAATGCATCGATATGTTTGAATGAATCAAATTGTATTGGTAGTGATGGAAACGTGATTACCAGCCAGATCTCAAACAGTTTTGAATAGAAAGCAATTACGTCATAGACTAGCCATGGTTACACTTATAAAATACGAATGTACTTATATGTAGACATTTTCATTTTCCAATATAATATAACTTTTATGGAAATTATATATTTTACCTTAATTATGTAGTACCGGGTTGTGCATGTATTTATATTCCTTTAGTTATCATAATCACGTCTGGTCGTGAATCTGGGGAACCGGGTGCGATCCCGACCGACGCCAAAAATTTCGAATTTTAAATGAGTGCCCGTGAGGTGACGCCTGGTAAACGCCCGCACGGTACAAATATGTCATCATCATTACCGATATCTGCGTACTTTCATTTTGTAGACTGCTGTTGACAAGTCAGTATGGTAATAATATTACCGTACAGATACAGTCATTACTTAGTTACCAACCAGTTTGGTACATGTAAATAAAGACTTAATATCCTGAAACCGGCAAATTAACATACAAATATATGTAATTTTTTCAACTTCTGCTATAATGTCTGTAATATCGATGCTATATTTTTTTTGTCTATTACGAGTACCTATAGGCTATCCAAACAGCTGTTCCGTGACGCTGGCTGCGCCATCTGACGGATTTCCCGTTAAGTAGCGCTGGGTAGGATTTCTTACGTGTAGAATGGAGCTTTATATATATATATATATATATATATATATATATATATATATATATATATATATACATATATATATATATATATATATATATATATATATATATATATATATAGGTATATATATATATAAACGAACCGTTTTGTCAGTTTAAAATATATTTGAAGCACCAATGGAAATAGAAAATATGTCTGTTATCATAAGCTGTGGTTTTGAAAACTTCGACATATATTTCTTATACGTTTACGCGGTAAATTCGCGCCAGTGTGAGAACTGTCAGACTGTTACTACTTGTCGCTGTGTACAATGGCGTAACTAAGAGTTCGGGGGCCCGCCCGCAAAAAGTTTTTGGGGCCCGTTTAAATTGTAGCGTTTATCATGAGGAACTACATACCATAAGAACTTGCGGAAATTTTGACTAGGCTCACTTTCTTTTGAGTTGACATGTTAAGAAGCAAAATAACCAATATGGGAGTCCTGAAAATCCAAGATTAGGCACCTTTACATTCCACCAAAGTCATTGTATATTGTGGCATTTACTATGAAAATGTGATTGGCCCGTATTTTTTTTTATGAAATTGGTGGCACAGTCCCCTGGTGAAAGTTACAGGGAATTGATTCATACATTTTTCATATCCCAAATGAAAGAACTTGGACAAAATATGGTATTAGGAAGATGAATCGGTATCATACTGTTTAAATAGTAGCAATTTTGCGAACATCATTGTCCTATCGTTATTTAATCCCACGTTTTGGTAATACACATTGGCCGCCTGGTGTCCTGATTTCACAGCCCCAGACTTCTTTTTATGGGGATATTTTAAAAGAAAACTCTGAATCAATTGCAGGAAAATATTTGCTAAGAAATCGAAATTCTACCGGCCGAAATGTGATAGAAAATAAAGGGCTTGATTTTGCATAGCGGATAAGGGGCCCCTTAGCCAATATTATTTTTGAAAATTGACATTTAAAAAATAAAGGACTAAATAAATTTGTATGTTGCTACAAAAAAAGATTAAATTCAAAATTTCGCAGTAGTATGAAAATTATAAATCATGTAAATTGGGGCCTCTCTAGAGCCGGGGCCCCGCCCGCAATGCGGGCCCGTTAGTTACGCCACTGGCTGCGTACTTTCATTACTTTCGTCGACAATTTGGAAAATATTTCGCGTTGGTTTAGGAGAGCCTTTAGTTAATATGTAATTTGTGTATTTCTTTTACTTACATCTATTTCTTGAACCTTGACGTATACTTTGTCATGATCATCTTCGTGCGCTTTGTATAAAGGTGTCTACTAATAATTTATCGTAGATCTCATAAATATCATACAATTTAACATTTTACATTCATGTATATTTTATTTTTCATTATTGTTATCAATTGCACACAGGTATAGACTTGTCACATAACCTATTTTGAATCCAAGTATTTTGTTCCTAAGGTATAACTGAACTAAACTATTTATTTGACAAAATCACAAAATATGTAAATTTTAAAACCATGTTATTTACTTGAGAAATATGTAATCAGATTTTTAATGAAATTCAACTGTACTTTACGACATTCGACGAACCGATGCTATCCTTTTTTGCCGCCTTTCCTGTTCTCAGGCATAATAAGGGAAGGAGTAAAATGATCTTATTATCCCTGTTGTATTTAGATTTGTACACAACAAATTTGAGGGTCTATTACCACGGTTTTCGTGCTCATATTTACCTGTTTTTATGAACTGCCATTTAAACAACCCAGCACTAGTGTTTAAAAAGTCCGCGAGTGGCGCGACGATCCGTACTTGGTTAGTCCATGGGCGTTCGGTAATTGGATCCATCGAGCGCTCAGAGCTCTACGATCACCTGATCAAAATATCAGTCGAGCAGTGATCAAGTTTTCATTTACCGAACGCGTCGGATCTTTGGCCGAGCGCGAACTATGAACAACAGACAAAAAATCGCAATATGCCAAATGGAAAATTATGCAGAAATTATTGTACCACTTAAGAACGATAATATATTGAAGAGCCATTTTAGAATGCGACGTTTAACATTTGTAAAGATGTTAAATTTATTAAATGAATGTGAATCATTATCATCTTTTCCGGGGCATCCTGAATTGTCATTAGATAAACTGTTATTGATAACAATTTGGTGTTTGTCAAATCCTGAATGATTCCGGTAATATAAATTTATATTTATTTCAAACTTTAATTATTAATGCCTTCAAAATCTACCTGTTGGGCTATTGATACGTAATTGTTCTTTCAGCCATTTTATTTTTGTTCTAAACAAGTTAACATTTTAAAAAATCTAAAATTTATTTTGTTTACCCCCAACCTTAATTTGAATCCCGCGTCAAATCAGTACAAGCCTCGAAGCGCTCGATAGTGAACGGTCGAGCTAATAGAGCGCGATCTGAGTGTGCGCTGAGACCATTACCGAACTCTGAGCACGAGCTCGGATCGCTCCAGATCTATTTAAAGAACGTGATCGAGCGAGCTCCGAGTGCTCGGATCCTAATACCGAACGTATCCTATTAGTTTCATTCGATCACAATGCGCATGCGAAATCACTCTCAACGTGAAAGCTTGGATCTTGCAAGATTTAAGCCGAATCAAAATATTCATTGTAAATGGCTACATGACAGCTTACAATTTTAATCCAGCGTCAAATGCTGTTGGGTTCAAATTTAATTATGAATATCTAATATTTTATTTTTCCATAGGTGGCGGTACAGTCTGCAAACCGGAAGTATGTCGAAGGGCTCGGATGCGGTATCGGCAGGCTCCAAGTTCGGACAGCCCTTGGCATCGACGAAAAACCATCGCCCTACTTCTATGTTTGGCCCTTTTTGTTATTTGGGCAGTGGCATATGGTACATGCTCTGGACTTGGTGTTCTTTGATATACGAATCGAATAAGAACAGTGACGAAAAAATGTTTACAAGCTAATATGTGATTAAAAGGTGGACACAATGACAAATTTTAGTGCCCAGAAGGGATTTAATTAATAGTAATGATATACTGTACTGCATGTATGTTTTATATTTATGTATATACTGTAATATTTTTAATACTGTATAAATATAATTACTACATTTTTTAAAGAACAATCTTGTTTATAAATCCATTTCAGTAATAATTGAATATTGTGTAGATCTCTGGTATGATTCTTAATATTGTTTCGCGTAAAATTTGAGTACTGAAGATGCCAATCCATATTAGTTTTATATAAAATTAAAGGATAATATTTATAAATAAATTCAGATAATTATATATGATCCATATTTTTAATATGATTACATATGTTATATTTTAATATAATATAAATATTATGGTAATAATTTAAAACACAGCATATTTTTTTAAACAAGATGATTTATTTTAACGGCCTATTATTTGATAAACTATATTGTTATTCCAGAAAACAAGTTTAAAATTCTCGAAACGAAACGTTTAATTAATAAATATTTATGTGTATGAACATGCATCATAATTTATACATAGGGTGACCAAACGTCCCGTTTTGAACGGGACAGTCCCGTTTTTACCTCCCGCTACCCTTCGTAAGGGAGGTATAGGGATCGTGCTAAAAATCGCATATCGAGATTTTGGTAAATGACCGTTTTAAGGCCCCTAGAATCCAATTTTAACATTTTCACGATTATGTCTGTGTGTATGTGTGTGTGGATCCTCCACTCTAACTCAAATACTATCATTAAGAAAAATTTGAAACCCTGTATTTCAAATTTTTTCTGTAATGAAGCTCAAAATAGATTTTCTTCGAAAAATATCTTAAAATGTAATTTTTTCGAGATTAATGTTATAAAAATTAAAGATTATTAAATTTTCTATAGATTTGCATTAATACTTTTTCTGTATATTTTATGGATAAATTTATAAAATTATCTATAATTTAAATCCCAGAGTCTACGCTTTAAACAAACAAAACGCAGTTATTCAAATATATGTAACTGACAGATAAATGTCACTATCAAAGTACTAATCATTTCAAAATAATATTAGTAACGTTTTAAAAATAAAAAAATAAAAAGAACAATAGAAAAGAAATTCAATACAGTTTCCAGCATAAGTAAATATGTAGGTATGTATTTAGATTAATAATTCACAAAAATGATTAAGCTAATCCTCATTTTTGGATTAGTGAATTCTATTCTATCCCGGTATTTAAAATTTAATCTTCATTTTATTATAGCTCCGGTGCTCAATGGTTAGAGCAACGCCTCTTGTCATGAGGGCCCTCGTGGCTCTGGGTTCGAATCCCACTAAGGCATGGATGTGTGTGAATGTGAACCCACTCTGTAATTGGGATTAAGGGGTTTAAAAAAAGGTAGTTACTTGGATTAGATTAGACTATATTTTAAATTTTAAAAAATAAACTGTCAAAATTAGGGTAAAATTCGCTAATCCAAAAAGAAGGATTAACTTAATCTTTTTTGTGACTCGGGCTGTAAATCGCGGGAGCTATTGTGATGGCCACACCAGATTTTTTACCATGTACCGGCTGTCCCGTCGTTTTAGTTAAAATAACACATTTGTCCCGTTTTGGAAGATTTATCTCCTTTTAAAAGATTTATATCATTTTAAACAATAAAACAAAACTTGGTTTACGATATTTTGCGTATTAAAAACTTTACTGGGTGAGCAAGCATATTCCAGAGTAAGCCGTAAAAACTCTTTCAGGTCATGTTGGGTACAATTTTTTTTTCGCTGTTCTGAAAAAGGGATTTTATTTTTTATTGCGAGCAAAGAAGAAATAAATAAACAACTCATCGCCATGGAAACATTCATGCAAGGATGGGAATAGTATATTCTATAACTAGTATGGAATAGATAATTTCCGCACGAGCGAAAAGTTTGTAGGCCGAGCCGTAGGCGAGGTCTACGGTTTCGCGAGTTGCGGAAATACTATTCCATTTTTGCAAAAATTAATAAAATAATATTGGTATGTTATAAAAGCAATAATTTTTATTTAACTTACCATGTAAAACTTTCAAAACAAGGCGTATAAGTAATTAGATTTTGTAGTGTGTGTATGTATGTGTGGATCCTCCACTCTAACTCAAATACTATCATTCAGAAAATTTTGAAACCTTGTATTTCGAACTTTTTCTGTAATGGAAAGAGCCCATTAGATTATGGTGTAAATCGGATAACCGGAAATGGCATTTTACAAGAAGCTCAAAATAGTTTTTCTTCGAAAAATACCCTTAAATGTTATTTTTTCGACATTAATGTTATAAAAATTAAAGATTTTTAAATTTTCTACAGATTTGCATTAATACTTTTTCTATATATTTTATGGATAAATAAAATTATCTATAATTGAAATCCCGGAGCCTTCGCTTTAAACAAACAAAACTCCTAGGTTGCCCAGTTATTCAAATGTATGTAACTGACAGATAAATGTCACTGTCAAAGAACAAATCATTTCAAATTATTAATAGTAACGTATTAAAAAGAAAAAAGTAAATAGAACAATAGGAAAGGATATCAATACAGTTTCCAGCATATGTAAATATATAGGAATGTGTTTAGATTAATAAAAATAACGATTCGCAAAAAAATTTAAGCTAATTCTCATTTTTGGATTAGTAAATTCTATTTTATCCCGGTATTTAAAATTTAATCTTCATTTTTTTTTATCAAAAAAGGTAGTTACTTGGATTAGATTAGACTATATTTTAAGAAATAATCTGCCAAAATAAGAGTAAAATTCGCTAATCCAAAAATAAGAATTATCTTAATCTTTTTGTGACTCGGGCGGTACATGGCGGGAGGTATTGTGTTGGCCACACCAGGTTTTTTACTAATTTCTCTTAATTCGATTGAGCTGTAATCCCCTATTCTTTGATTTTTACACTTCACCCAAATAAATAAAAACGTTACAATATTATTATTTATTTTTATGTAGAATTGACAATTATTATCAAAACACCTACATTAAATAAAACCTTGATATTGTAAACAATATTATTTATCTTTCAGTCTCTCAAACGTAGATATGAAAAATAAAGTCCACGTTTTAAAACATACATAGCTATGCCGTGTACTAGTTAATAATCAGTCATAGAGGTGTCAAGTTACGATTCCATTGAAAGAAAACAATATGAACACAAACAGCACTGAAGTTCTTACCGGCTATAGAGCAAACCCGGTAAGTAAAGACAATTTATTTATTTTAATTTAGTATTAATTAGTTTTTTTCGCGAAATTTTGACCTCTAATATTTGTTGATTGCGTTTTAATAATAACGTAAACGTGAGTAATTTTTTGGACTGCGGTCGTCTGCGGTGTAGGTAGATTAGGTATGAGCAAACGAAATCTCCGTCACTCCGTCATACAGCGTTACAAAAGCGATGTGTATTTTTAATTAAACGAATAAGTTTAACCACAGTTTTCTAGTTACACACGTATATTTAACCTTTCAATGTCAATAAAAACACCCTCAAATGAAATAACTTTGTTGTGTGACCTCGTTAGGGTTGTGACGTCATTTGGCGATCATTTGAACATATGTATTTTTCAATTTATAAAAATTATAATTTATCATTATTTAAAATAAATAAATAAATATATCATCACGGCTTATTACCCATTGCTGGGTGTGCCAATCTGCTTTGTACATAGATATCGGTAATGATGAAATATTTACACCGTGCGGGCGCTTACCAGGCGTCACCACACGGGCACTCATTGCTGGCGTGGAGAGTGCTCCACAGGGATCAATTTTGTGCCATATAAAATTGGAAATATTTAGCGCCGGTCAGGATCGAACCCAGTTCCACAGATTCGCAAACTGACACTGAGGCACGCGGCCAACGGACTCCATTATTTTTATATTATATTAATATACTTTATACTAAAATTTATATTCAATACTTATTTCTTCAAAAGCCGTTGGCTTGGAAAACCCTACCTAAGCCACAGTGTCTGGGAAAACGTACCGATCCTACTAATCCGTTATCGTAATTTTTTTATTTTTATTCAAATTAAGAACTATAGCAACACTACTACAGTTATCCTAATGACCTTGTCAAAAAATTTCTTGAAATATATTTAAATAATTTAATTTAAATATTTCAAACATTTTTCTTTATTTCTGTATTTCATTACTAATTAATTTGACAAGGGAAAGAAGATTTAATAGAAATTAATGAAAATATGCTTAATGCAGACAATGCATATACCCCTAGAGTTAACTTTTTGAGAAGCATAAGGAAATCGCGACTATGACGTCAGAAATAATTTCAGACATTCAAAAATTCATATCTCGCTTGCTAATTCGAATTTTTACATCGCGTTTTTACCAATATTTCTAGATTTTTATACAGACTTAACCAACAAACTTATACCATATATTCCGGGGGTTAAAAAAATGTTATATGACCTATAGGTGAATTCCTCTTTGTTTCGGAAATATCGAAGGAATTTAAAAAAAATGATAATTGAGTTAGCCTTGACGAATGAACGTATGTTTGACAAATAATGAATGATTTTTGTGCTGTCTTATTAATTTAAGCCATTATGCCTCATTTTACTAATGCAGAATATGCCGATATGATTTTCATGTATGTTTTGTAATGGAAATGGACGTGAAAATTTTCCAGAAAGGTTGATAGGACGAGGTGGTCCTGTACATTGGCCAGCTCGGTCACCTGAATTGTCGCCTTTAGATTTTTTCTGTGGGGTTGCCTCAAATTTCGTGTGTACAGTAATTGTAAACCATAGATACACGCGAAGAGTTGACTGACCATGTAGTTGAAGCTACTAATTCTCTAAAGAATGAATTGGCAATAATTAGCTGGCAACATTCTTTGACTCGAAGGATAGCTGTATGTTTAGAAAATGGCGGTTCTCATTTTAAACAGTTGCTGTAATTTTGTGTTCATTGATAAATAAATTTTCTTTTATCATTTTTTTGAATTCTTTCGATATCTCCGAAACAAGGAGGAATTCATCTATAGGTCATATAACATTTTTTGATCGAAATGACCCCCGGAATATATGGTATAAGTTTGTCGGTCGAGTCGCGGAACATTCTGTATATTATCAGAAAAAAATATCGGTAGAATACCCCATTCCGTTGTCGATTTTGAGAGCGAAATGTGTAAGATATTTGCAAATTTTTGGATGATATTTGAAAAATTGATTGTTTTTAGCTTCCATCATCTTTAGGTAAGGAAGGTATTGTCTTTGGTCAAAAAAATCGATGATGAGTTTTTAATGAATAAGCACGTTTTAGGTTCCCTAGAATGCGATTTTGCTATTTTACGCTGTCTGTATGTATGAATGTATGTATGTATGTGTGTTCGTGACGATTTTTTCGGATCGCATAACTTCAATACCACCTTTCCAGAAATTATAATTTTTGCGTATTCCTTTTCTTTATATCTATATGAAGAGCTGATTAGATTTTGGTTACAATTGGTCGGTCGGAAGTACCCTAATTTGAAGGTTTTAAGTTTTTCTTGAAAAAAATGGTGTTAAATATCATTTTTTCACATTTAATGTTATTATAAATATTAAAGAATATTTTATTCTCTATAAGATTTGATTACATCTTATACTTCATATGCAATGGATATAGAGTAATAAATTTATAAAGAAATTAAATTTCATAAAGCAGCAAGCTGTGCTATAACCATGGAAACATCTACTATATTAAGAAAATTCTGATTGACAAATATCAGTGTCAAGTGCATTTGACAGTATGTTTGTGTTATAATTTTACTGGAAATATATAATCTCTTACAAAAAACTTTCTGTATGGAATTTGTACAAAATACATAGAACTGAAGATAATGAACTGGAAATATGGAATCTTTTACAAGAAAATATCTGTGTGGAATTTTTACAATATACACAGATCTGACCACGATCTGACGGAAGGTAATGTGCTGGCCACATCAGATTTTTTCTTTATGATTAGGAATCTGTAAGATCCTATCCTATTTACCCTGATCAAGGTATAAATCCTTAACGAAACAAGGAATTTGTAGGAAAGCTGTATGCACTATTATAATAATAGAGCTATTATGAAGCGTGCTTTTACGTTAATTCTTACGAAGTTATACGTCAATTTTAACAAAAGCGCCCAATAAAAGTGGTCCTTATCGAAGGTAGCTAATAAAAGATCAGTTTGGTACACCCAGCAAAGGGTAATAAGCCATGAAACTACATATATATATATATATATATATATATATATATATATATATATATATATTATTTATTCAATAATGTTGTTATTTTTGCCATACTCATCGAGGATGTCCCCCAGGTAATAGGCATGCCAGTTAATCCAGTCTATGGAGGGATTGAAGAGAACTGTCAACCCCAGCAACGACCCACCAAGACGACTCAAATTTTAGTCAGCTGGGACAGAACGAAATCATATTTCATGTTGGGGCTCATTGCTTGTTTTATACTATGGGCAGCTGTCTTCTTCCCCTTGGCATTATAATAAGTTTTATTGCAAATTATAATAAGAAATTTAATTTTCACGCAGTATAATATGTATTTTTAATATTTATTATGATTCATGTGAGGAAAAATAAATTAAAATGTATTTTTTTATTTTTTCATGGTTTATGATTTCATTGAAATAATTTTTTAATAGCATAATAATTACTTTATTCAAGGCCATACTTTGTATTTATTCATATTTAGAAAATTCATAAATAATAATGAACATGTAACATAACAAATTAATATGTGAATATGATTTTTCTCTGAAAAGAAAAATATTTATTTTATGAGTGTGGAATGTATCATATTAGTCACGGGCTAATTTTTTTTAGTGCCTAATATACATTCCACACGAGTGTAATACAACGTTTTATCCAACAATTTTTTAAAACTTCTTAAATCATTTTTATGTTTTCATTCATCGTTTGACACTGACAGGATAATGGGCCCGTCCGAGTCTTCGACTTTTTAGAAATTACATGTCGCATATGAATTTTGAATATAAATAAATGAAAACGAAATAAAATTGCTATATATTTTGTATTTTTATACCTATAATAATGTAATTAAAGTTTTTAGCGTAAAATGATCGCCATGTTGTGACGTCAGCGTCTTAACAGTCGTCCAGTTACCCTTTGAAAATGTCACTATACAGTGGACCATTCATATTTTGCTCATAAATTCGCGATTGGCTTTACACATACTCTAACATTCACATATTTAATATAACCGAGTAATTTTTTATTAAGATCAAAAGAAAATTTACTTATTAAATCAATTTATATTATAATTCATATTTTAATTATTGTAATCTCAATTCTTGTCATTGTTATAATCATTTAGTAAATAGGAATGTAAATGTTGGATTACTTTTTATTATGAACTATGCATTGATTATTGTAATCAATACTGTCTTTGTTGTATTTAATTATAAATAGAAAATAGTTTAAATACTATTTTAATTATAATAATGGCACTTGGTGATTATAATAACCTTCAATATTAAATTAAAGAAAATCTTAAAGTCACATTAATTAAAGCGAATGATTATGAAAACGACCTCGAGCAAAAATTATTAGGCAATTTTACTTACCTGATTTTTATCTATGTATAATAGGTACTTTGAAAGTTTTTCATAAATTTTCATTAAACACTACTCCTATACCTATTCATGTAAGTAAATCAAACAAATAGATAATTTTGAAATGATATAATCTATCTCGTTTATTTATTACCATTAACTCTAAAGATTTTTGATCACAGTTTGTAATGGGTACGTATCTTTATTCTTACAACATTTATTGTATATTATATTACCATTATTAATGGTAATGTATGTCGGCTCTCTCTACTTATGACGGAGTGACGCTAATGTCACAACTTTCGCGCCAAAACTTTAATAATTATTGTAGGCGTTATTAAGCATAATTTCATAAAAATAAAAAATACGGAATTTCTATTTTTAAATTCTTCGTAACATATAAAAAATTCAAAAAGTTGGACGGGCCCATTGATGTAGTATTTTAAATTACAAAGTAGCCATTGAATGGTTGTTATGATTTTGTTACATTGTTATTGAAAAAAAGCTGTAATAATTATTGTCTGTCATTGGGAATTATTTGAAAGAAAAATACATTAAATTGGGTGAAAAGGAGGACCTTATTTTAAAACATATTCACTTAGGGCCGGTATTTCCATCTCCGGATAAAGTTCAGGATAACTATCCGTCAGATAAATGATAAAATATCGCATCGAAATAAAATCATAAATGAAGTAAATTATATTGAATGTCATTTTTTGATGTTATATTGTTCATTTATCCGACAGATAAGTTATCCAGCACTTTATCCGAAGATGGAAATACCGGCCCTTAGAAGCATAAGCAGCAGCTTTGAATTTAATTCCGAAGCAAATACCCAACTAACTCGTTACTCGTTTTTGTTTCATCAGCCGCACATGACGTAACCTATTTTTGCATAAATGTTAATATATATTGAAATAAATAAGTTTCATGATGTTAAATTATTTCAATAATAAATTAATTTTGTAAAATTGCTTTTATTTATATTAAAAAAACACAAAAATCAGTAATAATTCCTCCGTGACTTCTAAAATATTCTCTCACGGAGTGAGTAATGTTGTACATTAGTTATTTCAAATAACCATAGTAACAAGTATATTATGAGTCGGTATTGGATAAAAGATTTTTAATTATAACAAAAACAATACTTAATTACAATAAAGAAAATTTTTAAGAGGGCAAAATAAACAAAATTGTATGGTTTTTTTTATTTAATATTTTTTGAAGAGACGATAAAAACTTGCTACCCATATTTTTTATTTTGGTAAAATTTTCATTAATTGGCCAGAAAAAAATTAATGAAATTTTATTATTTAAATTACCGCCATGTATGACGTAGAATTACGCCGAACCAATGAATGGCCGTAAAGCAATAACATCGGTACGTCCAATAGCAACGGCATGTGCGGGTAATTTAAACTTGACAGATCATCTGTTTGACGTTTGAATAATAGTTTGGAGGTTAATATTTTCGTTTGTCATTTTAATCTTGTACGAGTATAAGCTAAGTTAAAATCCTGCTTAACGAATCGAAATACGTAATAAAAGTAACAGAAATCACGCAAATTGTAAATAATAAAGAAAAGAGATAGTGACAGAAAAATGAACTATTGTCAAAATCAAATTAAAACTCGATCTCGCTTGCCATCTACAGGTGACATTCTTAAATATGCGTCCCTTTCTCCAGTACAAAATAATGACGTAAAAGAAAATCTTCTTTCTTAATTTATTAAAAAACAAATAACTTTTTTAAAATAAAATTTATATTTTTACATACGTTTTCAACTTTACTTTAGGTATTTAGTGATAGATATCAAATTTTCAGTACCACGCAAGTAGCCTATTGACAGTGGCGTAACTAAGAGTTCGGGGGCCCGTCCGCAAAAAGTTTTTGGGGCCCGTTTCAATTGTAGCGTTTATCATGAGGAACTACAAACCACAAGAACTTGTGGAAATTGTGACTAGGCTCACTTTCATCTGAGTTGACATGTTAAGAAGCAAAATAGCCAATATGGGAAGCCTGAAAATCCAAGACTAGGCACCTTTACATCCCACCGAAGTCATTGTATGTTGTGGTGTGGCATTTACTATGAAAATGTGATTGGCGTGTTTTCTTTTTTTTGTAAATAAAATTGGTGGCAGTCCACTGGTGAAAGTTACAGGGAATTGATTCATACATTTTTGGTATCCCAAATGAAAGAACTTGGACAAAATATAGTATTAGCAAGATGGAGCTGTATCATACAGTTTAAATAGCAATTTTGTGAAAATCTTTCTCGTATCGTTATTTAATCCCACATTTTGGTAATGCACATTGGCCGCCAGGTATCCTGATTTGACAGCGCCAGACTTCTTTTTATGGGGTTATTTTAAAGGAAAACTCTGGATCAGTTGCAGGAAAATATTTGCTAAGAAATCGAAATTCTATCGGCCGAAATGTGGTAGAAAAGAGAGCTTGATTTTGCATAGCGGATAAGGGGCCCCTTACCCAATATTATTTTTGGAAATTGACATTTAAAAAAATAAAGGACTAAATAAATTTGTATGTTGCTACAAAAAAAAGATTAAATTCAAAATTTCGCAGTAGTAACAAAATGATAAATCATGTAAAGTGGGGCCTCTCTAGAACCGGGGGCCCGCATTGCGGGCCCGTTAGTTACGCCACTGCCTATTGAAATTCAAATGACAGTTATGTGCGGCTGGTAACATAATAAGTTAGCTTTATATCAGGGCACATACCAGCATATTCTTTTGAGTTCAGTATTGACAATATTTTAGCCATATTCTTTAAAAATATTATTGTAAAATTAAACTACATTTTTTTCAGAGATTAGATTTTATAGACAACAATACTGATTAGATAGAACTTAGGTACCTATATTTTTCTTAATTATGGATTATCTTAAATTTTACTGTTTCTTTTCTGATAAATTTAAATGCATAATTTAAAGATAAATTTTCTTATCAACTGATAATTTTTATTCTATAAAAAAACTGGGTTATCAAATGTAATAATAAATAAACCATGCGTAAAATAATAATTGCAGATATTATTCATTTCTACAAAAATGCGAAAAATAAAATAATAAATAATTCATGAAATTATGGTTTTGTTTACCAGTACATGTCACCACATTAAGATATGTTAATTTCATAATTATGTATTCGGAGCATGGCCCCCTTTTCCCACATATTTCCTACGTCTATGTATTCCAAATTAGATCATATCCAAAATGTGTAAAAAAATTGTAACATCTAATGCGTGTAAGTTCAGAAGTTCACCGAATTGATTCAAAAGGATAGAAAAAGAAAACATTATGGAGGAAAAGAGAAACTAAATACTATTGAACGAATCGGAGTACTTGAGCAGAGAGCCTTCACACATGAAGATAGTCAGCTGGCAGATTCGTGTTTGTTTTTAGAACAAATGTTTTGTAATAAAACAAAATATTAACAATGGACAACTACGTCAAATCTGTGATCTTTACTGTAATACTGTCTATAAGTGTTTGGGAAGTACTATGTAAGTAAATATTGTTTTCTGCACGTCATAATATTTTGCACAGGGTCGCACTGGCCCAATTTGCACACTAACAAGTTTTTTTTATTAATTTTACGAACTGAATGGGGTATGTGACCATATTCGAATTTCAATATATATGTCATAAAATATAAAAAGTAACCACTGTAGCTTTTCATTATAATAATAAAAAATAAATATTTATTTGTAATGATCTTGTTATTAACAATTTAATGTTTTGGAGACGGGATTTATGCCGTAAGTATGTTAGAACCGTGGACGTAGACAGATAGGCTGCGGGAAGGAAAGAGACGGTTATAAATCAGCCTATCAGCGTCGCGTTTATGTTGTGGTAGGTGTGGCAGGGTGTGGCATGGTCACATCTGGTTATAACTATCTCTTTCCCTTCCAATCTAATATTTTTTTCCCCGCCTTTACTATTGTCACGTCACAAATCCTTTCCCCAAATTTTTAATAATTATTTTCTCGTACAATACGAAGAATTAATCGATGTAAAAATAAAAATTTGGTCACATACCCCATTATTAGCCAAAATATATATTTTTGACTGAGTGGTTTGACATCCATTACAAAATATAGGACACTTAAATTCATATTGATTTGATGTCTAAATAATTATGTTATAAAATAAAATTAATATAAATACCCCCCTGTTTTCGAAAATAAATGAAAAATTATGTATTAGGTATAGGACCACAAGGTACCACTACAATAACCCAAAAAGGAGCTAGCAGTGCTTCCTTTATCCAACAAGAATCAAACCCGAACCCAAATCTACCTCAATCTGCCCCTGTACCACAAAACAGTCCCGGTCGTAGAATTTACATAAATCCGAACACACAACTAATACCTATAAATCAAAAACCCCAAAATTTACCTCAATCCGGCCCGCAATCCACACCTACTAGGACCGGAACCAGGGATTACGTAAACCCTAACAGACCCCAAACACCCTCAAGTCAACCTATTAATCAGAATTTACCTCAATCCGGCCCACAAACTAGGGGCCAAAATTTACCTCAAAATTCTGGCCGAAGGGACTATGTTAATCCAAATATACCTCAACAAAATTCTGGCAGTAATAGGGGAGCAGTAAAAGACTATGTCAATCCAGTTAGTCCAAATAATCCCCAAAATGGTCAATTCAGGCCCAATCCACGAAATAGTAATTTAGGCTCTAGGGACTATGTAAATCCTAACCCTCCTTCGTATGCTAATGCTGTCGGAGGAGCCAATTTCCCTGCTCTTCCTGCTAGAGCCAATGGACCTATCCCCCAAGGTGTCCAATCAACCACACCAGTGTCCTATGCCTCGAAAGTATCTGGAGTTACATCAAAACCGCCTATAGGACAAAAACCATCTCTCTCAGGGCCTACTACGTCGACGACTGAAACATCTGCAGAGGGACCAACCGATACAGAACTAAAGGACTTTTCAGAAGCTCTTCTAAGAAGAGATGTCAATAATGCTGCCAAATATTTGACGGTGAATGTACAAGGGAAGACTACTAGCCAATCGAAGAATGACCAGGCACCTGACAGGTACAGTACGAGACAAATAGAGCCCCAATCATAAATATGTACAGTGTTCAAAAAAAAATTCTAACTCGGAGTAAACTATAGGGCGCGAGCAGACACGTGACTCGAGCGACCTTGACGTGCTTGGAATCAGCTGATTTGTGTGCGCATGTCACTTTGAGAAGAACAATGTCACGTTGACAATACCAATGTTTGGATTTATTTTGATTTTGAACTGCTTTAATGTTATTATTTCACAATTTTTAAGCAGTAAGACATATGAAATTAAAAATAATAACGTGGAGTACGATGATCGACTGGTAGCAGGATGGAGAATTGGGAAATAATCGGACACGCAGTCTGATGTAAATAATTTATTTCCTGGCCTACGTTTCGACTGTGACTACAGTCTTCCTCATTGACCATTTCTAGCCCTGAGGAAGACTGTAGTCACAGTCGAAACGTAGGCCAGGAAATAAATTATTTACATCAGACTGCGTGTCCGATTATTTCCCAATTCTCCAAAAATAATAACATTTGAGCAGTTAAAAATCAAAATAAATCAAAACATTGGTCTTGTCCTTGTCAACGTAACATTGTCCTTGTCAAAATGACATGCGCACACAAATCAGCTGATTCCAAGCACGTCAATGTCGCTCGAGTCACGTGTCTGCTGGCGCCCTATAGGCGATGTGCACTTAAGTAGTCAGCGCCGACAGCGGACAATAATGACAAAATAGTTACTCATTGAAACATAGCATGTTAAGTTGTATGTCAGAATAATTTTGTAATGTCTATTTTATAAAATATTTGCAATGAATGCGAATGATAGGATGTAAAATATGATGTGATGCATTGGGGGATGTACTAATAATTCTCACAAAATTACCGATTGAAGTATCAAATTTTATAAATTAGATGTTTAAGAAAATAACTTTTTCTTCTACTAACATGAAAAATTCTTTTAGGTATACATATTTTCTCATTGTAAAAGATACTTATCGTACGAATAAAATTCCAACAACAGTCGTCTGATTGCAATAATGAATTATAAAAAAATGTGTTTCTTAAGTTAATATTTGAACAAAATATAATACAAGAAGCAGAAAATTGCATTAAAATTGTATAATACTTGCAGTTGTATGAAATTGAAGACTATTTTTGACAAAATTCGTCTATTTATTATAGATTTTGTACATGTAATGTTAATGTTAAAGGTAGAAATTCACATGGCTCGTATTTTTCGTGTATTTTCTTTTCTGAGCTAGTGCAACTGATTCCACTTAGAGCCTGGTATATTTTCAATGAAGAATATTCTTCATTTATTGCGAATATAAAAGAAAGATGCTAACATCATACACTGAAATCGTGATATGTAGAAATTTTCTTCTTTCCAATCATTCGTTTTCCAACTTTTTAATCTCAATTTCCATGTATTGTGCATCTTGTAACATTTAACTAATATTATAAATTATAATATAAATTTAAATATGATAAAATGGTTTACAGAAATAACACATATTATGAGAAAAATTATATTTTCTGCCACAGTACGTTCGCTGGTATTTTGACTTTTTTGATTGTCACATCACATATATAGCATTTTTAAATATTTTCTTTGTTCATTTCAATATACTATGATGTATAATATTCATACAAAATAGCAACAACTCAAAATAAAATTGTAAATTGTATCACTTTCTCGAAATATCAAAACTGACTCGGTAATCAAAAATGCCAATGTAGCCGTTAGAGGCGCTGACGCTCAAAATGTGCACATCGCCTATATGAACAAAGAAACATAATTTAAAAGTATTTAATTAAAAATAAATTTGACAAAAGAAATTATCAAAAATGTTAACTAAAGAAATCAAAGCTTTTCTTCTTGAAGCTTATTTTAGAAATGGAAATAAATTAGAAAACAGCTAGTGGCAATATACCGTATCCTTCATTATTATCTTTTCTCCTTAAAATTACATTTCAAGATTAATATTGTCTATTTGATTTTTGAATTGAATAATGATCAGACATACGTTTCCCTGTTCAAAGCCTACCCCGAGTTTTTTTCTGAATATTTGTAAGAAACTAAAAATCCCTATTTTTTCAGGTTGTTAACAATACAATCGGACGCTTACAACATACCAACAATTTCAAAATTAAAATTACTTCATAACAACTACATCCTAGACACCACTGAAAACGAACACGTGACTGCCCAAGAAAAACAAGAAGAGAACGATCTTCTCGATGCGATGTTGTCTACGCCAGTTATGCAATACACCAGAAACTTCTTGGTGTCCAAAGGAAAACTTTCTAGAGACCCTAAAGACTTTAAAGATCTGTTGAAAGTTCTTTGGTTCAACATGTATTCCAGAGGAAATGGAAGAATTGGTTCCAGTGGCTTTGAACATATATTTGTAGCGGAGTTAAAAAATAACGAAGTATCAGGGTTGCATAATTGGGTATACTTTGATCAAGCAGAGATGAACAGGATTGTGGACTATTTAGGATATATGAAGAAAATTGATTTAGGAGAGGTATGCGTCATTTAGAAAATTATTTTCTCTTGACCGAAAGTAAATATAATACCAAAGTGTGACATCAGAGCACATACAAGTAACAAGTAACAAACTATCGCCTACTTTTATTTATATTAATAACGTAAACTGTTTTTCTGTTGTCTATTAATGACGTACTGTATGTGCTCCGACGTCACAGGAGTGGGGGGTTGTTTTTCATGCTATTTCTGGTGCCAATCTTTTTAATTAATTATTTACGAAAATGGGAGTGTTTGGTGGCTATTGTGCGAATTAATGGCAGCACTGGACTAGCGTAGTGAAATACGTACACGTAGTATAGCGCGCTAGCATAAAGTGTAACTAAATTTGCAGAGTTTGTTAAGAAAATTGATAGTTCGCGCCAACACAAGTAACAGGGTTAGGTCCATAAATAAAAATGCATTCTGTTGTGTTTTTAAAAGTAAAACAAACATGCATCGTTTGCCGAAAGATAAAATAGAAAGATAGTTATGGTTAGACGAATTAAAATTAAAAAAATATGCTCCAAACTCGCCATTTGTTTGTTCTCAGCATTTTGAGAAAATAGATTTCCTCACAGAAAGCTATGATACTGGTAAGATTTTCGTGAAATATATAAATATCTAAAACTTGTTTATGTTAATTATTTGTAAATCAAATTTTCAGGAATACGTAATACGAGGAGAATTTTGAGAAAAGGTGCAGTCCCAATGATATTTTCTCCGAAGTACAAAACAAACAAAACAAAAAAAAAAATTCAATTAAATTTCACCTTACATAGTCAAAACAAAATGACCTGCCTCTAAATTAAATCACTTTTTCTCCCTCGTACACTCGCACCACGGCATCTTCATTTCAGTTTTCAGCGTTTCTAATTTCCACAAATTATAATTATCTTTATCCAACATTCTCAAATTTTTTAAATAACCTCACAACAAAAGTTTGTACATAAACAAACGAAGGTGCAAAATGAACTATTACAAACTAATTAAAGTGAAAAGATAATATTCAATAATAATATATATTGAATAGTTCACATGTTATAAAGTTGTAACTTTGATGATATCATTTCAAATATTCCCGGGCGTCGTACGCTAGTCCGTTGCTGCCATCTACGATAAGCTTTGCCCAAACGCTCCCATAACATTATTATTTTTACCTTCCGTCACCTTTATTGTCTTTGGTCAAAAAATTCGGTGGTGAGTTTTTGATGAATAAGCACGTTTTAGAGCCCCTGGAATAAGATTTAATAAGTCAAATACTACAATTCAAAAAATTATAATTCTTTCGCATTCCTTTTCTTTACATCCATGTGAAGAGATGATTAGATTTTGGTTTTTGGTTATAATTGGTCAACCGGAAGTACCCTCATTTTAAGATTTTAACAGTTTTTCTTGAAAAAACTGTTAAACATCATTTTTCCATATTTAATGTTATACATATTAAAGAATATTTTATTCTCTATACGATTTGATTACATTTTATACTTCATATTTAGTGGATATAGAGTTAAAAAATTATAAAGAAATTAACTTTCATAAAGCAGCTAGCTATGCTATAACCATGGAAACCGCTACTATATTAAGAAAATGCTGATTGGCAGATGTCAGTGTCAAGGGCATTTGACATGTTTGTGTTATAAATTCACTGGAAATATAGAATCTAGAATCTCTGAGGTACATGAAACTTTCTGTATGGAATTTATACAAAATACATAAAACTGACAGAAGGTAATGTATTTGAAATATGGAATCTTGTGCAAAAAACTTTCTGTATGGAATTTGTACAAAATATATGGAACTGACGGAAGGTAATGTGCTGGCCACATCAGATTTTTTATATTACATGAAAAATATTGCATAAACTTTCATTTAAAATACTTTTAAAAAATGTGAAACCGGCTCATTATGACACGGCGGCACATAACTGTTACTGCTTTCTTTTCATTGAATGCCAACCTGCCATTATTTGTGCCGCTCTCTTGAAATGAAGACAAGCATTGAAGGGATTCTCTGCATACTCTGTATAGTAAAATAATCTTACTGTTCCTTTAACATAAATGCTATTTTTGTTTAATTTTTGGAACTGCAATTTTCATTACCATAAGAAATTATTTCAAACAAAATAGGTCTAATTTAGTCATTATTACAATCAATATATTTTCTATTTCAGAAAGGGGTAATCCTAAAATTCCACTTCAAACTAAATGGAGTCGACAAACCAGTTGGATCCATGTTTATTGGTACAAGTCCCGAACTAGAAATGGCCCTATACACAACTTGTTATATGTTTAGGGCTGGTAAAATTTGTCCGCTTAGATTAAATGGGAATAATTTTATTGTTAGGACTTATAACTACCGATATAGGGGGAAAAATATGATTGGTAGTGCTTTTCCAGAAATTTAAACTTAATTATTTTATTGTCACTGTTGTTACGAACAAAGTGTGTTGTTTTGTACATTTCTATATAATAAAAAATTGGAAAATATTTACTAATTAAATTATTTCATGAAGTTCCTTTCAGCAATTTATAGATTTATTAGACTAACGTATGGTCCTAAAGTATTGAGAAAAGTTTTAGATGTTTTGTATTTAACCAAATAACGTTTAATCAAATATCACAATTAACTTCTTTTCATTTTGACAGTTTAGTTTTTTCGATTTGATGTAGCAAAATGTCATAAGCTAGACATTCGTAATAGCTATTAACATACCTAGGAATGTTATGCACATGCACATCATAACTGCCGCAGATGTAAGACATCTAAGGCTTGTTATGATTCATAACATCCGTGGTTTGTTCAATAGTTTATCGGTTTCAGAAAATTAAGACATTATTGATAAATATAATTTTTTGAAATTTTCTCATTAATGCTACTTTCAGATTGCTATGGATAACAGAACAATTATTTTGACATATATCAATATCACAAATATTCAAATTATGTGATTTATTCCTCATGTTTATTACTTTAGAATAAAGTAGACCGTATTTAGAACGATAGGCTGACGTTATCTATACGTATTAATGAAGAACATTATATTTTCATTTTATTTTATTTTCATTTTGTAGACCGTTGTTGACAAGTCAGTATGGTAATAATATTACCATACAGATACAGTTATTACTTAGTTACTAGCCTACTTTTGTACATGTAAACAATGAAATTATATCCTGAAATCGGTAAATGAATTTACAATCTTGTTGGGCGAATGCCTAAGTGTGATATTATTGCAGTTTATCGCTAGCATATCTCTGTGGCAACAATTTATCGGACAATAAAAGATTGTGAAAAAGGTATACCCTGTGTTAATTTGCCCAAAAGTGGTCGACCAAAAATTTTGCGCCACATGAGAGAACAGAGATTAATTACAGCCGTTAAAAACAAAGTTGGAGTGTCACAACTAACTGTAGCCAGAAGATTCGATGTTTCGAAGACCACTCTTTTTAGAACACTTTCTCGAAATGACGTGATGTTTCGAAAAAGAAAAAATGCACCAAAATATACCGTGGCCCAATTAGAAAGAATCCCTAGATGTCGTGCGATAAGGCGCATTCATTTTCTCAATAAACTTATTGTAATAGATGACGAGAAATATTTTACTCTGTCCCATTCAGAGATGAAAGGAAACGATGGTTTTTATACCAATGACATGGAAAACACACCAGACAATGTCAAGTTCAAAGATAAATCTAAATTTGAGGATAAAACTTTAGTATGGTGTGCCATTTCTGAAGCCGGATATATCTCGCAGCCGTACATTAGTCGTGTTCGAGGAGAAGCCTTAACTGCACAACTTTATATTCATAGATGCCTCTCTAAATTGCTTTAATTTTTAAATACACATCACGCCAATGATGATATAATGTTTTGGCCTGATCTAGCTTCATGCCATTACGCCAGAATAACTAGAGACTGGTATAACGAAAACAACGTAGACTTTGTTCCGAAATTGGACAATCCTCTCAATGTACGTCAAACTCGTCCAATAGAAGAATTTTGGTCAATATTGACCAAAAAAGTGTACGACAAGAAATGGGAAGCTGCAAATGAAGAACAATGGGCTACTTGCGTGCCATTTTTTTAAAAATATTTTTAAAAAGACGATAAAAACTTGCTACCCATATTTTTTCTTTTGGCAAAATTTTCATTAATTGGCCAGAAATAATTAATGAAATTTTAATATTTAAATTACCGCCATGTATGACGGATAATTACGCCGAACCAATGAATGGCCGTAAAGCAATAACATCGGTACGTCCAATAGCAAAGGCATGTGTTTGAATAATAGTTTAGAGGTTAATATTTTCCTTCGTCATTTTAAACTTGTACGAGTATAAGCTAAGTTAAAATCATTCAAAATCCTGCTTAACACGCAAATTGTAAATCTAATAAAGAAGAGAGACAGTGACAGAAAAATGGACTAATGTCAAAATCAAATTAAAACTCGCACTCGCTCGCCATCTACAGGTTACATTCGTAAATATGCATCCCTTTCTCCAGTTCAAAATAATGACGTCAAAGAAAATCGTCTTTCTTAATTTATTAAAAAACATTTTTTTTTTAATTTATATTTTTACATACGTTTTCAACTTTACTTTAGGTATTTAGTGATAGATATCAGATTTTCAGTACCACGCAGGTAGCCTAGTACGACGTCGCATTTACCAAAAGATTCGAGAAATCGATCCAGATGTTGTCCAGAGGATGATGGGGCAAGTCAGAAAAAAGTTAAGGGCCATTGAAGATAATGGTCCATTCTCAATAATTTATATGTTAAATATTAATTGTTATACTTATTGTTAATGGACCTTTCCAATTTAACGGCTATCTCTTTCTACAGCTGCAAATAGTAAGAAAATGGCGCGAACAACTGTCAGTTGGGCTGTCAAACGATACGTCAGAAATATTGCAGTCATTAAAATACCTGTATTCTCGGTGAAAATTTACATCGTTAGACATTTTAACTTCAATAAAAGCTTATGTAACTTATATCGATAAGATTTTTTAAAGTTATCTGAGATATTCTCATATTTTACGTCTAAATTTTTTAAAAACAAACGTCGCAGATCTCTGTTGTTCTTACTATGCGCAGATCCCCATTGCGCATATCTTCTATCTCTTTAAATTGAAAAGGTCCATTGTTGTAATAATTAGTTTAAAAAGTAAAAGGCCCGTATTCTTACCTCTTGAAATAGCGCTACTTCGGAAGTACCTAGTGATTTTTAAAATTTTATTTTATGAATAGACAAGAATAGGTTACATTTTTTTATAAATTAAATGTATAATATTTGAAATAAGTGGTATTTAGAATTTAATTTATTATTTCTTTAATTTGTAAGATTAAAATTGACGTTTGACAGTTCAAGTAGCGATTTTTCGGAAGTAGCGCTATTTCAAGAATACGGGCCAAAGAGTTTTAAAAAAGTTATCAGTATCTCAAAACTTTAGGACCAAACGTTATGCAACAAGCATGATTTAAATGTTATGTTAGTACTGGAAAAGACATTTCTAAAAATATACACATGATACTATAAACAAAATTAAGGTCATACGTATTAGTTTTATTATAAAAGATGTAGTTTTAATGTGTAGTGTCAAATAAGCTTAATACAGTAAACAATAAGTGTTATTTTACAATACTAGTACCATAATTCTGTCTAAATCTTATTTCAAAATATTTCAAACATTCAAAACAATTTATAATAATTGACCTTACTTATTTAATGCAGCAGATTTAATTGGCCAACTGTTATCATAAAGATAACCTCCTCAAAATAAAATAAATACGAGTACAAATAAAATTTAAAAATAATGTCGTAGTCTTAGAAGAATTTTCTCATAATGTACCGAAATTTACTGTCAAAAAAATTATTTAAACTTCCCAAAAGTGTTAAATGTTTTCAGTTTTGTGCATATCATGCAGAAAATATTTTTGGATACAGAAAAACAGAAATAAACAAATATGAAGGTGAAAAAGTTATATATTTTACAAAATCAGTGATACAGTTTTGTGTTTATTATAGTGCCCCAAGAAAATATTAATAATAGAATCAAGGAAAGTAATTTTTATAGATTAGTAACTGCTTATAGGGAACATGCACATAAAATAGCAAAAATTAATCCTGTAAATTTAAACAATAATAGCAGGTAAGCAAAATACTTAATTATTTTTGTTATAATATTGTTGCAATTATTTTTATAAATGTAATATAATGTGTACAGTATCCGGATGTAAGACATACGACTTAGGTTAAATGGGACATGTGGTGCACCTATGGGAGGCCATCTTAGATGTGCTTTTGTTTTGACAAAAATTCTCATAGGTTACTAGAAAATGGCAGAAAACTGAATTTGGTCCATATTTTCATTTTGAAAATACTTCTCAACTATCAGTATTCGAGAAAAATGTTTCAAATAAAAAAGTTAGCTATTTTTATTGTCTATCGGTAAATTTTCGAGATATAATACAAAATTACATTTTCTTAAATGGAACCCATATTTGATTTTGGCTCCAAAAAAATGCTTACTTTTTTCTCTTTCGATTGGTAAAATGGTTTTTGTGTTTTAAATATTTTTTAAAATCATACCTGCTATACCTACTTACGTGAATTTAAAAATTTAGAATTAAAATTAAATTATGAAACAGAGTATCTAGTTATGAAATAAGTTATTTAAGTAAAATAAAATACTATTTTAAAAAACTAATGAAATTACTGGAAACTAATGAAAAATCAAATTTTTTGAGAATAAAATAAATTTAAAACACCAGTCGAAAGATAAAAAAATAAGTATTTTTAGAGTAAAAATCAATTATGGGTTCCATTCAAAAAATGTAAGTTTGTGTTATATCTCAAAAATTAAACAAAGTTTCCGATATCCCAATGGTGGCCTTCATAATCCGGACACCCTGTATAGTCTGTTTCAACTTAGACTGAACTGACTTGAATTCATAGACCGGCAGGGTAGGATTCCAGAATATTTACAATTATAACAGCTAAGTATAATAATACCAGTAAAATGAAATATTGTAAAATATGAATACGGTTCTGTCTCCTAGCCCTTAAGTTATTGTCTGTTGCGTAAGGCAACAAAAGTCAGTTCACTATAAGTTGAGACAAGCTATAAATGATTTCACTAAAACTAGAAGGATCGGCATCTAACAATAAAATGTCTTTCAATGGGCCGGTTTTACATTTTTTTAATAGTTATTTGTATATCAAGGCCGCAAAATCACTCTTTAGCGTACCGAGAAAAAAATTGTCACCAAGGCCGCTTGCGGCCGAGGCAAGACAATCTTGAGGGCGCTAAAGGATTTCGCGGACATGGTGTACACAATATTTTTTGTGCAACCGTAAAAAATATGTAATTACAAATTTTATTAATTTTAAACAGTTTCATTATAAATAGAAAGTTAGCTTTCAAGGTGGCTATGGGATTGACATTTGATAAACAAAACCATGCAATTCTCAAATGTCAAAGTGATTGTTGATTGTTTACCTAATTTCGCGGCCGTTACCATGACAACGGTTGCGAAATCCAATTTCGCGGCCTGAATTGCGGCTGCGAAATGCTTATTTCGCGTCCGGTTGCACAAAATAGTTATTTGTATATCAAATCCTTTAGCGCCCTCGAGATTGTCTTGCCTCAGCCGCAAGCGGCCTCGGCGACAATTTTTCTCTCAGTACGCTAAAGAATGATTTCGCGGCCAAGGTGTACACAATATTTTTTGTGCAACCGTAAAAAATATGTAATTACAAATTTTATTAATTTTAAATAGTTTCATTGTAAATAGAAAGTTAGCTTTCAAGGTGGCTATGGAATTAACATTTGATAAACAATACCATGCTATTCTCAAGTGTCAAAGTGATTGTTTACCTAATTTCGCGGCCGCTACCATAACAACGGTCACGAAATTTAATTTCGCGGCCTGTATTACGGCTGCGAAATGCTTATTTCGCGTCCGGTTGCACAAAAAAGTATTTTAAAGTAATGTCTAGTACATTAAGCATTATTAAATTAGCCCTTTGTATAAGCGAGATATGTATATTTAAAACTTATATATACTTTTTGGTTTTTGTAATGAAATTTGCTAGATGTTAATGTCAAATTACGTCAAATACGTGCAATTTTATGATTGGGTCTATACTTCATATTGGTCTTGCGTACAAGGAAGTCGTGTGGTGTCCACATCAGATTTATAAATTTTAAGTCTATATTTAAAGTAGCCAAAAGAATGTTTTAAAATTTTCTAACCATTTGAGTATATTTTATAATTTGTTAAAAATGTAAACTGGATCAAATAATTTGAGTCTGGGCTCGTAGTTGCATGTCCATAAAACGTAATTAAATTAACAAAAATATATTGCAATTTTCTTTTTGAACTTATTTGACGTCACACGTGTTGCAAAACCAATTTTTCCAAAACATATTTTCCCTCTATTTTGTTTATCAATTTAAGATAAACTATTAAAAAATATTCAACTTAATTATACTATAATTATTAACTTATCGTTATCAGATAACAAATTACGTAGCAACAAACAATTTTATCTGCCACTGACAAGAATATAAATATTTTCCGAACAATATTTTAACGAGAAAATATTTTTTTGGTAATATCCTTCCTCATTCAGTAGTACTTTTCGAACTAGTAACATAATATACTATTACAGCACGCAAGCAGAATTAAATCCTAGTCGCTATGGCTTAAAAACATCTGACAGAGTTTCATTCAAAGGAATATTGAATATTCAAGGAAAAAATGAAGGAACAATCAAAGAAGCCCTTGAATTTTTAGACAAAACATACAGTAACAGCATTAGTGTAGAATTTTTACATGCAGAGGTATTTCAAAAAACATTAATAAAAAGAAATAATAAATATATTTTCTTTTTTAAGACTGAAGAAGAAAAAGAATGGTTCGCAGAACGATTAGAAACAATAGTACAGGAAAAAATACATGATGCAACAAAAATAAACATAGCAAAAGAATTAATTAGGTCCCAAGCGTTTGATAATTTTCTGGCCATTAAATTTTCAGGTCTGAAAAGATATGGAGGAGAAGGGGCTGAATCTATGATGGCATTTTTTTCAGAACTTTTCAGGCTGTCAGCCAATGGTAAATAAATATAATAATATAACAATAAACACAACAATAAATAAAATAAATAAATATATCATCACGGCATATTACCCATTGCTGGGTGTGCCAAACTGCTATGTACGCAGATATCGGTAATGATGATTACATATTTGTACCGTGCGGACGTTTACCAGGCGTCACCTCACGGGCACTCATTGCTGGCGTGGAGAGTGCACCACAGGGGTCAATTTAATAATAATTACAATTATATTTTCATTCAATGTTCGCACCATCTGACTAACACCAGTTATAACCGAATACTTCTCTGGTGATTTTGTGTCAAAGAACATACATTCCGGATTTCTAGAATTTTCTCAATTGTCTTGTGTTTAAACAATTCATATTGTATACAAACACAAAATTACCGATCCATATAATTCCTATTGTATACTCAAATCAGCCAATGCACGTCATGACGATAATTTGTAGAGTTTCACGGCTTGACTTGATATTCAAGTTACTCGACTTGACTTGAAATCAAGTCAAGCTCAATAGCTCAAATCAAGTAATAGTAGCCGAAAGTCAAGTCAAGTCAAGTAGTTACAATTTCAGGTATTTCAAAAATCAAGTAGTTATTTTTCAATTACTTGAAAAAATCAAGTAATTTTTTGAATTACCAGAAAAATCAATAAGTTCTTCAAGACTGCATTTCATTTTCATATAGTTCCTTATGTTTTATAACAATATCAATAATATACCTTAAAATATAGACTTTTATTCATAAAAATAAATCATACATTCATATTTAAAAACGAAAAAAAAAAGATTTAAAAGTATAATATATAAATTAACATAAACAATTTATAGTATATGTATTATGGTGGACCTTAAAAGGTGGCAAGTCGAATTTTAACCGGGCCGCCCCTAAAGTGGTTCCAAATAAATAAATAAAATTATACTGGCAATGATTCCGCTTAATTTTAATATTTGACCGTGCCTAAATGCACTTGATAACAAAATTAACAGCTTAGCATTTGGCGCGCCGCCACGCCGTATTACACACAGGTTACGATTCTACTGATTCGTGCGTTTTCGTACATAATCGGTTCGTTATCAAGTAGCTTGAATTTGCTTGATCAAGTCAAGTAGTAACGATAGAAAATCAAGTCAAGTCAAGTTATGAATTTTTGAAAAGCTTGATTTTCAAGTCAAGTCAAGTAATTTACAAAAGCATCAAACTACTTGACTTGATGAAACCCTAATAATTTGACTAATTAGCGATTTAATTTAATTAAATAATGCGCATAGAACCAAAGGACATTACTGCACATTATTAAATTTAATTAAATCGTTAATAAGTCAATTTCTCGTCATGACGTGAATTGGCTGCTTTTCCGATTTGAGTATATGCATTCGGCAATTTCCGCCTCCCTTCGTTCAAATTCGGGTTCTCTCGCGCCTTGAGCATATTTTACCATAATTTCATAAATTTTTACATTCTATTAAAACAAAACATTATTTGTATTCCAATGTATATGTTTTATAATATTTCAGATAATCTCGAGCAAATAATATTGGCTATGCCACATCGTGGGCGTCTGAATCTTCTTACAGGAATGCTGAAAATGCCACCGGGCAAGTTGTTCCGGAAACTGAAAGGTCTTCCGGATTTCCCTGACCATTTCCAAGCTACGGGGGACGTGATTAGCCACTTGAGTATGACCTTTACCTTTTGACATTTGTGATCAATCGTAAATAGATTTGTACTCATTTACAAACATGCGAAGCAGGAATCTCAGCAAATTTGTTCTAAGGTCTAAGCAAGGCTAGTCATTTGTAAAGATCGCGAAAATAAACTTAAAATGGGGTCCTATACCATAGTCGTATTTTAACAAAAAAATAAACAATATTAGGTATTTAATACTTAGTATGAAAGATTTACAGTTTACATTCGTCGTGGCATCGAATTTTTTTTATGATTTTTAAATAATTTTTTAACGCTTTCCTACAAATTCATCCACAATTCTAACCCGATTAAAGATACGGTAACGCTGTTTGAAAATTTGCAATCAGCATCAAATTCTCCTTCATATGTCATTTATTACTCGATTTTTGTCGATGAGTGATTCGCGAGTTACTAACAACTTAAACTTACACAAACATTTTCTTAAATTTGAAACATCTGCGAATCGGCCTAGTTCTCATTTTTTCATAAAAATTTTGACACGATTAAATAATAGCTATTAACATACCTAGGAATGTTATGCACATCATAACTGCCGCAGATGTCAGTTTGAAATCCGAGCTCGTAAAGCGAGGATTTTAAGACATCTGAGGCTTGTTATGATTAATAACATCCGTGGTTTGTTCAATACTTTATCGGTTTCAGAAAATTAAGACATTATTGATAAATATAATTATTTAAATTCTCTCATTAATGCTACTTTCAGATTGCTATGGTTAACAGAACAATTATTTTGACATATGTCAATATGACAAATATTCAAATTATGTGCTTTATTCCTCATGTTTATTACTTTAGAATAAAGTAGACCGTATTTAGAACGATAGGCTAACGTTATCTGTATGTATTAATGAAGAGCATTATACTTTCATTTGATTTTATTTTCATTTTGTAGACCGTTGTGCTATATATATATCCAGCTTCCCACCATTTATATCCATAATAGCCTCTTTTAAACGCCCTGCCGATTGGCCTATAGGAAAAAAATCTGATGTGGACATCACACGACTTCGTTGTATGCAAGACCAACATGAAATATAGACCCAATTATAAAATTGCACGTATTTGACGTAATTTGACATTAACCACGATATTAACATTAATTTTTTTTTGTACTTTTTTGTCCTAATCCATAGCAAGCTTTATAACAAAAACAAAAAGTATATAATTTTAAAATTTACATATCTCGCTTATACAAAACAATTATTTAAAGCATTTATTTCTAAAATCAAAATAAAACAATTTTATTCAAGAAAAACTGTTAATAACTTCAGGTAATATGTCACTTGCGGTATCTACTATGTTACTCTCCCATTGACATAAAAGTCTTATATACCAAATTTGAAAAGTTTTGAATTATATTTTAAAATAGTTTTTCATTAAAATCTATTATAGGCTTCAAGTAAAGTACCACTTCTGGAAATTATGTAATGACCAAAAAGGGAGGTGCATAACAAAATTTCAACTTTCTACGGCTTGCCGTTTTTGAGTTATGCGAGATACGTACGTACATACATACGTATGTATAGACGTCACGACGAAATTAGTCAAAATGGATTCAGGGATGGTCAAAATGGATATTTTCGTTGAAATCTGAAAACTTAAATTTTTCGCGATTACAATACTTCCTTTACTATGTACAAGGAAGTAAAAATTCATTTTATTTATGTTACATTTATGCTTAATAATAATTTCTTTTTGAATATAAGTTTATAATACAGGATACAGGGTTAGTCACGAAAGAGTTAGTTTCAAAGTTCTTTTGTTTGCAACCCGAAATACAATTTATAACAGCGTCTATACCTTGTTCCATTTAAGCCTTTCAGTATTGCAGAGCATAGGGAATAGTTTTGATCTTTCTGATTAATGAAATTGGAGACAAGAGACAAGTTTACCAAATGTAATTTCGGCTACTTCAAGTTTGCGCTGTTGCTGTTGCCAGCTCCATGAACTGAATGGCTTAAATGGAAGAGTGTATAGCTTCCTCTCTTAGAAAAATGGAATATTTAATCCACGATTGCTTTGCCTGTCTAGTGATGTTCCTGTCATTTCGACATTAAAAATAAAATAAAATTGAATATTGTATCAAGTGTCTATGGTCATTAGTATTTTGGGTTGCAAACACACGGACTTTCAAAGTAACTCCCGTGACTTACCCGTATAACAATATTTCAGCTATGCGCACATGAAACATTTGTACTCTAGGTTTAACTTAATTATTCAATTACTGGAGATTTTAATTTTTATTCTTTTCATTCATTAAATGATGAAGGTTGAATTATATTAAAAAGTATATTAATAATAGTAGTTTCAGTAATTTTTATAGGAAGTGTATTAAGATGATTAATTTTTCCTACTCCGTCTAGAGCAGGGGTTCCCAAAGTGCGGCCCGCAAAGCCTGTGAATTCGGCCCGCGATATCGATACGATATATATTTTTATTAAAAAATAAATAAGTAAATAGTAAAATAAATAATAAATATTACAAATAAGATACAATAAAATATTTTAATATTTTTAAAAAATTCTTACAGAACTTACCAAAAGCGTTTGTATTAATAAAATATTGTTTAGTTTATATTTAAAAAATTATTGTAGTATGTCTAGTCTAGTTATTACACATTTGTACAGAAATATAATATAGTAGTCTCATATAGATACAGAACTGTTAATCATTTCTGGCGTATCTAATGCAACACACAATTTCAAGGAGTCAGTAACGAATTTATCGTTTTTTTCAATGATGTGCGCTGTGCCGCACACTACAACTGTACCACCAGGCCTTGTCCTGCCTACCCAGTTGCCCTGAGCAATACAGGCCTACGCCATAATAACGAATATTCAAAAATGCACTGCTCCAACTCACTAGAGGTGGGACGAAAAATAGGAAAATGTGCAAGCACAAACAGATCGTCTTTTCTTATTGGTTGCTCAAATTATGAACGAAATGCGTCCTTCGCGCAGTTCTATTTCTATTTGAGACGACAATGCAATAGTGTTTACATGTGCTAAAATAAAAAATAGTTAAATATATTTATAACAAAAAAAAATCGTGGTTATTGTTTTGATTTTATTCCGTTTTTTTTGGCCCGCCAAAAAATTCGGTAATATTAAATTGGCCCGCCTAAGAAAAACTTTGGGAACCCCTGGTCTAGAGCAAACAGTTTGTCCACCAGTGGTGACGATTAGCTACGTCATACGCCAAATTCTGAACTTTAAAAATTCATATCTCGCTTAATTGGTAAAATTTTTAAGTCGCGTTTGCACTAAAATTCTTAGTTATATTATTGGTATAGAACCCCATTGACACAAAAATTGACAAATGTAAAACAGGCTTTAGTGTTTGAGAAAAATCATCTAATTTCAATTCAAAAATATTTCAGTTTCCTCCGTGGATTTAACCCCATCTGAAATCCAGTCATCTTCTTCTAACCCCCTCCACGTAACCATGCTTTACAACCCCTCCCACTTAGAATCCGTGAACCCCGTCTCCATAGGCAAGACCCGTGCTACAGCCCTCTACCTCCAAGACGGCCAATATTCCTCTGAGTCTCTGGCATGGTCCTCCAAGTGCCTCAACGTGCAGGTCCATGGGGATGGTGCCCTCCCTGGTCAGGGGGTGAACGCAGAGTGCTTGGCAATGAGTCGAACCCCGCATTATGAGATAGGAGGGAGTATACACTTGGTGGTTAATAACCAAGTAGCTTTTACCACTCCGGCCAACAGGGAGAGAAGTAGTAGGTATCCGACCGATGTGGGGAAAATGGTGGATGCGCCAGTTGTGCATGTTAATGGAGATGATACCGAGGTAAGGATTGAACATTGAATTAATGAATGGGCTATCTAAAGGGCGTTGTATTTAAGTTTACCCGAATGCAAAACATTCTAGGTCTTACTATAAATTTTTAAAAAATCAATGGATATTAGGGGCTCTCCTTAAATTACGTAACGCTTCAAGGGGGGGGGGGGTCAAGAGTAGCGTTACGCAGCGTTACGAGGGGGTGGGAGAGGGTTAATGTGTGCGTTACGTAACGATAAAATATAAAAAAATATTGCTAAACTTGCTTTAATAGTTTTGAAACATTCAAATTTCGCGGTGCTAATTCGTATATGCAGGCAGTCGTTTGTTTTCAATAACAGTCAACATAACATGGGCACAGTTCCAATTCGGGCCAGTGGTCTTTCATTCGTGCAATGCAATTCATATTAAAACATGAATTCAAGTAGTGTTGATAAGGAAAAACTTTTCAATAGTTTGTTAAAAGCATATGGAAATGCATATGCTTTTAATTTCTGTGCTGTTATTTTTTCATCATTATGTACATTAATTTAATTAGTTTCTGTTTCAAATTTTAACTGAATATTAAGGAGGCCATATACTTTTATATACAGTAAAAAAATTGGGGTGACAAGCCGTAGGGCAAGAGTAGTATATTATTTTTCATCTTTATGTACATTAATTTAAATAGTTTCTGTTTCAAATTTTAACTGAATATTAAGGAGGCCATATACTTTTATATACAGTAAAAATTGGGGGGGGGGGGGTCAAGTACTGCGTTACGTAATATATGGGGGGGTTCATGTTTGCGTTACGGGTGCGTTACAAAGGGGGGAGGGGGTATCAAAAATTTCCTAATTTTGCGTTACGTAATTTAAGAACAGCCCCTTATAGTTCTATGCTGATAATGTATATCTTTCTAGATGGTACTAAAAGCAACTCGTCTTGCATTCGAATACCAAAGAAAATTTCGAAAAGATATCTTCATCGATATGAATTGTTATAGACAATGGGGGCATAATGAACTAGATGACCCAACGATAACAAATCCTGCCTTATATCAAATCATTCATTCTAGAAAGTACGTTTATTTTCACATTTAATTAATAATAATGTAGGATTTTCGAAAAAGGTTGCTTAACTTTAAAAACCATAGATTACGAATAAAGGAAAAAATCTGATATGGCTGCACATTACCTTTCGTCAGTTCTATATGTATTTTATACAAATTTCATACAGACAGTTTCTTGCGAAAGATTCTATATTTCCAGTACATTACCTTCCCTCAGCTCTATGTATTTTGTACAAATTCCATACAGAAAATTTCTTAGAATTGATTCTATACAGGCTGTCTCACAACTCGCGCCCCAGAGCGAATAAGGAAACATGAGACTGCACTCGGATGTGTAATTTCGAAGAAAAAAAAATCTAGCTTAAAAGATATTCGAGAAAAGACGACTTAATATTGACCAATCAGAAACCTACACCTTTAACGTCTGTTTGCCGTAATTTTACGTTACTAGGGTTTTATACAAATCAAATCTTCTTTAAAATGTGTGGGCGACTGTAGTTTTCGAAAAATGTCAGTGTCAAATTAAATTTGACAAGGTGAATAAAAAAAAGCAAATTCTTACCATGTATTCAACCGCTGATTACTTAGAAATGATTATAATTTTCGGAGAATGTGGACGTAACGCCAGAGAGGCAGCACGAGTCTATTCGGAACGTTTTCCATATAGAAATCTTGTGGATCATAAAGTGATATTGAGAGCCATCGCAAGGACGCATCGCATGAGACCGGTCAAGTTATGCCAGATCAAATGACAATAATATTTTCGTTTAACACATTTTACACAGCTGCTACAACACGTTGCACTGTACGATATAAATGAAGATCTCGAATGACACCTTCGCTAACCTAAATTTGTTGACAGTAAAAAGTCAACTCTAAAGTGTCAAAATTACAGTGTCAAACAAATTTTGTAACTCACTAGTAGTATTTTTAAAACCTATAGCAGCCAGTTTTATTTTGTAATAATATCATCACACCTCAAGATATCCTTCTGGGATTGGTGGATTAAAAAGTCTTGTAACTCCGTTATGCAAGCAGCCGCAAATTATTTTCTTCTATTTGTTGGCAACCTATTGTCGTCGGCATGTGTTAGTTCCGTCTGGGGCGCGAGTTGTGAGACACCCTGTATTTGCAGGAAAATTATAACACAAACATGTCAATCGCACTTGACATTGACATCTGTCTATCAGAATTATTTAAATTATATTAGCTGTTTTCAGTTTTATTGCATATCTGGCTGCTTTATGAAATTTAATTGCTTTATAATTTTTTAACTCAATATCGATTGAATATGAAGTATAAAATGTAATCAAATTGTATAGAGAATAAAATATTCTTTAATATTTGTATCATTAAATGTGAAAAAATGATATTTAACAGCGTTTTTTCAAGAAAACTGTTAAAATCTTCAAATGAGGGTACTTCCGGTCGACCAATTATAACCAAAATGTAATCAGCTCTTCATGTGTATGTAACGAAGAGGAATGCGAAAGAATTATAATTTTTAGAATTGTAGTGTTGGAGTTATCGTCGGAGAAAAAATCGTCACACACATACACACAGGCATACAGACATCATCGCAAAAATAGTAAAATCGTATTCTAAGGAATCTAAAACGTGCTTATTCATTAAAAACTCACCATCGAATTTTTTGACCAAAAACAATAACTTCCTTACCTAAAGGTATGACAGAAGGTAAAAACATTAAAGTATGTGGTTTCCTTTAAAAAAATATATAACAATGGCAATTCAAAACTAAAGCAACCTTTCTCGGAAACCACCGATATCATCGTAGTAGGTCCATATTTAAACTAAACAATTTTTTAGAACAGTACCTGATATGTATACACAAAAACTAATTGAAGAAGGCATATTAACAGAGGAAAGAGTAAAAGAAATTACAGAAAAACATCAGGAATGGTTGAATGAAGAACTGCAAAATGCTGATAACTTTCTACCAGAAGTAAGAAAATTTGATGTGGCCAGTACATTACCTTCCGTCAGTTCTATGTATTTTGTACAAATTCCAAACAGAATGTTCCTTGCAAAAGATTCTATATATCTTGTACATTACCTTCCGGCAATTGTATGTTGTATGCATTTTGTACTAATTCCATACAGAAAGTTTCTAGCAAAAGATCCTATATTTCCAGTAAAATTATAACACACACACACTATATCAATTGCACTTGACACTGACATCTATCAATCAGAATTTTCTTAATATAGTAGTTGTTTCCATATTTAGAGTAATTTAAATTCTTTATAATTTTTTAACCCTAATTCCATTTGATATGTAGTATAAAATGTAATCAAATCGTATAGAGAACAAAATATTTATAATAACATTAAATGTGAAAAATTGATATTTAACATCGTATTTTCAAGAAAAATTGTTAAAATCTTCAAATGAAGGTACTTCCGGTTGACGAATTATAACCAGAATCTAATCAGCTCTTCACATGGATATATCGAAGAGGAATACGAAAGAATTATAATTTTTAGAATTGTAGTGACGGAGAAAAAATCGTCACACACACACACACATATATATACACATACAGACATCATCACCGAATATTTTTACCAAAGACAATTGTCCTTACTTAAAGGTGACGGAAGGTAAAAAAACAAATTTTATTTAATTTTTAATTGATTTGCAAAAACCTTCGGTATTATATTAAATAAATTTGTGCCGGACCTGTACATGTACAAAATCATAAATAAATAAATAAATATATCATCACGGCATATTACCCATTGCTGGGTGTGCCAATCTGCTTTGTACACAGATATCGGTAATGATGATAACACATTGTACCGTGCGGGCGTTTACCAGGCGTCACTTCACGGGCACTCATTGCTGGCGTGGAGAGTGTACCACAGGGGTCAATTTTGTGCCATTTAAAATTGGAAATATTTAGCGTCGGTCGGGATCGAATTCGGTTCCCCAGATTCGCGACCAGACACTCAGGCACGCGGCCACGAGACCCCATATATAAATCATATATTGTACTTTTTAGGACCCATGTTTTAAAAAACAATGGGAAGGATACGAACAGGCGCCAAACGCAATAACAACCTGGAGTACAGGAGTGGATAAAAGTTTATTGACTTTTATAGGGATACAGTCTGTTACATATCCCAACGATTTTGTAAGTTATCTAATTGTTTTTTCTCATTTTAAGATTGTACTGTATTATTTATATTTTTTACAGAATATTCATCCAAATTTGTTAAAATCGCTCGTAAAGGCCCGTATCAACAAAATTTCCGATGGGACAAAAATTGACTGGGCTACTGCGGAAGCTATGGCCTTTGGAAGTTTATTATATGACGGTAAAAAGTTTTATTCACAATCGGTTAATAATATCTTTGAATATATAATACAATATATAATACAATACAATTATGTATTATATATTCAAAAGTAATATATGCATTTGCAAAGTTCAAAACAGTTACTTTTCACTCGTTTCAAGGCCTTTTTGACGTCAAATTGTATTAAAAATGTCCAGAATCAATAAATATTTTGTTACTTTAGCACCATTTCCGTAGATTCCTATTATAAAGTAGACTAAACAAATTATAATAAAATTATTAAAACATATTAATAAAATTAATTTTTAAAAGTCAATAGTGGGCTACTTGCGTGCCATTTTTACTTCCTTGTACGAAGTAAAGGAAGTATTGTAATCGCGAAATATTTCGGTTTTGAGATTTCAACGGAAATATCCATTTTGACCATCCCTGAATCCATTCTGACTAATTTCGTCGTGACGTCTGTACGTACGTACGTGCGTACGTGCGTATGTATCTCGCATAACTCAAAAACGGTAAGCCGTAGAAAGTTTAAATTTTGTATTTAGGACTTCTATAACATCTAGTTGTGCACCTCCCTGTTTGGTCATTACATAATTTCCAGAAATGGTACTTTATTTGAAGCCTATAATGGATTTTAATGAAGAACTATATTAAAATATAATCCAAAACTTTTCAAATTTGGTAAATAAGACTTTTATATCAAATGGAATAACAGCAGATTTTGGTTAAAACAGGCTAACCGGAAGTGATATACAGTGGACCCCCGGTAATCCGGCCCCTGGCTAATCCGGCACCCCCTGTAATCCGACATGACCCCACCACTAATGTGCTCGACGTGTAGGTATTGATTTGATGATGATTGATTCATAGTATGATTTTTATTCGTATTTTTTGATTATTTTAGTATGTACATTTGTTTGTACACAATTACATATTTCCTAATGTAAAGTTATTATTGTTTGTAAGTTCTATTGTGTTGTTTAATTTACTAAATTTGACATACATAATGAAGTATGATTTGTACTTCAGAGTATAACATATAGAATCTTATCACTGGATCTGTAATTTGTCGGATTACAAGGTACTCGTTTGTAAAAAATTCCGGACTATAGGGTGTCTTAGGCAGTACTCTATAATCCGACAAATTCGATAGTCCGACACTGCCCTGCAAAACGTTTGTCGGATTACCGGGGGTCCACTGTATTACCTGAAGTTGTTAACAGTTTTTCTTGAATAAAATGGTTTCATTTTGATTTTAGAAATAAATGCTTCAAATAAGAGTTTTAGAGAATTAAATTCCGCGTCTAGCACATCAAGTATTATTAAATTAGCCCTTTGTATAAGCGAAATATGTAAATATAAAACTTATATACTTATGGTTTTTGTAATGAAGCTTGCTATGGATGAGGACAAAAAATAACAAAAAAATTAAAAAGTAGATGTTAATGTCAAATTACGTCAAACACGTGCAATTTTATAATTGGATCTATACTTCATCTTCATATTGGTCTTGCGTACAAGGATGTCGTGTGGTGTCCACATCAGATTTTTTATTTAATATTTTTGAAAAGATGGTAAAAACTTGCTATTAATATTTTTTCTTTTGGCAAAATTTTCATTAATTGGCCAGAAAAAAATTAATGAAATTTTAATATTTAAATTACCGCAATGTATGACGTAATATTACGCCGAACCAATGAATGGCCGTAAAGCAATAACATCGGTACGTCTAATAGCTACGGCATGAGCGGGTAATTTAAACATGACAGGTCATCTGTTTGACGTTTGAATAATAGTTTGGAGATTAATATTTTCGTTTGTCATTTTAATCTTGTACGAGTATAAGCTAAGTTAAAATCCTTCAAAATCCTGCTTAACAAATCGAAATACGTAATAAAAGTAACAGAAACCACGCAAATTGTAAATAATAAAGAAGAGAGACAGTGACAGAAAAATGAACTAATGTCAAAATCAAATTAAAACTCGCACTCGCTCGCCATCTAAAGGTTACATTCTTAAATATGCATCCCTTTCTCCAGTTCAAAATAATGACTTCAAAAAATCTTCTTTCTTAATTTATTCAAAAACATATAATTTTTCAAAAATTAAATTTATAATTTTACATATGTTTTCAACTTTACTTTAGGTATTTAATGATTGATATCAGATTTTCAGTACCACGCAAGTAGCCTATTACTAACTGATTGTGAATAATTATTATACACATCTCACAGAAATGCTCATTAGTATACCTCGGTCATAACTCTGCGCTCGGATGTAATGAAACATTTCCCGGTCCGATATGTAATATATACTATAATATGTATCATTGCAGTGCGATAAAATGTTCGATGTTTTAATGATTAAAAACATATCGAACTGTAATACGTAGAATTAGATGACTTACAGTAATTAGCATTATTATAAACACAAATACAGGCTTAATTATTCATATCTTTTATCAAAATATCCATATCGATTTAACCAGGCTGTGAAAATATGAATAGAAGCATTATTATTCTTATCTAAAATCTAGTAAACGAGAAAACAAATAACAAAAAATTACGTAGATTTTCTTTTCAAAGGTAAAGGTCAACTTTAATGTAACTACTCTGCGATCAAAAACAACATTCTAATGATTTGCAAATGTAAAATCGAAATCTATGAATAGATTCTAATTTATTTAATAACTTTACGCGAAATATAAAACAAAGGATCGCTTAAGTTCGTTGGCCTGTATAATTATAATAAGTTATGAAGAATGTGACATTTCCTGGTTACATTGTTTTGATACAAAAACAAATTTTGTTTTTCTAGGATACCATGTTCGTATCAGCGGACAAGATGTAGGTAGAGGGACTTTTTCACATCGACACGCTATGTTAGTTGACCAAAAAACGAATAATATGTTTATTCCTTTAAATGAAATGCATGCAGAACAAAAAACATACTTGGAGGTGAGAAAATATAATTAGAATTATTGGTTCATATTTTTTAGAATTTTATTTTAAATATTGTAACGTTTTATTTATTTGGGTGAAGTTTAAAAAATCAAAGAATTATTATTAATTAAAAAAAGATGTTTATTAAACGATATATAAATATTATACAGATAATAACAATGACAATTACTATAGTTAAACATATACTAAAAATATAATTAACTAGTTAAACACTAACATTATTTATTTATTTAAACAATTAACAACGCACTCTTTATTTACACAATATTACTGATTATTTATTTCGGATATTTATGTCATTATTTATTTATATCACGATCAACTGTCCGACCTACCGACCTCCACGGCGTCTATATCCTTAACTGACTCAACAGCGTGTGTATATTCAACTGTCCGGACAGAATTCACTCCTTTCACCTGATTGTCTATTTAAGTAACTAGTTGTCCTTCTGACGGACTAACTGTTCTAACTTCCACAGCCTCAGTATCACCGACTGTCCGTAAGCCACAACCCTTCAACACCACTGCCGAGTATCCACTTCTACTCGCCGTTACTGTTCCCGTATACCTAGCTTCTCAATACTCCTCAAAACTACCGAGTATTCACTTCCACAGCTATCCCAATATACCAATAACTTCCCGAGTACTCCACTCGACTCATTTACTTCTTACTATCTATGTAACTGTCCTTCTGACGGACTAACTTTGTGACTGTTTGTTTTCGCACACACATACGTCGCTTATATAGTTCTAATATTTTCTAGAAAACTCTCCACGTCATAACAATCCGCCGGTAATTACGCTTATCTCCCCTCTTGTTTACATAACTGCCCGCCTCACGTCGCCCGCCTATCGCGCAATTTTAAACTGAAGAGTTGAAGCTGCGCTATGGGATTGTAACAAAATTCCTGTAAGCACTTCCGGCAAACATTTTTCAGTGTAAGTTAGCTGTAACTGTGTTCTGTTTAACCAAGTTACGAGAAATGGCTACCCCTGTACTAAAATATGAAGCGAAAATTCTAATAAATTGTCCCTGTACTAGAACTATTAACATTTTAAAAAATTTAACATTAGATGAACATACACTTCTGACATGAACTTGCATCTAAAAAGAAGTAGGTATTATTAAAATCTCTTATTATTTAGCCGTATTCTTTCGTTACGTTGGATGTTACATGGATCGGTAAATTGCATGTAGTGATACAAGCGAGACGAAACGAGACGAAAAATATAAAATATCGATTTCGTCTCGTTTTCAGGTATGTAAGCTCGATCTCGCTCTCGCACATTTTATGGGGTCTCGTCTCGTTCTCGCACGAGAGTCTCACAATAAAAATAAGCGCTTGCGCATTACCTATTTACCTAACAGTTTAACTACAAGAGACAAGTTCGCACCCACCGTACTATCTTCCGAGTATTTGCAGTCGTATCTAACTATAATAAAGAAATGAAACACTAAATTCTGGTTACCAAATTATTTCAATACCGACATAATGTTTATCCATTTACGGTCACCAAAAAATGTGATAAGTTAGTAAATAATTTAATTTGCCTCCAAAATATCTAATTTATCACCAAATTGTAATTTCTAAACTATTTCAATATGAACATCTGTTAATACATTCTGCCATCAGTAAAACTAAATAAACATTATTTTTTGTAACTAAAAGTACCTACCTACACCTACACTTTATCATTAAATCTATACCACTATCTAAGTAAGATTTAGTCAGAAAAAAAAAAATTGGCGAAAGCGGCGGAAGAATCTCTCATAAGTTCTCATTTTATGACAGTCAATCAGGGCAAGAGGTTACATTTAAAGTTCCAAAAGAAATTCATTGGTAAATAATAAAAATTGAAGTTCATTTTTCTATACCTTGTTCCATTTAAGCCATTCGGTATTGTAGAGAATAGGGCATAGTTTTGAACTCTCTGATTGGCTGAAATTGGAGACAAGATGCAAGTTACCCAATGTAATTTCGGCTACTTAAAACTGGTGCTGATGTAAGCGCCATCTACTGAATGGCTTAAATGGATCAGAGTATAGTTTCAGTAATAATATAACAAGAATTATATTTAATTAGATTATTTTTTGATCCACAAGTTTCAAACAACGGAATCAGGCTATCATGTATTGTCGTAATTAACTAGCTTCATTCATTTACATGGCTGTTGGCAAGTGTTTTGATAACTATAACACACTTTGACAATGCAAAATAAATATTCAAAAGATAGAATTACTAATTATGGTATTTCTGGAAGTGGTTTCTATAATTTTTTGGTTTATTTCATGATCAGAAACGGCACAAAATTGGTATTTTTCGCTCATTTTACTTATGTATTGATTATTAGGACATATATGTCAACAAAAACAAAAGTTACAGAGATTATTCCCGGGAATAATCTCTAGAGCTTTATTTTCAGTATAATAATAACAGGATTGGTTAAAACGCAGACACGTGACACAAAATGGTACATTTCATTGTTGTAAGAAATGTCAAAAATAATCATAATAATAAATGCTACAATACAACTTTCATGCTTCCTGTCATGTAAACAATAACTATGACATGCCGGCATGACTGATTTTGGCAGATATTTCGTTCGAAAAAACTAATCTGCGTCCACGTGACCTGATCTGATCTAATTCATACGATCAGTAGGAATAGTAGGATCTGATACAACGCAGCGAAATAATACGGCTTTAAACTTTTATTTTAATGGCAAAACGAGAAATGCTACTGAATTTTATTTTTCCCATAAAATCAAAGTATGTTCGTCTAATGTTGAATTTTTTAAAATGTTAATAGTTCTAGTACACTAGTACGGGAACAATTTTTTACTACAGGAGTGGCCATAAGGGCTTACGAAATTGACGTCTCCCCTCCAGTACTACATATCTTTAGAAGAAGACAATAAGCTCGAAGAGAGAGATAGTTGAGTATTACCATGACATCTCTTCTCAACATATTATCCTAATCCGATTTGGCGTTTTCGGTTTTATTTTGTCGTGATGTTGACGAATATTATGAATGATCAATTTTGTTATAGCAATGATTTGTTAAATGATGAAAAATTCTAAAAATTATCCAATACATTTAAATTCATTCTTTAATTTCTTATTCTCAATCATCCCTTAGAGAAATTTATTCTATCCCTTTTCCTCTAGGTGGCTAACAGTATCCTGAGCGAAGAGGCCACCCTCGGTTTCGAGTACGGCTTCTCCATAACCCACCCTCACAATTTGGTAATCTGGGAAGCTCAATTCGGAGACTTCTTCAACGGGGCGCAGATAATTTTCGACACCTTCATGTCTTCTGGTGAAACCAAATGGTTGTGGAGTTCAGCTCTTACAGTATTGCTCCCACATGGATACGATGGAGCAGGGCCTGAACACAGCTCCTCCAGAGTGGAGCGGTTTCTCCAAATGAGCGATTCCAAGGAGAGGGATGTTGATGGGGAAGATGTCAACTGGAATGTGGTGTGGCCAAGCACGCCTGCGCAGTATTTTCATCTCTTGAGGAGGCAGGTGAGGAAATAGTATATTATTCAACAAGTTTGGAATGGCCCATGTTCCACACAAGCAAAAAGTTTGTGGTGTAGACTATACTTTCTCCAACAAGATTTTAATAATTATATAAAATATGTTGACTGATTATATACAAAAGGTGTATTAACATATATGTATACCTATAATAGTATGACTAGCGAATGAAAGTTTACGTTTAGATTATTTAATAGATGTGGTTTCTTTTGAAAACATTTCCCTATATTTGATTTGAAAGGAAACTGACCCTTACGTATTCCGTTACAGAAGATTAGAATTGTACTCAATACCAGGAGGCATTTAAAATGACCTTAGCAACAGGATTCAGGGATGTATTTAAAAAATTTAATATCGCAAATTCTAGTTCGTTCGTCTCAGGTGTAAGCAACCATCGAGTCGGTATTACTGTTAGAAGAAATTAAAAGTAATCCTATTTCATAGAATTGCCAAACTAAATAGTTTAAAGAGCAAAATATTTTGTTATAATCAACATAAACGAAAAATGTTTAAAATATTTTAAACGCACCCCTGTTTTGATATTCAGTTACCCTAGTCGGCCATCTATTTTCGGCCAGACATAGTTATGTATTTCTGTACTTTCCTAGTCCAATATTTGAATGGTCGACGTCAACTTTCATTAGCTAGTCACAACATACCATCAAATAATTTTTGACGCCAGTCCATAAATTGCTTATAAGAACACAATTTATATCTTTCTTTTGATTTATTTGATAATAACTGGCCCACTGTATCGTTAGCAAGTTCTCTTAATTCTATGGCATTGAAGTTCCGAAAAATCGCTATTAAAACTGTCAAATGTCAACTTTAATCTTATAAGATTAGATTAAATTAGATTTATTCCTGCCAAATTGGCTTAAAATCTACATTTTTTATATACATTTTATATTGATAATACATCATGTTAAATTAGCCCCTCATTTTTTGATGACTTCTTTCATCCAATCTTGTCCTGACCTTAAGTCGTCTAACAGAACCTTTTCACTTCTTCTTTCTTTCTGAACCTCTCTGCACGATGTCCTTAGATGCCTAAATGTTTTCTCTTCTCTCCCTCATAGCACCTTCTCTCTTCACTCGATAACCAGTATTTGTTGTTTCTCTCTTCATTTCCACATCTGAATCTGGCAATCATCTTGATATTTCTCTTTTCCTCCAGTAAATCCTGTGGTATTGACGTCGTTTGGATTGATTTATATTGCTTATTGTAATTTGATATAGCTCGTAATATGTTTTCTCCATTTATGCGTAGCCTCTCTATTTGTACTGTCGAACTATAATCTTAGAAATTAAAGAAATAAATTAAATTGTAAATACCATTTATTTCAAATATTATCTATTCATAAAATAAAATAAAATTTAAAAAATCGCAACTTCCGAAGTAACGCTACTTCAAGAGGTCTAAATCTCCATTGCCACTTGACATTTCTCTCTTCAAAATGTTAATTAATTTTCTAAGTAATATATTAATATTTACATAAACTTACTTCTCTAGAGATCTACAAAAACCTTTAAAAGTTAACAAAACTCCAAAACCGTTCAAAAACCTCTAAACGACAAACGCGAATTTAGAAATAAATAAATATAAAATAAACAGTCATAACCATAGCAACCGACCCAACATATTTGATATACCGGCTGGCTAAACAGATTCTGATTTATCGAAAGCAGTGCGGAATTATTCCAAATGGTGTACGGAATTATTCCACATAATTTTTAGTTGTGGAATGTACAATTTCAAAATAGTGTTGGAGAAAATAATATATAAACACTTCTTTTATTTAGATTTTGATAGGTTAGGGGATTTGTATGTATTTATTATTTCAGATGATTCGAAATTTTAGAAAACCCTTAGTAGTAATCACTCCAAAAACATTACTCCGGTTATCAGCGTGCGTATCTTCTTTAGATGATATGAGTCCTAATACACATTTTCTTCCAGTTATAGGTACATATTTTCTATTATTTTCTTTTTTATTTTCTAGTATATTTTTTTATCATTCCATCATTTTTAGGAGACACAGAAGTAAATCCAAATACAGTTAGAAAAGTCATCATTTCTTCAGGAAGACATTGCTACAACCTTGAAGATCAAAGAAGAAATTTGGGTGTTACAAACACTGCCATTATAAGATTAGAAAGTTTATGTCCATTTCCCGTCATGCAATTATTAGAAGAGATTGAAAAATATCCTTATGCAAACAGTAAGAACAAAATTAATAGTAATTTACGTAACCAGACCAGAAAGTGATACTTTACTGGGTGAGCAAGCATATTCCAGAGCGAGCCGTAGGCGAGTTTTAATATCTTGTGAGACAAGTAATGCACTTTCAGGTCATGTTGGGAACAAATTTGTTTATCGCAGTCTTGAAAAAAAAATCTATATACTTTGTTTCATTTAAGCCATTCAGGATTGTAGAGAATAGGGCATAGTCTTGAACTCTCTCACTGGCTGAAATTGGAGACAAGAAACACGTTTACCCAATGTAATTTCGGCTACTTGAAACTGGCGCTGATGTCAGCGCCATCTGCTGAATAGCTTAAATGGAACAGAGTATACGTATGCATTATTTTATTTTTCATTTAGGGCCGGTATTTTCACTTGCGAATAAAGGTTTAGATAAATTTATCCTTCAGATAAATATTTTTGTTGTCTTTTCACTTGCAAATAAATTTATTCGAACGAATAATATCTGTTATTCGCGGAATAAATTATTCGGTAGTTGGGTAACGAATAACCGTTTATTCGTAAGTTTATTACATTTCCACATAGTGCAGATTTATTAACAAAATGGATATATTAAATATTTTTGATGATTATGAAGATATTTTGAACTGTGAATTAATAAATACAGTGAGAAGTCGTTCACACACCATCAGAGATTGACATAACCACATAGATAAAAGAATTTTTTGACAGATTTCGATTATGAAAATAATTTATTTCATATTGGGGATCGTATTTTTTTTATCTAAAACAGTGAATAGGCAAATCATTATAAAGATCCTGTCATTTGACGCTGGCAAAATATTTTCAAATTTCGGATCTTTTATTGAATACAGTGACAAACATTTACTTCGAACTGAAAGAAATATACAAAAAGTACAAGGACAAATTTACAATATACATATCTCGTTTATCACATATGATTGCTGCATTAGACAGTACACTTGTTAAAATACAGTCTGCCTGGGTTAAAAATGCAGAAGAATATAGATGACATTAAAGATGTCAAACATAATTTTGACAACTACGGATTCAAAAGAAGTTGAGATATTTCATCCTTGTCTGCTTAACGTGGCTACGCCAAACTCCATCCTTTTCTATTGACACAAATTCACTCTGCAAGGTTACCAATTCACGAACGTTAAAATTAATCGACAGATAGATATTAGTTTCTGTAAAATGTGTGAAAAGACGCAGCGGAATTATTCGTTGGATAAATATATAGAATAAATTTATTAATGAATACTTATTCAAAACTTTATTCGGAAGTGAAAATACCGGGCCTTAAAGGAAATAAATAAATAAATAAACAAATGATTGCCATGGAAACATTAAGGTAGGGATCGGAAACTTACTATACTCTATTCCATTTAAGTCATTCAGTAGATGGCGCTCATATCAGCGCCAGTTTCAGCTAGCCGAAATTTCATTCGGTAAACTTGTCTCTTGTCTCCAATTTCAGCCAATGAGACTTCAAAACTATGCACTATTCTCTACAATACTGAATGGCTTAAGATCGTCTGCGCCTCCTGTCTACGCTTTTCCAAATAGACGATAAGAGGCTCTAAATTTTTGCTAATTAATGCAAAATCTGTTACGAAATTGTAACTTATTTTTATAGGGCGCGAGCAGACACGTGACTCGAGCAACCTTGAAGTGCTTAAAATCAGCTGATATGTGCGCGCGTGTCATTTTGACAAAAACAATGTCACTTTGACAAGACTAATGTTTTGACTTATTTTAATTTTTAACTGTTAAAATGTTACTATTTTTAAGTTCGTGTGTTTTACTGTCTGAAATATTTAAAATATTAACAATTTTGCAGTTCTAAATCAAAATAAGTCAAAACATTGGTCTTTTCAAATTGACATTGTTCTTGTCAAAATGACATGCGCACACAAATCAGCTGATTCTAAGCACGTCAAGGTCCCTCGAGTCACGTGTCTGCTCGCGCCCTGTTGTTATTAAAAAGATTGATATTATGTCTATCACTTTTTATTTATACTTTAGCGTTGAAAATACACGAAACACGTCTCAGGTTTTTAATAATACTGAATGTATTTGTCATTCATTTAGAATAAAATTCAAACCCTCGCTGAAATTAGGTACGTAACCTTTTCAAATTTTACAATATTTATTCTCTATTTGAAAAAATAACTTCAAAATTAACCAAAAATCAATAATTTTAGAGCTTTGTCACATATATAAGAACATTGATATTAGAAAAATAAAAAGTTACAGGCATAGTATCAAGTTTTCTTAATATATACGTTAAAAATAAGCAACAAATTCCTAACAGATTTTGCATAATTGGTAAAAGTGTAGAGCCCCTTTTCGTTCTTTTAGAAAAGCGAAGGTATAGACAATTTCCCAAGCTAGCTCAATATAAAGAAGGATTTTACGGTCAAAAAAGTGATCAGAAACAGCTCATTTTCTGGACGATTGCGGAAAAATTATGTTACTTATATTTGTGCAAAAAATTATAATCTATATTTTTTTCAGGCTTTGTTTGGAGTCAAGAAGAACCCAGAAATATGGGGGCTTGGACATTCGTGAAGCCCAGATTCGAAAATTTAATTGGGAGAAGTGTATGTAGAAAATGGATACTACAATGTATTAAAAATCATAACTCGGAGTAGGCTATGAACAAAGAAACGTATGGCGATTTAAAAGTATTTAATTAATTGTCAAATTGACACGAGATATTGTCAAAAATGTTATCTAAAGAAATCAAAGCATATCTTCTGGAATCTTGTTTTAGAATTGGAAATAATTAGAAAACGGTGAATGGAAATGTATACTTCTTTATTATATTTTCTCCTTAAAATTACATTTCAAGATCAATTTTAACTTTACTTTTGAATTAAATAATGAGCAGACATACGTTTCTCTGTTCATAGCCTACACCGAGTTAGATTTTTTTACTAACACACTATACAGAGTGTTCCATTTAAGTGCTACACTATTGCTATCTCGAGAAGTATAAGAGATACGAAGTCGGTTAAATTAGCAAACAATTTCTATTTTATAAGACTACTTTAATGAGCGGAACAAGAATTTTTTTAGACCAGTGGTTCTCAAAATACGGGATGCTACTTTCTCATTTTAAATGGCAACCTATTTTTTTATTTGCTTATTCGATTCAGTATTTTTTTCTGAATTCAACGATATCCGTATGTAATACTCTATTATTACAAAATATTTGAGAAAAATGCAAAATCAATAATGTATCATTTTTGTTTAAATATGACTATACAAAAAGCGCTACGAAAAAAAACAAATAAATCAATAAAACATTTGTTAATATTATTTATGTATTTTATCTTGTTTAAATAATAATTATTTACAACTTAAAGAAAATTATAAAAGTTTTTTGTAATTATTTCTTCATTTGATTTATTTGTTTTTTCCATAGCATTCTTTGTATATTTAAAATAAAAATGATACATTATTCATTTTACATTTTTCTCAAAAAAATTGTAATAATAGAGTATTACATATGGATATCGTCGAATTCAGAATAAGCTAATAAAAAAGTTAGGTTCTAATATTAAATATAAAAAGTTGGGTCCCATATTTTGAGAACCACTGGTTAAGAAAATTTTTTGTTTTGTTCATTTTAATAGTCATATAATTTAGAAATTGTGTGCAAATTTAACGAACTTTGCATCTCTTATACTTCTCGAGATAGCAATAGCGTAGCACTTAAATGAACACCCTGTATAGTTATTTTCGTAACAAATTATGAAAAGTACCAAATATCATGCGAGTGTAAATTAACGCACGACGCGTAGCGGAGTGTAAATAAATACACATGAGCTAAATATTTGAATTTCATACAAGTTACGAACATTATTTTTTATTTTATTTATTTTTTATTTAATAAAATTATGTATCTATATAATGAAATAACTATATTTCAAAATTAATTGAAATATTTAAAATAAAATAAAAATAATTTTGAACGACCGTGTCTAGCTAGAAAACAAAGACATAGTAACCTAGCAACCGTGTGTCAACTATTACGATATGAAATATATCATAACACTAATGTCATAAGTTCAACTTTCTGCATACTACGTTAATATGTCATACTTATCACAATGATCGTCTAAAAATTTATTATTATGCTATATTTTGATATTTTATGAATGTATATGAGGCGATAACTTTATGTTTGAAAACAATCGATGGACTATTGTTACGTAAAGATATTTAAATTTTGATATAGTTTTTATGCCAATGCGTGATTATAAGTACCTACGTATATTTTCATGTAAGTTTTTGTCACAATATTATTTCTTTTTTCAGTTGTTATATGCTGGAAGAGAAACAATGGCAGCCCCTGCTGTAGGGGTAGGCCAATGGCATCAAGAACAAGCTAGTGACGTCATCAACCAACCATTCAAACTATAAATATAATTCTATTTTAATTTTTAAATGAATTTTGTTCTTTATTAATGTATATTTCTTTTAAATTAATGTTATAGTAATTTTTTACATTAAAAATGCATAAAAATTAATTGTTTAAATGCAGTTATAATCGTCACATGCTAAAAATATATTCTAGATAGTAATCTAGATAATCTACAATGCACGCAACTGTATTAATTAATTTTTAAACTGTCATTTTAATGAAAGTACAATTACACATATAAAAATCTAGTGTGGCCAACACAATACCTCCCGCCATTAATCGCCCGAGTCACAAAAAAGATTAAGCTAATCCTTATTTTTGAACTAACGAATTTTAGTCTGCAGTTTATTTCTTAAAATCTAGTCTAATCTAATCCAAGTAACTACCTTTTTACCTTCCGTCACCTTTAGGTAAGGAAGGTATTGTCTTTGGTCAAAAAATTCGATGATGAGTTTTTAATCAATAAGCACGTTTTAGGGTCCCTAGAATACGAATTTACTATTTTTACGATGATGTCTGTATGTGTGTGTGTGTGTGTGTGGATGTGTGTGTGTGTGGATGTGTGTGTGTGTGTAACAAAATTTTCGTCTGCGATAACTCTAATACTACAGTTACAAAAATTATAATTTTTTCGTGTACTTCTTCGTTACATCCATATGAAGAGCTGATTAGATTTTGGTTACAATTGGTCAACCGGAAGTACCATCATTTGAAGATTTTAACAGTTTTTCTTGAAAAAACTATGTTAAATATAATTTTTTCACATTTGATGTTATTATAAATATTAAAGTATATTTTATTCTCTGTACGATTTGACTGCATTTTATACTTAATATTAAATGGATATAGAGTTAAAAAATTATAAAGAAATTAAATTTCATAAAGTAGCCATAGCTATGAAAACAGCTACTATATTAAGAAAATTCTGATTGAAAGATGTCAGTGTCAAGTGAAATTGACATAGTGCGTTTGTCTTACAATTTTTACTGGAAATATAGGATCTTTTGCTTTCTGTATGGAATTTGTATAAAATACATACAAATGCTTTAAGGTAATGTACAAGAAATAATAATAATAATAAATCTTTTATTTCTGCAGATACATTACACTGTATATAGAAAACGTCACAAAATAATAATTTTCTGTATGAAATTTGCATAAAATACATGCAACTGCGGGAAGGTAATGTACAAGAAATAGAATATTTAATTTAGCAAGGAACTTTCCGTATGAAATTTGTACAAAATACATAGAACTGACGGAAGGTAATGTGCTGGCCACATCAGATTTTTTGTTAATAAAATGTAGATTAAATTTTAAATACCGGGATAAAATAGAATTCACTAATCCAATAATGAGAATTAGCTTAAACTTTTTGGCGAATCGTTAATTTTTATTAATCTAAATACATACCTACATATTTACTTATGCTGGAAACTGTTTTGATTTCCTTTCCTATTGTTCTATTTACTTTTTTCTTTTTAAAACGTTACTATTATTAATTTGAAATGATTAGTTCTTTGCAATTGACATTTATCTGTCAGTTACATACATTTGAATAACTGCGTAAGGAGTTTTGTTTGTTTAAAGCGTAGGCTCTGGAATTTAAATTATAGATAATTTTATAACTTTATCCATAATATATGTAGAAAAAGTATTAATGCAAATTTGTAGAAAATTTAATAATCTTTAATTTTTATAATAACGTTAATCTCGAAAAAATAACATTTAAAGGTATTTTTCGAAGAAAAACTATTTTGATCTTCCAGTAAAGTGCCATTTCCTGTTATCCGATTTACACCAAAATCTAATGGGCTCTTTCCATAATAGAGAAAGTTCGAAATACAAGGTTTCAAAATTTTCTGAATAATAGTATTTGAGTTAGAGTGGAGGATCCACACATACACACAGACATCATCGTGAAAATATTAAAATTGGATTTTAGGGACCTTAAAATGTGGTCATTTACCAAAATCTCGATATGCGATTTTTAGCACGATCCCCAACGACCAAATATAACTAGACAAAACATTCCCTATCCCTCCTCACTGAATGTTTTGATTTTGGCTGGCCAGCCAGAGAAACTAGAGATAGAGATATGTCTTGTCTAGTTCGAATAATTCTCACTAGAGGCCACGTAGTGTCAGTGTATAGTCTAGTGTTCTCACTAGAGGCCACGGCCACGTAGAAGCATGTGTATTTTGTCTTTGTTTTGTAGTTGTAGTGGTTTTGTGAGTGACACGTTGATTTTTCTTTGATATTAATCCTAAATTATTTAATTTTAACCTTAAATGTTAACCACGAAATTTTAACTAAGAACACTTGCGCCTCTAGTGAGCAACGTTCAAACTAGACACTGATACTCTACGTGGCCTCAGTGGTGACCTCTAGTGAGTAATAATCGGACTAGACAAGACATATCTCTATCTCTAGTTTCTCTGTCTGACTAGCCGAAATCAAAACAAACCAAATGAAGTTTTGTCTAGTTATATTTGGTCCTTGACGATCCCTATACCTCCCTTACTAAGGGTAGCGGGAGGTAAAAATTATTATCTTTCAGATTTTTTGTAGTATTAATTGAATTTAAATTACAAATGATATTTATTTTTTGACTCGTAGTTAAGCATGAGTAAACAATTTCTTTTCATAAATTTTTCATTTTTAAAACAACTTCAAAACAATAAAGCAATCATTTTTTCAAAGACATATCTCCTAAAACAATTGTAGAAACAATTCCAGCTGTCTAATGATTTCTGATAAATTGAAGACCTATTGAAGACTTGGCCGGTATCCTAGCAACGACTTGCGTCGGTAATACAAACAACGGCGTCGCGTAGCACATTGCTTGGCCAGAAAGTGTACAAGCCGAATGGAGAAATGGTTTAATGACAAAAAGTTGTGGTTGTTTGGGAACCATCTGCCGTTGTTACCAAGAAAGTAAGTAGATACAATTTATCAGCTGTTTTTACATAGTTTACTTAGATTTTTTTATTAGTTTTTTGGTAGATATGTTAGTTGCATGTTTACTTTGTTCAATAATAGTGGTATTGACATTTTGTAGATATATTGGTAATTATAATAATGTATGAATGACGATCACGCTAGCATTATTGAGAGAAGATACATGGTTCATATTTTTTAGATTTTTATTTTAACATAATTCAAAGTATTTCTTAAAAGTTCCCAATCCAACCAATTTTCAAAATAATAATGAATTGCAGCATCAATCTCTTCTTTAGACGAAAATATTTTATCCCGCAAATTCAAAAAAAATATACCATTATACTGTATTTCAGATAAGAATAGACTTAGGAGCATGATTGGGCTTATCATTCCAGCTTTCTGATTGGTCTAAACGCAAACCAAGTTGAAAATAGCGATACGTAAGCAGGTATATTATTTATTACATTTTGACTTTATAATCTATTTAACAATTTTTAAAAAACTGTTTATTTACTAAAGAATTAAAAGTGATAAAATTTTGATGTTTCGGGCTGTGAAGTATGTCATGCACGAAACAAAAGTAATTCATAAGTTTTATATGTGTAAAGCAGACTGGCTCTGCAGCGCCACAAAGTCTATTCTTATCTAAAACACCTAATAGTCACTCATTGCCAAATCAAGAGAGTATGACGGCTGTTCTATTACTTTTACAAATTTTTTCGCCAAAAATTAAGAAAATGGTCTCACAGCGATTATAAAAAATCTAATGTGGCCAGCACATTACCTCATTCAATCAGTTCTTTATATATATGTTAGTCAAATTCCATACAGTCAGTTTCTTGCGAAAGATTCTATATTTCCAGTACATTACTATTACTATGTATTTTGTACAAATTCCATACAGAAAGTTTCTTAGAATTGATTCTATATTTGCAATAAAATTATAACACATACTATGTCAATCGCACTTGATATTGACATCTGTCTATCAGAATTTCTTCCGTCACCTTTAGGTAAGGAAGGTATTGTCTTATTGTTTTAGGATCCCTAGAATACGATTTTACTATTTTTACGATGATGTCTGTATGTGTGTGTGCGTGTGCACTCGTGTATGTGTGTGTGTCTGTGTGTGACAAAATTTTCTAATGCGATAACTAATACTACAATTCCAAAAATTATAATTCTTTCGTATTCCCCTTCCTTACATCCATATGAAAAACTGATTAGATTTTGGTTATAATTGATCAACCGGAAGTACCCTCATTTGAAGATTTTAACAGTTTTTCTTGAAAAAACGATGTTAGGTATATATCATTTTTTCACATTTAATGTTATTATAATTATTGAAGAATATTTTATTCTCTATACGATTTGAATGCTTTTTATACTTCATATTAAATGGATATAGAGTTAAAAAATTATAAAGAAATTAAATATCATATATTAGCCAGCTATGCTATAAATCTGGAAAAAGCTGCTATATTAAAAAAAATCTAATTGAAAGGTGTTAGTGTCAAGTGCAGTTGACAGTATGTTTATGTTATAATTTTACTGGAAATATAGGATCTTTTGCTAGAAACTTTCTGTATGGAATTTGTATAATATACATACAACTGCCTTAAGGTAATGTACAAGAAACAGAATCTTTTGCAAGGAACTTTCTGTATGACATTTATACAAAATACATAAAACTGACGGAAGGTAATGTGCTGGCCACATGTGATTTTTCAAATTATATTAGCTGCACATTAGCTGTTTCCATTGTTATTGTATAGGTGGCTGCATTATGAATTTTAATTTCTTCATAATTTTTTAACTCAATATCCATTGAATATGAAGTATAAAATATAATCAAATCGTATAGAGAATAAATTATTCTTTAATATTTATAATAACATTAAATGCGAAAAAATGATACTTAACAGCGTTTTTTCAAGAAAATCTGTTAAAATCTTCAAATGAGGGTATTTCCGGTCGACCAATTTTAACCAAAATCTAATCAGCTCTTTATATGGATGTAACGAAGAGGAATACGAAAGAATTATAATTTTTAGGATTGTAGTGTCGAAGTTATCGTCGGAGAAAAAATCGTCACACACACCCACACAGACATACAGACATCATCGCAAAAATAGTAAAATCGTATTCTAGGGACTCTAAAACGTGCTGGTTCATTAAAAACTCACCACCGATTTTTTTACCAAAAACAATACCTTCCTTACCTAAAGGTATGACGGAAAGTAAAAAAATGAATGAAGTACTAAATTCAAACGACAGATAAATAAATATTTAATATGATGGTGTAATAATTCTAGCGTGACCCTCGTATATGCCAATAAATACGAGATTCTCTTTAATTTTCTATTACAGTTATTCAAATAACCGAACAAACGTTTATTATTTATTTATGTGACAAAATTTCTGTATGATCTATTTTCAAAATCAAGGTTTCCGTTTTATAAAGTATTCATTATACGTATTTACCAAATGTCTACCATATATACAACAAAACTTATTTCTGTACTTTTTATTCTTTAAGCACAAGTTTTATTTTTGTATAACAAAACAATGAATCCTAATGTCAGTCTCATTAAGAATGACAATGGCAATGAAAAACAATATTGTTTATAATACACTATCACTATCATTGTTCTTGTTCAATTCGACATGCAAACGTTGATGTTGTTAATAAATAATAAGTAAAACAAAAGAATCTAAAACAGCTGTTTTTATACGTAAATCGTTATTCTACATCTACAAAACGTTTAAATTATATAGAACAAAATTTAGTTCATACATTATACTTTCAAATATTTCATTATGACATGACATTATTTTTTATGGCTAGTAATAGTAGTAATATTACAAAAAATGGGGGTATGAAATAATTTTAAAAATGTAGGTATACATACGTTTCAAATTACTTGTATACTCTGTTCCATTTAAGCCATTCAGTAGATGGCGCCAATTTTAAGTAGCCGAAATTACATTGGGTAGACCTGTCTCTTGTCTCCAATTTCAGCCAATCAGAAAGGTCAAAACTATTCCCTATTCTCTGCAGAGCTGGGCAAAGTACCGGAAAGTAGTACTTGAAGTACAAGTACCAAGTATCTTGATGTTTTTAAAAGTACTTGAAGTACAAGTACTTTTTTAGTTTCTAAAGTACTTGAAAGTACCAAGTACTTAAAAAAGTACTTGTAAATTTGGGTGCAAGTACTTTTTTAGATAATTGATATTTTTCTGATTATATGGACCTTAAAAGGTGATTGTTGACAAAAATTTCAATATGCGATATTTATTTGGTTAATTAAAACAAGAGTTCCTCGCTGGGACTACCGTATCACCTAGCGATATCATGACGTAAAATTGACGTCATATGATCGCCATGCGATGCGAGAAGCTGTACCGAGATGTTAGAATGACGTCATTTTTACGTTATGCGATCGCCAGGCGATACGCAAAGTCCTAGCACTGTAGTTAGATAATACAAACATTTATGTATATGCAATATGCGCAGATTAGAATTAATTTATTTATGCCAAAAAAATTGCAAATCTATCTTTACTTTCATATTATCGCTGAAAATATATTTATTAATGAAATTCATATAACACCACACCTCTGCAAAAGAAACACTGACAGACAAACAAAGTAATTCAAGTACATTTAAAGTAATTCAAATAAAATAAAAATAAAATAAATATATCATCACGGCTTATTACCCATTGCTGGGTGTGCCAATCTGCTTTGTAAGCAGATATCGGTAAAGATGATATATTTGCCCCGTGCGGGCGCTTACCAGGCATCACCTCTCGGGCACTCATTGCTGGCGTGTAGAGTGCACCACAGGGGTCAATTTTGTGCCATTTGGAAATAATTGGCGTCTGTCCGGATCGAACCCGATTCTCCAGATTCTCGACCTGACACTCAGGCACGCGGCCACGAGACCCCGTAAAGTAATTCAAGTACATTTAAAATACTTCAAGTACATTTAAAATACTTCAAGTACATTTAAAATACTTCAAGTACATTTAAAATACTTCAAGTACATTTAAAATACTTCAAGTACATTTAAAGTACTTCAAGTATATTTAAAGTACTTCAAGTATTTTTCCAAGTACTAAGTACCAAGTACATGTGAATAGATTTACTTTGTCAAGTACAAAATACTATAAATAGAAAGTACTTCAAGTACAGTACTTGAAGTACTCAAAGTACTTGCAAGCCTAATAAAGTACTTTTCTTGCAAGTATTGCCCAGCTCTGATTCTCTGCAATACTGAAAGGCTTAAATGGAACAAGGTATAGTTTTTAAATTGATTATATACTTTTCAAATAATTGCAAAAAATACAATCTTTTGCATTTCAAGAAGTTAATTTTATTTTTTATATATTTTTACCAATAATTCTGTGTAATAATTGGCATAGGCGCCGATTATATGGGGGCTTCGAAAAAATCTAAAGGGGTTCTGCCCCCACTTACTTATACAAAGTAATAATGTATACCTATTCTATTATTTATTTTATAAGATTTCCAACTTGTCATATTGTATTAACTAAGGTACTGTGTAAGTAAAGCGTGCGGACTAGCAAATAGTACTGCCACCATTGTTGCCAGATTTCAAATGCAGTATTGTCAGAAATTAATAATAAAATCAGATTTTAGTGAAAATTACGGTAGATTTTGTAGACTCCTGTGAAATAAATTTTATATATGATATATTTTCAATATACATACAATTGAAATTTATGTTCTATGTTGAGTTTCGCGGTAAATTTAAAAAAGTCAAGATTTTTTAAAATTAGATACTTAGTTATTTTATCATACGATAAATTCGCATACCAATTTTAGGAAATAAAATTTTTATTTGGTAAATTTTCTGTTGCCTCTTTTTAGCCCCCACACAAAAATCCATTAGTCGGCGCCTATGACAATAGACTTTTTCAATTTAAAGCGATATACTGCGTTCCATTTAAGCCATTCAATAGATGGAGCTGGCAACAGCGCAAACTTGAAGTAGCCGAAATTACATTGGGTAAACTTGTCCCTTGTCTCCAATTTCAGCCAATCAGAGAGGTTAAAACTATTCCCTATGCTCTGCAATACTGAATGTCTTAAATGGAACAAGATATAGAAGATATGCGCAATGGAGATCTGCGCATAGTAAGAACAATTGAGATCCTTGGCGTTTGTTTCTAAAAAAATTAGACGTAAAATGTGAGAAATATGTCAGATAACTTTAAAAATACTTATCAAAATAAGTTACAAAAGCTTTGATTGAAGTTAAAATGTCTAGCGATGCAAATTTTCACCGAGAATACAAATATTTCAATGACTGCAATATTTTTGACGTTTCGTTTGACAGCCCAACTGGCAGTTGTTCCCGCCATTTTCTTACTATTTGCAGCGATAGAGATAGCCGTTAAATTGAAAAGGTCTATTGACCCAACGCATATTTCGATAATGATGTTTTTACGTGTACATACTAACAAAATTGACCCCTGTGGTGCACTCTCCACGCCAGCAATGGGTGTCCGTGAGGTGACGCTTGGTAAACGCCCGCACGGTACAAATATGTCATCATCATTACCGATATCTGCATAGAAAGTGGATTGGCACACCCAGTAATGGGTAATATGCCGTGATGATATATTTATTTATTTACATACTGTGTAGAAGATAATTACTATACTTAAAATAAAAACACTCAAAACTGTTGTGAGGAGTGAACCACAGGAGTAAACATTATGTACATTAAAAAAAACTAAGTTAAAATATCAAAAATCGGTTATATTATTATGAATGTGGAGGAGGCCATTGTTACATATTTAAAAAGAAATTATTTTGGGTTCATGTTAACCCACTGTAAAGAAATACTGTAATAATTGTGTAATTTATACATCAATATTTGCTTGATGTGTAAATGAAATATGTATGCACCAATATTTTGTACACAATTGTTTATGTTAATCGTTCAAAAGAATAGTATATCTTACCATTCTTTATTAATATCGAAAATAATAATAAATTTGACTTACCATATCCGCCATTTTTAGCAGCAAGGCAATTTTTGTTTGACACTTTCAATCTTTCAAACACAATAACACAATTGTTTTTTGACTTCCTAACTAATTTTTATATCAAAATGACCGCGAAAGAATATTAAATCGATTAATATATGATATACAGCAGTATCAATCAATTTATAACAAAAAACTTTAAAGAAATACGCGACGATACACCGAATTTGATAACTGACAAAGTGACAATTGAATAACGCAACCGTCAACAGCTGAGCATAGCCTACTGTGCTAGCCGAAACATGCAATTTATATTTTCTTACAATAATTTCAAATATATTCCTTATTAACAAAGAAATAATATTTTATTTTCTCATGTGAAAAATAAGAAAATTAATCTTATATTAATTTAAGTTAAAGTGATTGTAAAAACTAGTTTTATAATAAAATTCACAATTAACAAGAATACAGTGTGTCTCAACTTACAGTGGATTGATTTATACAAAACAAAAAAGAAAATAATACAGACATTGTTTTTAATGTAATTATTTCCACAACTCATGTTTTTAGCAAAGGTTTCTAAGTTTGTAGATAAAATAAAGTATTGATTTTACCATTCCGCAATTTAACCTGTAGCATTTATCTCGAAACTCCTAAAGGTCAAAGGTTGAGCTGAAACGCGACTATACAAACTATTGTTCCACGAATATTTTTTCGAGAAGTAAATTAGGGTAATAAAAACGGGTAAAACCAGAGCAGAAATAATAAAAAAATATATAATTATGTTTGATTTTTCCTGTAATTATTTGTGATTTACTTAATTTTAATATGTTAAAATTAATGAAGGAAGAAAAATATAACAATTTTTTTAAATCCATCTATTTATAGAATTAGAAATAATATATCCAATACTATTAAGACGTCATCATCCTATAGTATATTAAATATTAAGAACGATAAGAACAGTTTACCAGTCAAAGGCAATGTTTGGGTACTGAGCGAAGCGAAGGCTCCAATAGACCATTTCAGATATTTGAGCGACCGCTACATTTACTTTTTGATCTAAAAAGTTAGTGCCGTTATATGGCGGCATTTCAAATTTATACGCGACCCCGGTATTGTTTTAAATTTTAGAACTACACAGAAGTTGTTAATATGAATTTGAGTATAAGATATAATTTCAATTCTTATTTTACAAATAAAAACTTATTTTACTATGTGAAAAAAAGAAGTCCATTTATCAATCAATTATAAAAATTGTATTACTATACTTAACCTAACTTTTTATTTTCTAAACCAGACAAAACATTTCAAATTGCAATATTATGTGGACCAGAAGTTTAGTACCGTCATAATTATTTAAAAAACGAAACCAACAAAACAAAAATAAAACTGTAAAATTGACAGAACTGTCATATAAAGAAGGACAGGTATACGGCAATCGGCACTAACTTTTTGTCGCAGTCTAACACTTGGCGCATGCGCTTTGAATTTCTGAAATGGTCTATTAAATCAGTAATTCCTTAACGTTCGTTTTGCTTATAACATTTTTTGCACAATCGACCAAAAAAAATTAAAAATAAGATAAATATTATTATACATATTATTGGGACCCGCAGAATAGCATGCGATAACGGCGGAATAATAGGGAACTAAATTAATGGCGGCCAGTAGGACATCGTTTCGTTTAACAGAACAAGAAGTTCTCACGCTTTGATTTTATAATTTCTTTTGAAAATGTTCGAAAAGTAAGCAAATATACATCAAAAAGTGCTATCTACGAGTACAACAAAACTTCAAGACATATTCCATAATTTTTGGCAAAGAAGAAGAAAACTGATTGATTGAAAGTATGGAAAAGAAATTTAAATATATCGGAAAACTCTAATCTGATAAATAAATACGACTGTTTCTTGCATTTCACAAAAAAATAAGTATAATACAATTTTGCAAGTATGTGGTTTTAAGACAATTTATTAACAGAATTTACAAATAAAATTTATAATTTCATTGATTTTACTACTATTTGTCCCCGCAAACTGCAGTTCCAAGTCAGAATTGTTGTAAGTCGAGTTTCGCCACAAGTAGTAATTAATCACGAATTTATGACTCAACTAAACAAACTTAAAAATTGTGTTGATTTTAACTAGTAAACTAATATTCACGAAAGATGACTATTCAAGGTCATTTGTGAGCCGTCTGACATAATATTACTTGCAGATAACGTCATTGCAAGTCGTATGCATTAGGCGTGCGACATATTTATGAACACATTTTAACAAAAATCTAAGAGTAATTCATTTGAAAATTATGTTTCTTTCTAAATAATGCCTTTCTGAAACATTTATGTTCTTCACTTAAGTTAAGACTTAACTTATAAACCAAGGAATAATAATTTGATTTAAACGTCAACGCCACTGGGTAAATATTAACACAGAGGGCAGTATAGTAGATACTTAGATATCTGCAATTCTACGACATATGTCATTATTATTTATAGTGTGTTAAAAAGTAATGCCACTATTTACGTAAGTATATATGTCACACCACATAAATTAAATGGACGTAGGTCTAATAATCTTTCTCTTTCTAATACAAAATGTTGCTAAGCTACTGCTATAAAGTGATTTGTATTCTTTCTTCCAACAAACGACCTTGAATAGTCATCTTTCGTGAATAATAGTATAACAATATTTTGGGTCAGAAAGCGATCATTTAAAATGTAAACAAATCTGACATGTCCAACTGCGAGTCCTAATTTAGTTTTCATTTTAAAGTAAGCTTTGATCGTTGTTTCTATCTACTTACTGTCTCGCCTCCTGAACAGTGATTCACATCACTTACCGATTAGTAATTTGTAATAAAAAAAAAACCTACTGCCTTGGAAATCGGTAAATCTTAAAATCGCACAAAAAAATATATCACAAACTTTTAAAACGATCCAAATATGATAATACACTCCATTTACAGATTGATTAATTCACTGACGTCACTAGATAAACGTCTTCCTATAGATCTTCTTAAATATTTATTAGTTCTTGTTTCGTGCTAAGATAAAATTAAGCAGAATGTAAACAGAATGTTTTACTGATGTTCAAAAATTTATCATAGTTCAACGAAATATGTACAAAAATAGTTTTACTACTACGAATCAAAATATCTATATCCTGAAAATCAGTATAAACCGGAACTAATATAATATTCATAGAAAATTCTGCGAAATTTTATGAATTAATTTTAAATCAACTTATTTTAAATGGCACAAAATTGGCCCCTGTGGTGCACTCTCCACGCCAGCAATGAGTGCCCGTGAGATGACGCCTGGTAAACGCCCGCATGGTATAAATATGTTATCATCATTACCGGTATTTGCGTACAAAGCAGATTTGCACACCCAGCAATGGGTAATATGCCGTGATGATATATTTATTTATTTTTGACAATAATAAAATAAATTTACTGATACCCTTCATATATTTACCTTTCGCCACGCAATTTAATAATTATAAATATACGTGCTGTGAATTCAAAAAATTTGATTGGTACTTTTGAAATATTCTTTTTTGAAAATGTATGAACCGAGAAAAATGCTTCAAACAAACTGGCCTTAATATTTAATTAGCAGCAACTTTTTTCAAATAAATTTTGTTCTCATGTGAACCGTTCAGCCACAAATATATTTTTTTTTTGTCATTTTTTTCCAAAACAATATTACTATGGCCATCTTGTAACAAAACACTGAACTATCAAAACTTATGAAATTTGCTTCCGCTGCCTAAACGGTCCATTTTAGGGATATAATTCATGGGAAAAAAGTTGTTGAAAATTAAATTCTTAATAGGATAACATTAATTTCAAACAAACTGGCCTTAATATTTAATTAGCAGCAACTTCAAATAAATTTTGTTCTCATGTGGTTCACATTTTTTTGAAAATGTATGAACAGAGAAAAGTGCTTCAAACAAACTGGCCTTAATATTTAATTAGCAACAACTTTCTTCAAATAAATTTTGTTCTCATATGAACCGTTCAGCCACAAATATAATTTTCTTGTCATTTTTTTCCAAAACAATATTACTATGGCCATCTTGTAGCAAACACTGAACTATCAAAACTTATGAAATTTGCTTCCGCTGCCTAAACGGTCCATTTTAGAGATATAATTCATGGGAAAAAAGTTGTTTAAAATTAAATTCTTAATAGGATAACATTAATTTCAAACAAACTGGCCTTAATATTTAATTAGCAGCAACTTCAAATAAATTTTGTTCTCATGTGGTTCACATTTTCTTGAAAATGTATGAACAGAGAAAAGTGCTTCAAACAAACTGGCCTTAATATTTAATTAGCAACAACTTTTTTCAAATACATTTTGTTCTCATGTGAACCGTTCAGCCACAAATATAATTTTCTTGTCATTTTTTTCCAAAACAATATTACTATGGCCATCTTGTAGCAAACACTGAACTATCAAAACTTATCAAATTTGCTTCCGCTGCCTAAACGGTCCATTTTAGGGATATAATTCATGGGAAAAAAGTTGTTTAAAATTAAATTCTTAATAGGATAACATTAATTTCAAACAAACTGGCTTTAATATTTAATTAGCAGCAACTTCAAATAAATTTTATTCTCATGTGGTTCACAATTTTTTGAAAATGTATGAACCGAGAAATGTGCTTCAAACAAACTGGCCTTAATATTTAATTAGCAACAACTTTTTTCAAATACATTTTGTTCTCATGTGAACCGTTCAGCCACAAATATAATTTTCTTGTAATTTTTTTCCAAAACAATATTACTATGGCCATCTTGTAGCAAACACTGAACTATCAAAACTTATGAAATTTGCTTCCGCTGCCTAAACGGTCCATTTTAGGGATATAATTCATGGGAAAAAAGTTGTTTAAAATTAAATTCTTAATAGGATAACATTAATTTCAAACAAACTGGCTTTAATATTTAATTAGCAGCAACTTCAAATAAATTTTGTTCTCATGTGGTTCACATTTTTTTGAAAATGTATGAACCGAGAAAAGTGCTTCAAACAAACTGGCCTTAATATTATAGTATGTTCCGTAATGCAACCGATTCGACCAGATTTACGGTTTTGTGTTCCGTAAGTCCTGAAATTATTTACCGGTTTCAATTTGAAACGCGGTTCCTGAAAAAAGTTGGTAAAAAGTCGGACCACGGCAACCACGAAATAATCCTGGTTCATAACAAAATCAAACGATATCCGTCAGTGTAAAATTTCTAAACCGCATTTTTAGTGGTATTGGAATAAAGTTTCGGACTGGCAGTCAATATAACAATTTATTCACGCCGACGTTTCGACTATACAATAGTCTTCTTCAGGGCTAGAATGGTCCAGTTGAAGGAAAAAAACACACGTGTGGATAAGCGTAGATACAATCAAGTCGGACATTTAAAAAAATAAATAAATAAATAGTCCAAAAAACACAGATCACAGAGTGAAAATCGTCAAATAATAAAAAATTGTCCAAGATGACTACAATAAACTCTGTGATCTGTGTTTTTTGGACTATTTATTTATTTATTTTTTTAAATGTCCGACTTGATTGTATCTACGCTTATCCACACGTGTGTTTTTTCCTTCAACTGGACCATTCTAGCCCTGAAGAAGACTATTGTATAGTCGAAACGTCGGCGTGAATAAATTGTAATATTGACTGCCAGTCCGAAACTTTATTTATTCCATCCCCAACACAGTCGAACATAATTTTTTGAATTTAGTGGTATTACTAATAATTATTATAGATGTAAGTATGAAAACATTATTTATATTTGAGATATTGGTGATTGCGTTATTTTTATTGGCATTATTCAACGTTATCATTCACTTAGTTAATTTGTATTTTTGTTAGGCTGTGTCAATTTTAAATGTCATATGAATTAATGTCAATCTGTTCCGAAATAGATGAAAATATTCAGAAACCATGGTGTACCAGCAATCAAGATACAGGTTTTCTGGTTGACTTACGGAACATAGTATTAATTAGCAACAACTTTTTTCAAATAAATTTTGTTCTCATGTTCAGCCACAAATATAATTTTTTTTCCAAAACAATATTACTATGGCCATCTTGTTGCAAAACACTGAACTACCAAAACTTATGAAATTTGCTTCCGTTGCCTAAACGGTCCATTTTAGGGATATAATTCATAGGAAAAAAGTTGTTTAAAATTAAATTCTTAATAGGATAACATTAATTTCAAACAAACTGGCCTTAATATTTAATTAACAGCAACTTTTTTCAAATAAATTTTGTTCTCATGTGAACCGTTTAGACACAAATATAATGTTTTTGTCATTTTTTTCCAAAACAATATTGCTATGGCCATCTTGTAGCAAAACACTAAACTATCAAAACTTATGAAATTTGCTTCCGCTGCCTAAACGGTCCATTTTAGGAATATAATTCATACGAAAAAAAATGTTTAAAATTAAATTCTTAATAGGATAGAATTAATTTCAAACAAACTGGCCTTAACATTTAATTAGCAGCAACTTTTTTCAAATAAATTTTGTACTTATGTGAACCGTTCAGCCACAAATATAATGTTTTTGTCATTTTTTCCCCAAAACAATATTACTATAGCCATCTTATAGCAAAAGACTGAACTATCAAAACTTATGAAATTTGCTTCCGCTGCCTAAACGGTCCATTTTAGGAATATAATTCATACGAAAAAAATTGTTTAAAATTAAATTCTTAACAGGATAGAATTAATTTCAAACAAACTGGCCTTAACATTTAATTAGCAGCAACTTTTTTCAAATAAATTTTGTACTTATGGGAACCGTTCAGCCACAAATATAATGTTTTTGTCATTTTTTCCCCAAAACAATATTACTATAGCCATCTTATAGCAAAAGACTGAACTATCAAAACTTATGAAATTTGCTTCCGCTGCCTAAACGGTCCATTTTAGAAATACAAATGTCTCACAACTCGCGCCCCAGACGAAACTGGCACTTGCCGACGACAATAGGTTGCCAAAAAATAGGACAAAATAATTTACAAGACTTTAATCCACCAATCCCGGAAGGATATCTTGAGATGTGATGATATTATTACAAAATTAAACTGGTTGCTAGGTTTTAAAAATACTACTAGTGAGTTACAAAATTTGTTTGACTTACTGTAATTTTGACACTTTAGAGTTGACTTTTCACTGTCAACAAATTTAAGTTAGCGAAGGTATCATCCGAGATCATCATTTATATCGTACAGTGCAACGTGTTGTAGCAGCTGTGTAAAATGTGTTAAACGAAAATATTATTGTCATTTGATCTGGCATAACTTGACCGGTCTCATGCGTCCTTGCGATGGCTCTCAATATCACTTTATGATCCACAAGATTTCTATCCGGAAAACGTTCCGAATAGACTCGTGCTGCCTCTCTGGCGTTACGTCCACATTCTCCGAAAATTATAATCATTTCTAAGTAATCAGCGGCTGAATACATGGTAAGAATTTGCCTTTTTTATTCACCTTGTCAAATTTAATTTGTCACTGACATTTTTCGAAAACTACAGTCGCCCACACATTTTAAAGAAGATTTGATTTGTATAAAACCCTAGTAACGTAAAGTTACGGCAAACACACGTTAAAGGTGTAGGTCTCTGAGTGATCAATTTTAAGACGGCTTTTCTCGAATATCTTTTAAGCTAGATTTTTTTCTTCGAAATTACACATCCGAGTGCTGTCTCGTGTTTCCTCATTCGCTCTGGGGCGCGAGTTGTGAGACAGCCTGTATAATTCATAGGAAAAAAATTGTTTAAAATTAAATTCTTAATAGGATAGGATTAATTTCAAACAAACTGGCCTTAATATTTAATTAACAGCAACTTTTTTCAAATAAATTTTGTTCTCATGTGAACCGTTCAGACATAAATATAACGTTTTTGTCATTTTTTTCCAAAACAATATTGCTATGGCCATCTTGTAGCAAAACACTAAACTATCAAAACTTATGAAATTTGCTTCCGCTGCCTAAACGGTCCATTTTAGGAATATAATTCATAGGAAAAAAGTTGTTTAAAATTAAATTCTTAATAGGATAGCATTAATTTAGAAATAGAATAATACTTAAATTTTACCTAGACGAATGAAATATTTTTGATAATAATTAAATACTTATTTTTAGTTATGATTAATAGCATAATTCAACAGATACATAAATTTTCTTAATATTTACGAGTTCTTAACTTTAAACGATCAAAAGTTTCCAGAAACTTTCAAACTAACAAACAATCTCACACCTTTCAAAGAACACAAACATTATATCTCGCTTATTTATTTACTCTTCACCATGCTTCTTTCCTCCACTTCAAACTTATTTTTCTATCTCTTCCTTCACGAAGTAGTTGCACACCCATTAGTTCTTGATCAGCTATGTTCTGTTTAAGATCGAGGACTGCGAGCCGTAGCATGGAACGCTACGAGAAATTGGCCAAATTGGGCGAAGGAAGCTACGGTACCGTTTACAAATGCAGGAACCGGGATACCGGAGAAATCGTCGCCATCAAAAAGTTCACGGAAAGCGAGGAGGACCCTGCCATAAGAAAAATTGCGTTGAGGGAGATTCGGTTGCTGAAGGTGAGGTTTCTTTTAATATTCTTTTTAATATATTTTACATATATTTTGGAATATTAATTTACAAATATAATGCGTCTGTTTCTATTTTTCAAAAAGTATTTTAAATGAAAGTTTATGCAATATTTTTCAAATTAACAATTATTTTTGCCTTCCGTCACCTTTAGGTGAGTTTTTAATGAATAAGCACGTTTTAAGGTCCCTAGAATACGATTTTACTATTTTTACGATGATGTCTGTATGTGTGTGTGTGTGTGTGTGTGTGTGTGTGTGTGTGTATGTGTGTGTGTGTGTGTGTCTGTGTGTGTGTGTGTGTGTGTGTGTGTGTGTGTAACAAAATTTTCGTCTACGATAACTCTAATACTACAATTCCAAAAATTATAATTCTTTCATATTCCTCTTCGTTGCATCCATATGAAGTGCTGATTAGATTTTGGTTATAATAGGGTATGTGATCAATTTTTTATTTTTACATAATATGATACTAGACAAAAAAAATAAAATACCCGTATTTTTTACATCGATTAATTATTGGTACTTTACGAGAAAATAATTATTAAAAATTTGGGGAAGGGATTTGTGACGTATCAATGGTAGAAGCTTGAAAAAAGACGGTTAGACTGGGAGGGAAAGAGATAGTTATAGCCAGATGTGATCATGCCCCGCCCTGCCACACCTACCACAACATAAACGCGGCGCTGATAGGCTGATTTATAACTGTCTCTTTCCTTCCCGCAGTCTATCTGTCTTTGTCCACGATTCTAACATACTTACGGCATATATCCCTTCTCCAAAACATTAAATTGTTAATAACAAGATTATTACAAATTAATGTTTAGTTTTTATTATTATAAAAAAAAGCTATAGTGGTTTGTTTTTATATTTTATGACATAAATATAATATAAATAGGAAGAACAATGCAATTTTTAATTATAAATTTATTTTCTTCTTTCTAGAATCTAAAACATCCCAACCTGGTGAACCTTCTCGAAGTTTTCCGTCGAAAACGCCGTCTTCACCTAGTATTCGAGTTTTGTGAGCGAACTGTCCTCAGTGAACTAGAACGATACCCTCAGGGCTGTCCAGACCTTCTCACAAGACAGCTTGTGTGGCAAACACTCCAAGCTGTCGCTTACTGCCATCACCATGGTTGTGTACATCGAGACATCAAACCAGAAAATATTCTTGTCACAGCCAATGGCGTGGTCAAGCTGTGTGACTTTGGGTTTGCGAGAATGCTTAGTAATGCATATTATAATGGTTTTAACAAAAGTACAATAGCAAACTTTCGGTGAAACAATGTCTAATAAAGAATTAGAAAAACACTCGCAATGTTTCACAAGATTTCACCATCTGAATCAACCTCTCGGTCATTTTTAGATGCTGCCCGAACCCAGGTAGAACCACAGACGCGTTTTTGTAATTCTTTATTAGACATTGTTTCACCGAAATTTCGCTGTTGTTCTTTTTAAGTAGTTTGTATTATTCTCGAGTTTGAAAATAGAGGATTCCACCATTTTTTTTATATATAATTTCATCTGAACGTATAAGTAAAACTAACGGTGAAAATACGGTGAAAAAAATCCTATTAATAAGCGAGTTATAGTCCTCCGAAATTTGAAAATATAGATGTGACGTCACGTATATAAGTTTTTATATCAAACTATTTTCTTCGTGGACCTAAATGTTCTTGAAATATATGCTATTTATAAATTATATTTATAAAAAAATAAATGAAAATTATTATAATGTACAAGTCGACATGATTTATAATTGGAAATGTATTTAAATTATTAAGTTTAATGCAAAATATTTATATTCAAATAAAAACTGTTTAAGAATTGCACTATTGGACTAACTCGGTATTCGTTATATATTTATAGGTGGTCTTTGAGTCGCCAATAAAAATAATATATATGGTTTTCATAAGAGTGACGAGCTGCTAAAACAAAAACACCCTTATTTCCGAAGTATTGCAATTATATCATTTTATTTCTTTATTAATATTTATTATTAAGCATATACTTTCACTATTTTTTATTAATTTCTCTTAATTCGATTGAGCTGTAATCCCCTAACATTTATTCAAAACTTTTTACAATGCTTCCCAAATGAATTTCGGAGCGTGATCAATTAAAAATTTGAGTTCAGTTCGTTCAAAATACGTCATAATCACGTTTAAATTCTGCCACAAAATCCCTTTAAATTTTATAGTGACCTACTGCGCATGATCAATTGTATTGATTTTTCCAATCTCAAGATCTCGTGACGTCACATTCCATGCCTGTCGAGACAATTTTTTGCCATATATAAACCATATGGCATTAAAGGGGCATATTAAAAATATGCCCCCTAAAGAAGGCGTCTGCACTGGAAATTTATAAAGAATGTCAAAAATTGCGTGGGAGGACTTGACGTGTGCTGACAACTGTATTAAAGAATTTAAACTCATAAATCATAAAAAAGTCAATAGGGCGCGAGCAGACACGTGACTCGAGCGACATTGACGTGCTTGGAATCAGCTGATTTGTGTGCGCATGTCATTTTGACAAGGACAATGTTACGTTGACAAGACCAAGGTTTTGATTTATTTTGATTTTTAACTGCTAAAATGTTATTATTTTTAATTTCATATGTTTTACTGCTTAAAAATTGTAAAATAATAACATTAAAGTAGTTCAAAATCAAAATAAATCAAAACATTGGTATTGTCAATGCGACATTGTTCTTGCCAAAATGACATGCGCACACAAATCAGCTGATTCCAAGCACGTCAAGGTCGCTCGAGTCACGTGTCTGCTCTGTCTGCTCGCGCCCTATAAAAATGATCATGCGCAGATGATCAAAAAGAATTTTGTACAAATTTCGAACTGTTACAGCTCAAAATTTGAAACCGGATGTTTTTCTAATACTTTATAATTGTTTTATTTCTCCTCAGGTCCAGGAGAAAACTACACCGACTACGTAGCAACCAGATGGTACAGAGCTCCAGAATTATTAGTAGGAGACACCCAATATGGTACACCAGTAGATGTTTGGGCCATAGGTACATTTTTTCCATTACCAATCAATAAAAATACATAAAAAATTCTTGTAGGTTGTGTTTTGGCTGAATTAGTACGAGGAGAAGCACTCTGGCCTGGAAAATCTGATGTAGATCAACTCTACCAGATTCAATGTACTATTGGAGATCTTTTACCTAGACACCTACATGTATTCAAAACGAATGAATACTTCCAAGGTATTACGTTACCAACACCTCAGCAAACTTACCCATTAGAAGTTAAACTGCCGCATAGTGGAACCGACGTCACAGATTTTCTAAAAGTGAGACTTATTTTATGAAAACCAACAAATGAAGCGACTAAATATGTATATGTTATGCTATTTTTTATAGAAATGCCTGGATAAAGACCCGACAAAACGATGGACGTGTGATCAATTATTAAACCACATATATTTCGAGAATTTTAGTTTTAAAATAGAAGATAATGAAAATTACGAAAAATTACCAGCCCCAAGAGATAAATCAAGAGTACGTACATTATTTTTAACTTTGATATAAGCTGGATAATATATTTTTATTATTTCAGAATAGCAACTACAATGGTATGTCTCTCCCTCAATTAACAAAGCCCCAAAGTCCATTCAAACCAGTGTTGAGCCAATCTCGATCAAAATTAGATCATCTACCGACTATATGACAAAAACTCCCCTTTTTACAAAAATAGGAAAAATAAATAATATAATTCTTGATACATACACTTATTATTTATTATATAAAAAAGTTACATGTACATATTTGCATTAATACGACTAGAATAAATAAATATGTTAAGAATCTTTCTTCTCCTCTGCTTCTATGCTTGGTGGACCCAATATTTTTTCCTTTACACTTTTGTATGCCTAAAATAAAAATACATTAATTAGATCACAATTTTTTCTTAAAATCCTTAAACTATTAAATTATGTCGTACCGAAATCAATATACAGGACTGGATATTATTTTTATATAAACTTACCATCACAATTGGTAAATCTTTTTTTTCTGTCGGTGAAACGAATTCTTCGTGTTGCTGTAATCTATCAACTCCAAAATGAATGGCAATAATTGTAGGAATTATAATTATCGCTACTAAATTATCATGAATAAATTTTCTAAACGACATTTTCAAAATAACACAAAAATTCAAGAACTCCTCAAGAGCACATTTGTCAAATATTTAGGTTAGAATTTTGTTACCTTGATTTCTATTTCTATTGACGTTTCTGTTCGTAAACTTTCCCATAAGTTTTCAGAAAATGGACAATTTACCCGATTTAGAAAATTTAGAAGATGAAGCAGTTGACAGGGTATGTACAAATAAACAAATAAGTTATAAATTTAAACAGTTTTATCTTATAGGAAGCAATTCGAGCTCATTTATCCACTATGAGCTTCGAAGATCTTTTCAAACTCAAAGAAAAAATTGGGGCCAAAGTGTACAACAAAGCCCTGTTTGGAGAAAATACTAAGAAACGAGACAGGTCTGAACAAACAGATTTTAAACGAGAAAATAAAAACAGACCACGAGAAATGAGTTCCAAACGACCTCCCCGTTTTCATAAAGAAGTCATTCCTGTTCAGAAAAATGTTCCAAGAGATCCTCGGTTTGATCCTCTTTGTGGATCATTTGACGAAAAAGAGTTTAAAAAAAGTTATAAATTTTTAAATCAAGTTAAAGTAAATGAAAGGCAACAGTTGAAAGAAGAATTAGAGGTTACAGAAGACCCGAAAAGACAAAGGCAGATTAGATATTTAATACAAAGAATCGTAAATATTAAAAAAAATATTTGTAATTTTAAACGTAAATAATGTTTTTTTTGTGATTACAGGACAATCAAATTCGAGAAAAAGAAAAGAAGGATAAAGAGAAGGAAAAACATTATGAAGAAAAAAGGGAAATTAAGCAAATGTTGAAGAGAGGCGAAAAACCTGAATATCAAAAGAAATGTAAGATGTTTATTTTTATTTGTGGAACATTAATTTTATTTTGTAATATTTCAGCTGAAAAGAAAATAATGAACCTGCTAAATCAATATGAAGAACTAAAGCAAAATAAGAAATTAAATAAACACATAGAAAAGAAATCCAAAAAAGAAGCAAGGAAGGACTTCAAAAAAATGAAGGAATCTGTAAATTAATGTATATTTTTCTGCTAATATGTACAAACTAAATAAAAAAAAACTATTTAACTAGTTCTTAACATCTTGGCTTCTTTCTTTTCCTGTAACTCCTTACGTTGCTTTTCATTTGTAAGTTGTCTTTCTTTAAGAAATTCTCCATATTCCACAGGATCCAAATGTTTAACTACTTCTATTCCGCAAGATCTAGCCACTCCTATTAGCATATTACACAGTTCTTCCTCAGATTTTGTGGCTAAAGGTGGATCGGTTCCTTTTATTTTAGCTATTTCGTAGATGTGTTTAAGTGTTACTTTTCCTGATATTTCTTTACCTAAAAGGAAGATTTTCATTCGTTACTTTAATAGGAACATGGTCCTTCGAGCCGGATCTCCACCCCAATTTTTTGTTCTCTTTATTACTCAAATGTGGGTTAATCCGAACCCAAAATCATTTATTTATTAAACAATCATTCTTTTTTCGCCTCGGCCACATTCATACAAACTCTTATTCTTCAATAAACGAATAAATTAACCGTCCGAACCCCACTTCCAATTTATATAATTATTGAACAAAACAATTATTTACTGAATAATATAATTACCAGGTTCCATAGCGGCTCTCTGAATCCCAGCGGCTTGTTTTAGAAAAAATGTAGCAGGTGGTTGATGTATAATTAAATCGTAACTTCGATCAGAATTTACAGAAACCCGACAAGGTAAAGGTACTCCTTCTTTCACGTCTTTCGTACGTTCGTTAAAATCTTTACAGAATGCAGCAATATTTATGCCTCTCTACAAGCATAATAATAATTATTTTATTCATCAATCATAAATTTATTATTGTTTTACCTGTCCTAGCATAGGACCTAGAGGAGGACCTGCAGCTGCCATTCCAGCAGGTATGTTAGTCTTCATTTTTCCATGAATGACTTTATCTAAAGTCTTTTTCATGGTTTTCAACCTGTTGGCTGCTTTAGACATATTTGCTGTTTAATTCTTTTAATAATCCTGAAATTTCAAATGTGTGAATTTAAATCATAACCTGCAAACTATACATACCAGTGGTTCTACACTTTTTATTCTTGGAAACCAATATTCACAAAAAGTAGTGCAGTGTGAGAGTTATGAATAAAATTAGCAATGAAAATGTAGTCCTAGTACTGATATTACATAGATCAGAGCTACATATACATATAATAGTTAATACTCCGGAATCTGGTTGTTTTCTAAATATACACCCATTTCTTATTCGAACTCCTCCCTCTTCATTAAAAAAGGTACAAGAGCGAGTGACTCTAAAACCATTTTCTTCATAAATCTTCTGTTTGACACAGTAACTGTGTTTTTGCATACAATGTACAGACATGAGTAATTGCTCTTTTTCGGGAGCAGCTCTAAAGAATAAATCGTCACAAAAATCCTGCCCTGTGTCATGTTGAGTATTCCACTCGCTTCGAAATGAATTACACTTGTAACACTGTAAAGAACTCACTATTTGAAGATAAATAAACAAATATATCAAAATTATATTCATTGTCAAACTGATTTGAAGTAAATCCCAGCCACCCAGCAACAAATAAATAAAACAAGATAGACGGGACAAACTTTTATTACAAATTAATACATTATCCCAAAAAACTTAACATACTTCTAGGAGCTCTAGTTTTAGGTTTTTTGCGCCATTTAGGCAACTGAACAAAATAATTTACTAGAGAATCTCTAACGTTCCAAGGTGTAACTCTAAATAAGAAATGATAAAATTTATATCTAAATGATTCATGAATATATAGTGCATCGGGATATTTTTCCAATAAAATTTTTTCATATATTCTATACAGCCTTCTATTTTCAATTTTCTTCACTTTTTTATTTCCTGATAATACGCTTAAATACGCATTGTATTCATAAAAATAATCTCCGTAGAACTCGAGCTGCTCCTGCGTCATATTTGCTTTCATTTCATAAACATTATCGTTCTGCTGTGCCATTATATTACTATGTTGAACAAAAGATCCAGGTATAAAATTTATTACTGAAATACCATATTTTCCTAATTCTACTCTTAAACTATCGTTCCATCCTAAGAGAGCTGCTTTACTTGCTCCGTACACTGATAAGCCTGGAAGAGTATTCTTCGCGCAATGGCTGCTGATGTTTACTATCCTACCTGTTTTAAAATAGAACTTAATTGACATTTTTGTTTATAAATAGTATATATACCTTCATATCTGCGTAGAATAGGCAAAAAAGCTTTTGTAACTCTCATTGTTCCATATATATTTACATCTAATTGTTGGTAAATAAGTCTATCAGTTTGCCATTCAAATTCACCGAATACCATTACTCCCGCATTGTTAACAAGTGCCCAAAGTTCTATAAATTAAAATATATATTTGAGAGAATAAATGGCTTAATTCTGTTAATTCATCAAAATAAGTGTATTATTTTTCGCACACTCGGCGCGTACACCGTTTTTACGATTTTTGACGAAGGTCATCTTAATCTAAATGTTACTTGCGATATCTTTGTTTCAATATTTTTACACTTATCTCATAAATAAATTAATATATCTTACCGCATGGCTGGTTGACGGATAAAAATATTTCTACTTGTTGAACAGCATACGCAATACTTTCTTTAATAGTTATATCTAATTCAATAATAACAATTCTTCCATTCTTCTGTAATTTCTGTGCTCCTTCTGATTCTACATTTAAACATCCCGCCAAAACAGTCAACCCCAACTCACTAGCATGCGTGGCTAGCGAATATCCAAGTCCAGAATCACATCCTGTTATGAAAACAACTTTTTCTGGACTAACACTCACAGTTTCCTTCGAGCGAGTAAGATAGAACAATGACCCGACTGTTAAAGTACCAACAAGGATTATTTTAAGGTTGTCTCTGTTTAAACCTTGATGAAGTTGATATAAAACTCCTATAAGTCCAGATCCAATTGTAACGTGAACATCATTTATAAAATGGATAGTTTTAGCGGGAACTATTTCGTTAAAGCTATATGTATTCCCCATTTTCACTTATGAACACAGCATTCAAACTGAAATGTTTGTGCATCTCCAAGTTTTTATATAAAGCACAAAATACCGGTATAGACGACGATAACGTCATCTACAAACTAAATTCTTTATTTAAATTTCAAATTTGAATACTTGCGGATGAGAATGACAACTATGAATTTTGATAAGTCAAAAGTAAACAAATGAGATCAAATAAAATTTATTAGGACAAAATACATAAAAATTAGCGATTGTATAATAAAGTTAAATTGTTTAAATAATCTACTTCCATTAATATTCTTTCACTCATGTCTTCTTTTATATTAACACTAGATATTTTCTTTTCCTCATCTTTAATATTTACACATTCTTTAACATTTGCGCAAGACACTTTATTTTCTTCATCTTTAACATCTACACAAGAATTTTTACTTTTTTCTTCCTTTACATTTAATGCTGAACACAGACAATTTATATTTGAAATCAAACTTGTTGTTGATAATAACTTATTGTTGATAAATTGAAGATCACATTTTGGTTCATCAATTTCCATATTTTCTACTTTATTCACGTTTTCTTCGCCAGAATTTGTCATAGTTGGTAAATGAACAGATTCTACATTATTGTTAATGCTACTAAAATCAAAATTTGATTTAAATGAAGTATTTTCAACACATGTTTCTTCTTTATTTAAATTTTCATTGTCACGATTTGGAAAGCAAGGTAAATTAACAGATTTTGAGCGTTCATCTTTTAAAAACGCGCTAGAAAATGGATTTGTGGGTACAAATATATAATCAGATTTGTGTTCCATAAATTTATTTTTTGGAAAATTTTCTTCATTTTTATGGAAAATGTTTGGAGAAAAATTCATCGAATTATGTATTAAATTACATGAAATATTTTCACTCATTGAATTTTTTAGTGAACTTGTATCTACACCAAAATTTTTAAATTCCATTTTTGGTTCTGTGTTAATATTTTTATCTAATTTATCTATTATTTTGGAGCTATTTAAAATTTCATTAATTTTCATTAAAAGTCTGCTGTGTTCTTCTTTTATTAAACTAAAATTTTCTATCCAATCAAATCTTGGTCTTGGAATTATTGAACTATCTTTTACATTAATTGGTTTTAGATATTCCGTATCGAAACGTTCTGAAATCGGAACAGATATTTCAGGGAGATTTATATTATAATATTTTCCGGATATAGGACTAACATATTTCGAATCCGCAAGCCGCGATTTCAATTTTCTTGAATACTCATACTTATAATCGTGGTCCACGGATTCATCAGAATTTAATTTTCTTAATCTTACGGATAAATAATTCCCGTACTCTCTTGAATTAGAAGTCTCTGGATATTGCATTTTAAGTTTGATACTTTTAACACTGCCTTCGCTTTCTGAAGAATTTATTTCTTTCACCCAACCTTCATACAATTTTTGTTTTCGTTTATATTTTTTCCGTCTACTTATATAAGGTTTTTTGAAACCATAAGTGGTTAGGGGAGGCATAGCGTGTTTTGGTTCAGCAAATCCAGGAATATTTTTAGAAATTTTACGTTGTTCCGGAACAAAAGATTCTTTACTAGTGGATGATTTGTCCAATTTTTCATCAAATGTTTGTCTTTGATGGCAAATATGATTAAATTTTGAAGCATCGTTAATACTACAAAACAAAATTGTAAATACGTGAAAATTGTGAAAATTTAAAGATTAATTACCTATTTACAGGACTATGAATATTTTTATTGCTCTTCATTTTCAGTTTGGAAAGAAAATCATTCCTTTTTCTTTGCCAATTCCATCCCCACCATCGGTTAAACTGCATATTCCACAACTTTTTCTTATTTTGATTCATTTCTAAATCTCGAAAATATTCGCAAATACAACATTGTTCAATTGGTGTTTCAGTTTGTGCATCTTTTCTGTTTAGTTTTTGCGTATTTTCTAAGCTATTTTTTGGCAAATTTATTTGAGAAATGTGTTCAGAATTTTGTAAAAATGGATTGAATGAATTTTTTATTACTTCTGTTAAAATATTGTCTCTAGCATTGAAATAACATTGACACGGAATAACAACATTTCCTTTTGAAATTATATCTGCAAAATTATCTGGAACTTTAACAACCATTTTTAAGATTTTATTTGATTTTTTTAACGTCAGTGAATGTCATTTAATCACAGCTATCTTACAGAAAATGCGAATAATTTTTTCTCATAAATTTATTCTGTTGAAATATACAAGATCATTTAACAAATATAAGTGATTTAGTAACGAATAAATGCAGTTTAACTTAACCCAAGCTACAGAAACTTAACTTGATATAAGAGTGAGTGAATACTAAGGCGTATCAATGTGCTGTACGCGGATGTTTGGATTGTTAATCGGGTCGAATACTGGGTCATTGTCTGTGGCGAGGTGTCCCAGCCGAGAGAATACGATCCCCAGGACAACCAGAGTACCGATAACGAGAATTGCTGCCATGCAGTAGCGTTTGAATAGACCGCCGCTTGTCCTAGTTCGGGTTTGCATCCCGCTCATGTTCCTGAAGAAATTTACGATAATTGTACAAATTCTGCACTTTTTAGCTTCAAATTTTATGCATGCAATAAAAAAACTGGTTCTTACTTCCACCACCTCTTCATGAGCTCGGCTGCAGGTCGTCTCTTATACTTATCATCATCTGGGTCAATCAACGGCCGCTTAGCGTCATCCATATCCTGGAAAACACTCCTCCTTGAGCCTTGGAAATTATCACTCCTAGAAAACGCAACCTGGTGGTCATCTACATGAACCACAGAATGACTTGGAGGAGGAGGAGAAGAATTCAACAGAGGTTGAGGGGGCGCATCGAATTTGTTTTCAGATGGCTTAATTTCTCTATCTTCAGAAAGCTAGAATATATTTTATTTTACAAACTGTTTTTATGTACCAATGATATTTTTTACCAAAGGGAGTCCTAGTCCAGCCCTGGCCCAATTAACCCCAGCTAATTTTTCCCTTAATACGTCTGCAACAGGACTAACTAGATTAGAAGCCGGGAAAAGACATGTCCTGCAAGAAGGACAAATATATCCTGCAGGAGCTGTAGTTGATGGTAGTTCTCTTGCCAATCGGTCCAGACAAGACCAATGGTAGACATCTAACAAACATTAAACATATATTTTGATTCTTACAAGTTTTTTGATATAACTTACGATAACAAGTTAAACGGATACAATCTTCATGACTTAAGTCTTTCGTACAAAGTTCACAGATTGGATTGTAGTCACTATCTTGTAACCACTGTAAATATGACTGAACTATGCACTAAAAATGAGAAAAAGTATCGCTGTATTTATTCTATTAAATAATAAAGTAAATGTGCATGATAAATGAGTATTATGCTAAATATAGATAAAAGTACTACGCAAATTTATGCCCATTGTTTATGCTGTATAGTTGTGTATGTACTTTGGGTACTATTTAAAAGAAAATGTACTTACTTTTGGGTGATTTGTAACCATGCAATGTTCGCAAACATTAACTCTATGTTCAAAACAAAATTGGTTAGTAACTCTTCTCTTAGGACATTTGCACAGCCCCATTTTTGTTTATATACACACTACACTAACAATATAAAAGGTGTACAAAGTTGAGTCGATATAAAATCATATTGTTTATTTAATTTATTTATACAGTTTTACTTTAGCCACGTATTTTACATATATCTGACACATAAAATTGACTATGACATTTCAAGCGACAACAATGCTATCGCGAGTTAAAATTGAACTACTTTACAAGGAGCGGAGATATAAACACGAACTTAATCCCTCAATTAAGCTGGAAGTAAACTTGAAATAACTTGCATTACATTCTCTTTGCTGATTGGGCACTTAGAGTATAAAGATGTGCAACTTTCTGGGTCGTCTTTGGCGCCTAATTTTACAGCTTGCTGGATGGCTGTGCCATCTAGCAAGAAAGACATCATGGAGTTGCTAAAATGAGAACAATAATTAATTTCATGTATCGTTCAACGCAATTTTATTGTTTATTACTTAGTTACGCTGTAAATGAAATCATCAAAAGCGGATGGTTTTCCGGTAGCAATATTTTTCTGAGATTCTTGCACATAAGAACAAACTATTCTTTGCATACAAACGCTGCTATCGATGTGGTGTTCTTCTAAAGCTTTATCGATTTTAGACAATATATCAGTTACTGAATCTACTTCACTATCTACACCTAAATAAAATATGATTTATTAACAGTTTTTTACAGTTAAAATTTAGTCGTACTTCGCCTATATCCGCCCGAAAATATATGCGCGATTTTGGGAATGATTAAAATAGCTCCTAATCCTATTAAAGTCCCTAAAACAACTCCTCCTAAGTCTATTTTCATCGGAGTGTAAGTAGAAACCCCTGTTCCACTAGGATAACCAGTTGTTCCTCCGTAACCTGAAGCCCCGAATCTTTGCAACCGATCATCGTCTTTACCAGTTTTAGATTCGAATTGATCGCTACCAGTTGCTTGAGAATCGGAAACATTTCGATTTTCTGTTTCGTAATATCGACGCAAAGAACTCGGCACAAAACCACTAAAATTTTTAATAATTTAAGGGTTTGTCCAACATAATTAAAATTTATGAAAATATCTTACCCAGTAGAGTCATACTTAGTAGGCCCAGAAATAGCTGCCGAAGAAAAAGTAACAAACGCGAAGAGTAGAATAATGTTTTTCATTGTTAAAAGTATAGTTGTCAGTAACAAAAGATAAACTGATCTTGCAATGAAACTTGTGTATTATTTATATAAAAATATGTCACACTAGACTACCATAAAACAAAGCACACTTGAAATAATTGTTAGAAACGCAATATGTGTTTCACTTTTATGTCACAAAAACATCACCTACACACAAGAAACAAATCTTCCACGCAAGACTGCCTTTTATTGTCTATAATTTAATTATTAGTTTACGATTATAGCATATAAGTGCTATATGCCATCCCTCCAAGTTGTAATTTTATCAACGAATTGAATATCGAGAAAATATTAAAATATTCATAGATTTCAGCAATTTGCCACTTTCCCTATTGTCTTTCACAGGATGCGACAAATTTAAGAAATAAACAATTGAAATAATTTCTTGTTACGGTTTATACACTGATAGCTGTAATGCAATACTTTTAAAACAATAACGCCTACAAAAAAGGTAAATGAATAACTTAATACTCATATTTAATTTATATGACAACATAGAAGGAGGAAGACTAGTTAGAAAGTGTCATCCGTTGAAGATACATTGGTCAAAATGTCCCAACTTAACTTCCTTTTCGTTTGTGCTGTTATCTGTTCGTGTTTTAGTGAAGTGGTTGCTGATAATGCTACACATGCTTATAGAAGAGTGCATTTTCAAAATAGACCAAAAAATTTGCCAAGATTTTTATCTTTCAATACTTTGGATGATGGAGATATGAACGTAAGTTTTAAATGGATTTAAGGTGCATTCACAAATGAAATTTAGGTTTAGATTTATGGTTTATACTTTAGATTTAAAGATTTTGGCCGCATATTATGTAATGACTCCATTCACACTTCAGAATTTAGGGTCTCTAAAGGTACATTAGAAATGAAAAAAAAAAATAATAAAAAAAATATATATCATCACGGCATATTACACATTGCTGGGTGTGCAAGTCTGCTTTGTACGCAGATTTCGGTAATGATAATGACATATTTGTACCGTGCGGGCGTTTACTAGGCTTCACCTCACGGGCACTCATTGCTAGCGTGGAGAGTGCACCATAGGGGTCAATTTTGTGCCATTTAAAATTCGAAATATTTTGCGTCGGTCGGATCGAACCCGATTCCCCAGATTTAGAGACTTTGGACGCATAATATGTAATGACTCCATTCACACTTCAGAATTTAGTGTCTCTAAATCCAAATCATAAAGCTAAACATTGCAAGGTCCAAACTTTAAGTTTATGATTTAGTTTGACGTCACAAACTTCACCAATGAGAACGAGTCTGAAAGGATATAGATATATATATACACCCATCTTTATTTAGTATTCACTTGGTGGATTCGGCTTTTTAAACAAATGCGAAAAGAACATGGAGACTGTCAAAACTTAATTGCTGAAATATAACAAATAATACCAAGCTATGCTAATGGCAGTTTCACGGCGCACGGGTAACTGTTAAGTCGAGTGTTAAGTACTGCTCTACTGATATTTTAATCTTGTTTTTTAAGCATTTACATATCAAACTAAATTAAAGTTAATTTAAACTTACATTTACGAATGACTTACTTAAACCTAAACAAAAACCATAAACCTAATTTTCATTTGTGAACGCACCTTTAAGCTACAAATACGTAAATTAAAAGAATTTGGAAGTGTATATATGTTTTTAATTCACGAAAAAGTACAGGAAAATTATTAATGATTCTTAAAATATACTGATTGTAGCTATTTTAAGAGTTAATGTGCCGTTAAATGTCGAAATTAACTTACTTTTCGAGTAAATAAATACAAAAATGATTGAAATAGTTCATGTGTCTAGATTGATCTCGAGTTCGCAGTACCCTTTATCAGCATCCCAGTGAAAAAAACCGTGAACGCAGCCATGGGTATTTGGGATAAAAGCCAAGCAGTCGCCAACATCAACGTGGGTTCAATATTTCTAACTGGTGCTGTCATATTCGGGGCTGCTGTATTTTTACCATTCATTACATCGCTGTTTTTCAAACACATGTTTGTAAATCCAACTCAAAGAAGTAGGTAACGCTTCAGAAAATAAGTCACGCTAAGTGACATCGAGAGTGTAAATATTTAACGTGGTCACGAAAGTGGAAGAATAAAATATGTAAAAGTGGAACATTATTTAATATGCATAAGATTTATTTTTTCTTTTTTCCACCTTTTTTGCTTCCACCTTTTTTGCTACCACCCTTCTTGCTCCCACCTTTTTTGCTACCACCTTTTTTGCCTTTCTTGCGCCACTCTTTAGGAAGATCTTTGATGTCGTACTGCACGGATATTTCTGCTTTTACCTTCTTTTTCTTCGTTGGAATCTGATCGGGAACAGCGGCAGGCGGAGAAAAGTGGAATTCAAATTCGCTACTTTTACCCGAAGGTACATCATCATCAATTATTTCATCGCACGGACAGTAGCCGTATGGTTCCTCGGGTGGTTTTTGTACTGTAAACTGAATAGGAGTAACGTCCATATAAGGGCTGTCCGCAGGATTGCGGTTCTTTGGATCTTTAACAGGATTGACTGTGATGTGAAAGTCTCCTTCCTTTTGCTTTACTTCAATGCAATGGCGATCTTCCATTCCGTGTTTGGATGTTTTCTTTTTCCTTAACATATTTGGATCGAAACCTTTGCGGTATTTTTTCATCATTTTGTAAACTGATTTTAATATTGCTCCTGGTTTGTAGCCGCGCCAAAACTAAAAAGTATTTAACAATCAGATTACAATAACAAATAATGGTGAATAGTTTAAATTAATCATTGTGTAAAATACATAAAAATAAATATTTACTAAATTTTACTATTGCAATATTAAATTTTGAATTTAGTGCATATTTAATAATTATAATTAACCTCAGACTCCATTGTTATTTTTTTATTGAAAGAATTGTAACATTTTTTTATTTATGTATGATGTATGAAATGAAAATATGTAATGATTAAAATTTGTTTTAAATATGTCAAATAAATACAAAGTGGGCCAAAAAATCGAATACTTTAAAATAAAAATCTGATGTGGCAAACACCAAACCTCCCGCTATTTAATTTTTATTAATTTAAATATACATGCATATTTAGTTATTGCGGAAACTGTATTAAGATCCATTCCATATAACTAGGGTTCTATTTACTATTTTCTTTTTAAAACGTTACTGTTATTAATTTGAAATGATTAGTTCTTTGACAGTGACATTTATCTGTCAGTTACATACATTTAAGATATGAACTGTGTAACCAAGGAGTTTTGCTTGTTTATAGCGTAGGCTCCGGGATTAAATTTATAGATAATTTTATAAATTTATCCATAAAATATATAGAAAAAGTATTAATGTAAACCTGTAGAAAATGTAATAATCTTTAATTTTTATAATAACATTAATCTCGAAAAAATAACATTTAAAGGTATTTTTCGAAGAAAACTATTTTGAGCTTATAGTAAAGTGCCATTTCCGGTTTTCCGATTTTCACCAAAATCTAATGGGCTCTTTCCATTACAGAAAAAGTTCGAAATACAAGGTTTAAAATTTTTCTGAATGATAGTATTTGAGTTAGAGTGGAGGATCCACACACACATACATACACACAGGCATCATCGTGAAAATGTTAAAATTGGATTCTAGGGACCTTAAAACATGGTCATTTACCAAAATCTCGATATGCGATTTTTAGCACGATCCCTATACCTCCCTTACCAAGGGTAGCGGGAGGTAAAAAATCTAGTGTGACCAACACAATACCTCCCGGCATTTACATTCTAATTTTGGCAGTTTATTTCTTAAAATATAGTCTAATCTAATCCAAGTAACTACCTTTTTTATAATAAAATGAAGATTAAATTTTAAATACCGGGATAGAATAGAATTCACTAATCCAAAAATGAGGATTAGCTTAAACATTTTTGTGAATCGTTAATTTTTATTCATCTAAATACATACCTACATATTTACTTATGCTGGAAACTGTATTGATTTCCTTTCCTATTGTTCTATTTACTTTTTTCTTTTTAAAACTTGACTATTATTAATTTGAAATTTGATTAGTTCTTTGATAGTGACATTTATCTGTCAGTTATATACATTGTGCATACATTTGAATAACTGCGCAACCAAGGAGTTTTGTTTGTTTAAAGAGTAGGCTCCGAGATTTAAATTATAGATAAATTTATCCATATAATATGTAGAAAAAGTATTATTTAATAATCTTTAATTTTTATAATAACATAAATCTCGAAAAAATATAACTCTTAAAAGTATTTTTCGAAGAAAAACTACTTTGAGCTTTAAGTAAAGTGCCTTTTCCGGTACCGAATGGCTTCTTTCCATATTAGAATAAGGCAGAAATTCAAGATTTCAAAATTTTCTGAATGATAGTACTTGAGTTAGAGTGGAGGATCCACACATACATACACACATCGTGAAAATGTTAAAATTGGATTCTAGGGACCTTAAATCGTGGTCATTTACCAAAATCTCGATATGCGATTTTTAACACGATCCCTATACCTGGCTAAAGTATAGAATAGGGTCCAAATTCAAAATACGTTCAAATATCGGTATATTAGCCTTCTATTCAATAAAATAAACCAAAATCAGGTCGCTGAAAGCATTATTTACAGTGATTTTGGTATTTTTATTTTTCAAAAATACGGTTAAATTCATATAAAAAGAATGTAACCACCCGAGTGTTGTCAAATTGGATTCTGTGCGGTAGGTTATCGTTGTTGTTAGTATTTTTTTTTTTTTTATAAAATTGCAAGTGAAAAAGTCACATTTCTCGTAAATACAACCTAAAAACTAATAAAATTAAAACATGTTTCTGAGCTCTAATTTTATGATATTCATGATATTTTACATAAAAGAATAGAGTCCAATAAAAAAAAGCAGTTTTAAAGCTGGACCCTATTCTAAACTGCGTCCCTTACCAAGGGTAGCGGAAGGTAAAAAGTTATTCATTTTCTTCAATGGTGCAAATATTTCGTCGTTATCGAAATTTGTGGATAAAAAATCAAATTGGGACACCAAAAAATGGATAATAAATCGAAATAATTGAGTCGTTTTTTTGGCCCGTCTAAAAATAAGAATTTACCTCTGGTTTGCCCCAACATGGTACAATATTCCACAGCCATCCCATATTTTTAGGAATTAATTTCCTCACATAACGACAATCTTTATGTCCAATTTGAACACCAGGGTAATCATATAGTGAAGGAAGTTCAGCTTCTCCTGGTAGCTCACCATTATCGTCTTTCTTCACCGGAACAAGAGCATTGGCAGCAGATGGAACTGATTCTTTGATTTTACCAAGAGATCCTTTGGATTTAGCAACAGATCCTTTGGATTTAAAAATAGATCCTTTGGATTTAGCAATAGATCCTTTGGATTTAGCAATAGATCCTCTGGATTTAGCACGAGATTCTCTGTGGGCCGTTTCTTCTCCTTCTACTTCAGAGCTGGTAGTATTGGACGAGTCTGAACTGGAACTGGAGTTAAGTTCATCGGGTAAAACACCTCCGCAATCATCACAGAAGACGAGTTTTTTCATATATGGACATGTTTTCGAGCTGCATTTATCATCGCCGCCTCCGACTGGATTGTAAGGAGGGGAAGATGCATCATCTCTAGCATAAGGACATTTTTTACGTTTCTTCTTCTTCTTTTTCTTTTCTCCACAACAGCTGCAAACGTCATCATCATCATCATCATCTGGTGACATAGGACATTCAGGACTTCCACAAGGAAACACTTCGGGATTATCGCATGAAAATATTTTAGGTCCTCCACAAATTCCTTCCGAATATGGACAAGTTTTAGGACAACTATTTATGTTTTGTTTGTGAACAGGACATTCTGGAGTTTCACATGGTTCTACCTCTGGACTGTCACAGGAAAATTTTTTAGGTCCTCCACATACACCTTCTGGTTCTTCTGGTTCGCCACCACAGATGCAACTAGATTTTTTACTTTTTCCGCAACATTTACATTTCTTCTTCTTTTTCTTCTTCTTCTTACCGTGGACAGGACATTCGGGACTTCCACAAGGAAACACTTCAGGGTTATCACATGAATATATTTTTGGTCCCCCGCAAACTCCTTCCGAATATGGACAAGTTTTAGGACAAGTATTTACGTTTTGTTTGTGCACAGGGCATTCTGGACTATCACATACTTGTACGTCTGGGCTGTCGCAAGAAAACATTTTAGGGCCTCCGCATATTCCTGTCGAATATGGGCAAGTATCTGCTTCACATGGTTCTTTTTTCTTTTTAATTTTTGCTTGATGTACTGGACAATCAGGACTTTCGCAAGGAATAACTTCAGGGCTATCACAAGAAAACTGGGGAGGTCCCCCACAAATGCCAGTACCAAACGGACAAGTTTTACCTATGCAAAAATTATCCTTTTGTTTCCGTTTCTGCGCGTAAGGACATTTTGGATTTCCACAAGATTTTTTCTTCTTTTTAGGACGATACGGGCAAGGAATTGGCGGAGGAGGTTCAGTACATGTAAACAAAGGATAATTCTTACAATAAGGAGTTGGATATTGTGTAGTCAACGACCCCATATAATCATACGGTGATGCAGAACCACAATATGGTCTTGCAGCTTCTTGCACAAAACTAGTATCGTTTGTATATTCGTGAGTTATTAACATACCAGACGGGTTGACATAAGGGCATGAAGGACTTCCACAAGGATAACGCTTGGTTTGACCCGCAAAGGGACAAGGTTTGATAGCTCCAGGACTTGTTGTTGCTATCATAGGACAGACTGGTGAACCACATGGTCCTACATTTTCCTCCGTGTCTTTGTAAGGACATGTAGGCTGTCCACAAGGAGCGCTGCCATGATCTCCGACAGGGGGAGGTTCACTAAAATAAGGACATGTAGGGTGTCCACAAGGAGAAGCGCCTTGATTTCCATCAGCGGAAGGCGCACTCGAATAAGGACATGTAGGCTGTCCGCAAGGAGAGCCTTGATTTGTAGCGGCAGGAGCAGATGGAGCAAAATCATAAGTATATGGACAACTAGCATTTCCACAAGGAGATGTACCAGGAGTTATTCCTTGAGAATCCTGCATTGATTTGTTTGGTGCAAACGGACAGCTGTCCATATTGCACCATGCTGAATTCGTACCACCATAACCTCCAGTATCAAAAGTACTTGGAAAACCACCAGTACCATAACTGCTTGGAAAACCACCACCACCACCGTAAGAACTCGTTAAACCATAAGGTGTTGAACCAGTAAAACCAGCATTGCCGAAACTACTTGCAGGAAAAGCACTAGATCCATACTTATCAGTCTGGCCTGTACTATATGGACAGGTGTCCAGTTTGCAAGGTGATGAACCACTTAAACCAGCAGTACCGAAAGTGCTTCGTGGCAAAGCACTAGATCCATACTTATCACTCTGGCCTGTACTATATGGACAGGTGTCAAGTTTACAAGGTGATGAACCACTTAAACCAGCAGTACCAAAAGTGCTTCGTGGCAAAGCACTAGAACCAAACTTATCAGGTGTTGAACCACTTAAACCAGCAGTACCGAAAGTGGTTCGTGGCAAAGCACTAGAACCAAACTTATCAGGTGTTGAACCACTTAAACCAGCACTACCGAAAGTGGTTCGTGGCAAAGCACTAGAACCATACTTATCCGTCTTGCCTGTTCCATATGGACAGGTGTCAAGTTTACAGGGTGTTGTATCTAATTTAAAATTTACATTACTGTATAATTTACTGGTACCAGTAGTGCCACCATAACTGGCACCAGTAGTACCACCGTAACTGGCACTTGGTAATTGTTTAGATGTTCCAGTTTTACGTCCAGTACTTGGTAATTTACTAGAACGTTCTCCACCTGCGTTAACATCTACTGAGGTCCTAGGTTTGTCCCTTCGATAAGGACAAACAGTAGAACCACATTGTTTAGAAGAAGTGCCACCAGGCATGCATGTTTTATCGCTACATGTTTTTCCCGATGTATCTGTAGCTGTAGGGAAATTTGTAATACCCATAAGGCCTCCATAACAAGTCGGACCTTTACATATTTTGACATCTTGAAATTCTTCCAGCTTTAAAATATCCCTCAACGTTTTATAGTCTTTTTTTTCACTACCCTTTGCATCATATTTTTGTTTTAAATCATATTCATCTAAGAGATATCTACTTGGAAGTGGTAGTGTAGGCAAATCTTGTTTCTTTTTGGCGTCTGCTGCACAAGATTTAGGAGCATTGTCTTCATCTGCGGGACAATTTGGTTTACGACAAAGACCTGTCATATTTTTTAAGATATTCTCTAGGGCTGTTAGGCCCTGAGAGAGATCTTTAATTTTTTTCTCTTGGGCATTAGAGCATGATAAATCTTCGCATGTCTTCTCTTGATGAATATCTTCATCTGGAATGAATTCTGTTATTTTCCTTTCCGCTTTACAAGATTGTTTACTACAGTCTATTTTTGGCATTTTTCCAAGAATTTATATAAACTTTTCACATACGAAATTTTGCAAAATCTTTCTATTTTATTAAATTACTAAATTATTGACACTAGAAATTTGATTAATCATTTCTATGGTAATTTGATGAATTTGAACTCTCCAACTTGCTTAAAAAGAAGATCAAAAACAAAACCTCGGCTGGGCCTGATGACATTCCTAGCTTCTTGATAAATCTTGTATTAGATTTCATTATCTCTCCTTTACTTTATCTTGTAAATCTTTCTTTTGAATCTGGAATGTTTCCAAATCTACTAAAAATTAATAAGGTTATACCAATTCACAAGCGAGATAGTAAATTGGATATACAGAATTACCGCCCTGTTGCCTTATCTATATTCTCAAAAAAAATTGAGTATTGTTATCTATACTCTATCCGTTTTAACTATAGAGCATTGGGTGAGATAGGGCCTAAGATTCTAGCTCTATGATTGGTTCAAACGTGAACCGAGTTTACAAAGTAAAATAATTGACGCGAAATTTAAATTTGCTTGACAACTATATCAATTATTTTGACGTCTGACATAAAATAAATAAAAGCCAACAAAGTCAATAGTACACGTTTTATAACATAATATTATTAATTTCTGTTCAGTTCTGTTTGTTAAGTATATTATTGTTAATTTCATTTATATAATTGTCATAGTGTCTCGGCGTTATATTTCATATTACATAGTTTTCGTTGTGCGCGTTTTCTTAGTTTTTAGTTAATAGTTCGTTAATTTTGTTGTTCTCTTCGTTAATATTATGGATAAAAATAAATAGATATGTACGTACAAGACAAAATTACTGAAAAAATGTCAGAAAGAATTTTTTTAAATCCAGGAATGGCGCGAAAATTTGAATTTTTTAATTAATACATGTAAAAACGGCCGCGCTCGAAACGCCATCTAGTCTATAGTTAAAACGGATAGAGTATAGATCGATTACAAGTTTTCCTAACGAAACATAACATTATTAGTAATAATCAATATGGTTTTAGAAAAAAATTGTCCACTATTAATGCTGGCCACTATGTCGTCGAAAATATTTTTGAAAATTTGGATTGAGAGCTACTTTGAAAACCGCAGGCAATACACATTTATAAACGGCAAATCTGAACTATCCCAAGTCTCCGTAGGGGTACCTCAAGGCGGGGTGCTTTCTCCCCTATTATTCAACCTCTTCATAAATGACTTAAATGAAAAACTAGGAAACGACTGCATCCTCGCTTTCTTTGCAGATGATGTATCAATATTGTTATCACATAAAAATTCCCAAACACTAACAAATAGATGCAATAATGAACTAGAAATTTTATATGAGTGGTGCGTGATTAATTCACTGTACCTGAATCATTCGAAAACTTCCTTCACTAGATTCAGGAATAGCCATTTAAGTGATGAAAATCTTGAATTATGCATTAATGAGGAGACCATCACTAACAGTATCAAAACCAAATTTTTAGGTACCTATATGGCTTAAAGAACTTGGTTCTTGGAAAACACATTGCGACGAACTTTGTTCGAAATTAAATTCAGTAAAGTTTTCGGGTCAGACATCTGAAAAGTGTTTTGAATTTCGATCAGATATTGTTATTTTATCATGCAACTGTAGAATCGAGGCTGCGGTATGGTATTAGACTTTGGGGTAGTTCTACACACGCCAATCAAGTCTTCTTGGTTCAAAAGCGCATCATTAGATGTATCGCAAATATTAAACCGCAACATTCGTGCCGAGAATTTTTTTTAAAATACAAAATTATGACATTGATAGAGTTGTACATTTTGGATGTATCCTGTTATATATATATATATATATATATATATATATATATATATATATATATATATATATATATATATATATATATATATATGTATATCAAAATAAGAATAAGTTCGCTGTTAACTCACAGCTTGGTTATATGAACACGAGAAATCATAATCAGTTGAGAATTTGCTAAGTAAAGCAAAACTAAAAATTCTCCTAATGTGCTTGGGCTAAAAGTTTATAATCACTTACCCATCTCTATTAAATCTAGCGAAAAAATGTCTGTCTTTAAATATAAAATGAAATCTTTGTTATTAGAAAATGTATTTTATACGCTAAACGAATTTTTTGAAACCAACCTCTGTTAGGCACTGTAACTATAATACTTTTGACGATTGCGATGTAATATTATTACTTATGCAATAAAGCATTATTATTACTATTTTGTTCCAGGTAACGAACCAAATGAAACCTGGAGAATAATGACTCTAATCGATCAAGCTTTAATTGAAAACAATATCGATACGACTTCTTGTATGCAGAGGACAATGTGCTGGCTGGCAAGAAATTCTAGAAACAAACTCAACAATGGGGACGCCACAAGTCAAGATAAAATCATTGATGGATTATTTACGAATTATTGGGTGAACCAGTTGATCGAAGGTTCAGCGATGCAAACTGCTATTCAGTCCGGATTAGATAACGATAATTGTGCTTTGCAATTTAAAAACTGTAAAATTACTCAAAATTCGATACAAATATTTGCAAAAAAGTTTGCTAATTTTTTAAATAAATAATAACTTATATGAATATGTGTTTTATTTATAATATTGAAGTAAACCAAAGAATGTAAATATTAATTTTGTTTCGGTTTAACTTTTTTCTTTCTTCTCTTTTGGAATTTATCAGGGATGATAATAGGACAATCCTCACAATTGAAATCAGCTGCTTTAAACTGAGTATTAACCATAACAACATTTGGAGGTCTCTTCATTCTTTCAGGATCAATCAAACCAGCTGGTGTTGTAAATTCTATATTCAGTTCACTGTCAGAACTACTAGTGCTGCACATATCTTCATTTTCATCACACAAGCAACGATAGTCAAAGTTTGCACCCTCGCCCTCAAATTCGCCCCCTATTTCGTCATAAACCGTCATAACTGGTGGTTTTGGTACTTTCTTTTGCTTGGTAATCAAGAACTGAATTGGTTTGCACCTCATGTACGGATCTTCTCTATCGACCAAAGTTTTGGGATCTTTTAACGGGTTCATTGTCACTAAATAGTTGCCTTCTTTTTTCTCAATTGTAAGAGTTGGTTTTGGAATAACTGGCTCCTCTTCCTCTTCACTTTCGGGTGCAGCCATGGTAAATTTCTTTCTGACCAACATCTTCAATTCTGGAGGATCTGGGATGCCTCTTGCTCGACGATATTGTATAATGCGATCTTCGATTATTTTGTTCAAATAGCCGGGTTTCCAATTTTTTATTCTTCTCTGCAAAATAAAGAAAAGGGCGGTTATATCAAATATAAATAATAATAATAATAATAATAATGTACGCAACAAAAGTTTTGAGAAAAAAATTACGCTCTTAATTATATTACTAAATAAAGTCTATTCTAGCTGTCATTGGACATAATAAACACGTAATAGTTAAAATAAATTGTGAAAAATTGTCAGCCATCGGGATTCGAACCCGAGACACCTATCTTGCCGGGATAGTGCTCTACCAACTAAGCTATTCGTTGCTCTCCTCTCGATGGCTGAACAATCTTTCACTTTTAAAGTCGTATAACTGCTGTAGATATTATTAAAAGAGGAGAGCAACCAATAGCTTAATTGGTAGAGCACTATCCCGGCAAGATAGGTGTCTCGGGTTCGAATCCCGATGGCTGACAATTTTTCACAATTTATTTCAAATATACAAACTGTTAACTCATTGTTAATATTATATTACGTAATAGTTATTTTATAAAAAAGATACAATAAAACTTGTTTAGGGAAAAGTTTTCATTCATAATTTGATGTTAGAAAATTGACATTCTTAAAATGTCTAGAAATGTCCTTGAAAACTGTGACGTCATGTCGATATGCTTTTGCTCATTTCAGATTGAATATATGCCGTTAGAAACACAGATGGCGCTAGTAGTTACTACGAGCGGGTATTTTGTATTTAATATTTTATTCACTTTGTTTGTGTTAATTATTGTGTCCCTCTGATATTTGTTTGTTTACCTACGTATTCTTCTACAAAAATTATAAATAGGCAAATAGCTGTCTATGAACACGTGTGTTTAGGCTAGTGCTGTTGATTTTGAAAAAAAAAATAGAATTCGAAAATTCGGATTTCGAATTTTAATCTAAATCCGAAATTTCGAATTTTTACAAAATTCGAATTTCATACATATTCAAAATTCCAATTTCGAGTGTTTACGAAGTTAGAATTACATATTTTTCAAGTGTAAGTTAATTGGCATTTATTACACTTTGCTTTGTTATTATTAATTTTAGGAAAAATATTGCCAAATTGTACTTCGCGGCGACATGTTAATAGGGGATTACAGCTCAATCGAATTAAGAGAAATTAGTAAAAAATAGTGAAAGTATAATATGCTTAATAATGCATATTAATAAAGAAATAAAATAATATTATTGAAATACTTCGGAAATAAGGGGGTTTTTGTTTTAGCAGCTCGTCACTCATATGAAATCCATATATATTATTTTGATTGGAGACTCAAAGACCACCTATAAATATATAACGAATACCGAGTTAGGGGCGAAGCCTACTATCAATCGAAGTAGAGAAATTCAAATAGCGGAGGCGTGGCTTTCAGTCCAGTATTGCAATTCTCAAACAGTTTTTATTTGAATATAAATATTTTGCATTAAACTTAATAATTTAAGTACATTTCCAATTAAAAATCATGTCGACTTGTACAATATAATAATATTCATTTATTTTTTATAAATATAATTTAGAAATAGCATATATTTCAAGAACATTTAGGTCCACAAAGAAAATAGTTTGATATAAAAACTTATATACGTGACGTCACATCTATATTTACAAATTTTGGAGGACTGTAACTCGCTTATTAATAGGAATTATTTCACCAGATTTTCACCGAGAGTCTTAGTTTTACTTATACGTTTAGATGAAATTATATATATAAAAAAATGGTGGAATCCCCTATTAAGAATATTTTACTTTCAACAAATAAGCGACACGGTGTTTGGACTCAGAGAGAAAGTTTAAACAAGTCATGTCATTGTAAAACTCGAATAAATATATGGCGGCTTCAACTATCAAATTACAAAATTCGAAAAATATTCCGAATTTTGATTTCGAAATTCGTAATTCGAAAAAGTATAAGATTATTTTTCGAAATTCGAATATTTAAAAATTCGAATTTTGTCAACAGCACTAGTTTAGGTATTGAAGTTCGCTGCAGATGTCAATATTGGATGCTCGTCATAACGCGCGCCATGATAGAAAATTTGAATTTCGATGATTTAAAAAAAAATTCATATCTCACTTGATATATGTATGTTCTTACTCAAAATTATATATACATAATTCTACAGGAGAGAACTAAAGAAAAGACTTTTTTAAAAAAATGCCGGAATACCCCATTGGCTCGATTTGGAGTTTCACACATGATTGTTAGCAAAATTTTGGTCAGACATGATTTAGTTTGAAAAAAAGAAAAAATTGTCGGCAAATAGACAGCGGCATTTAAGGGGATATTTTATACAACAGAGAGACCATAATCTCCCAAACGTTTCTCAGGCGCCGCTGATTAAAGATTCACGAAGATGATATCATCATCTAGAGACAAATTACGTCGCACTATCAGAGTTGTAAAATAAGAATACTTATCACCTTAGTTTATAGGAACAACCACTTGCATCAATGTTTTAATAAAAAAAATTCTTTCTATTTCATGAAGAAGTCTATTTTTTTTCTCAAAACTTTTGTTAGATACGTTAATAAAATATACCTTCTCCCAATCTCGTCTGATATTCCAAAGCCAGCCCATATGTGCAGGCACATTCCGCACATTCGTATTCGTACCGCGTAAATTACAAGTCCTGTGTCCATACATCACCCCGGGATAATTTTCTCCAGCAGTGTAAACAAATCTGTTATACGCCTTCTTCTTTTTAAACTTCACAGGCGGATGCTGTAAAGCAAGTTCCTCCTTTTTCTGTTTTGCTTTTATTTCAGTTTTTCTAGTAGCAAGTAGAGTTTGTATGCTTTCGTAAGAAACAGTGGAGAATGACACGTTAGTCTCATCACAAGTAGCACCAGATCGGGACATGCCTCCGCATTCACTACAGGTCTTGTACTTCAAGGATTTGCAAGATGCTCTAGTGCAAGGGCCTGATCTTCTTTTTTCAGCTTTTAAATAGTTGTTCATACTTGAAGGTTGCCTGGATGCCAGCAATCTGGAGATCATGAAGTACCCATCGGTGTTGTCTTTTAACTGTAGCGAGCCTAGTATATCTCTTTGTCTGTTATTTAGTTTATTTAAACTTTCTTTTATTAACATTTGCTTGCCTTCTTCGTTTACTAATAAAGAAAGTCGTTTTGATTTGGAGGTATCGCCTCCCATTCTTTCAGTTGGACCAATATAAGCATCACCAGAAGCAACTGGACTTATCCTAGAATCACCCCTTTTCTTTTTATCAGAAGGACAAACAAATCCTCCGCACGGCCCCTCTTCTGGTTTTGGTTCTTCAAATTTCCAACATAGTTTACTGGGACAGACTTTTTTCTTTTTATCAGGTGGTCCTTTCTTTTTCATTTCTGGAGCACTGTCAGTTTCAGTTATCTCCCCTTCTATCTCTTCTGAAGGAACTCTAGGACTAAGTTTCCTTTTGTTCCCACAGGTTAAAAGAGGACAGGTGCCCATTGGACACGTCCCTGGAAGTCCACTTCCTACGTGGTAAGGACATTCAAGTCCTTCGCAAATATTATCTCGCTTTCGGATAGACGTATCGTCATCGCTGCTTAGGAAAGGACCTTCGAATCTCGTCGGAACTGGTAAAGGAGGCATTGTTTCTGGTAATCTAATATGAGGATAATCTTCTTTAGCAAGTCCTGGCGGTTCTTCCATTTCGGCAGCTAATTCCGATATTCTTGCAAGATTGCTTTTGAGAATAGGACAATCATCGCGACAGTCCTGAGTTTTTGGTTTTGCAAGGCTGCTTTTGAGAATAGGACAATCATCGCGACAGTCATCGGTTTTTGGTTTTGCAAGACTGCTTTTGAGAATAGGACAATCATCGCGACAGTCATCAGCTTGTGGAACTTGGACCCTGGTAAGAGGGGTCGGAGGTTGCATAGGAGACGAAATGGATGTTCGTTTTAGAGAAGATTTTATCGGTCTTTTTGGTTGATCATGATGAGGACATTCGATATTACCACAATCATCACTTGGAACGGTATACCTCGTAGGAACTGGTAGAGTAGGAAAGGATGATAAAAAATCAGGTGAATCATTACACACATCAGGACAAGCATTTTGACGACAATCATCAGTTGCAAAACCTAGTTGTCTGGAAGAAGTCAAATTTGATGGTCTAACACTCTGACCTCTTGACTGTTTCAAATTGGGGCACTCAAATTTCTCGCAATCAGATCCAGCTGCTTGTCTAGTGAATGGACAGGGTTTTCCTATTGACTCAGTGCCAGGTGGTTGCTTTTTTTGGGGACATAACGGCCCACCGCAGGTACTATCTTGAGAACTAGACTTTGAACCGTTCTTTGAGGCATTCTTGCAACACCTCTGGCATTTCTTACACTGGCATACCGTCACAAGAGGAGGAGTAGGAGGAGGTATGTAGTCTTCTCCAACTTCAACAAAACCAGGATCATCAGATTTTAATCCGTAAAATGCAGTGTAAGGGCAATCAGGACTGCCACAACAATATTTTTTTGTTTTCTTCTTAGGTTTTTGCACAAACAAACCATAAGCTCCGTAATTGTCCAAAGTTCCATAAGCTTGAGACATACCATAGAAGCCATTAGGTTTCGTATCCTTTACTGTTGTAATGGTTCCAAGTCCACCGCCTGCAGCCAAAGGTCCTAGACCATATTCTTTAAATTTTCTAGCTCCGGGACAAGCTATGTGCCCGCACAGGTTTTTACAGATATACTCAGGAGTTAGAAGTGCATTCATTTTGACATTCTGAACTCCTGCCATTTCTGCGAAAATCTCCATCTTTGAATCCATTAAACTTCTTGCTGGTTTTGATGAGGCTGTAAACACAGGGCGCCATTCTTCTTGAGCTCGACTTTGACCTCTACCTTCGCTGTAAATAAAAGGAAAAGATTTACTTGGGGGAAACTTCTCGACTGTTTTATTATTCGATTTAATAACTCTTCAGCACTATCTGACATTGCAGAACTTCCTAATAGACCAGAAAAGTGTAACGGTCACTTAGGCGCGAAATTCAAACTCAGTTCATAACGCCGAGAACATAATTTCAATCCCCGTGTATTTCTTACCAAGGAAATTTTTGTTCAACTTTAAAGGTCGAAAAATCTCATAAAAGTAAATTTGTTATGCAAAGCATTATATGTAGCATCTAGACCGATCCTTTATCTCCAGATTCATACAATAATATTCACATGAACTGTACACAGTTTATAATTATTTAAATAATACACTACAAATTTTATTGAACGTATGTCTTAGTTTGATCGTGCATGCTTCATCTTCTTTGTGCTGTCCTATTTACTGGTGGGTCAACGACATACGGTATCCTTGCTTGCACCAAGCATTTTAATTTCTAATAATTTTCTTACTTTACCTTTTCTACAGGTTTAAACTGTTGAAATCTATTACTGAATAAGCAAACTATCGAATTCTTAGCAAGAGCTGTTTAATTTATTTTACAAAATATCTTTATTTTGTCTGTAAAATTAAACTCCTGTATGAAACCTATACTAGGGAATTCGAACTATGAACTCGCGCCAAAGGCAAATTCTAGCCTAACTTTTCTGGTCTATTGTCTTGGCATATACATTTTCCTAACGTACAAACATATGCCTTGAAGTTATATCGCCCCGTATAATTCTCGTCTTGTACATTCGTGACTGTGTACAAATCTATACCATGAAGTTGTTGCACATCAATGAATTCGAACTTGGCGCGTTATCGCATGTCGAAGTACACATCGAAAATAAAATGTATTTTATTCCTTGTAAGAAAAAAAATCTAAACGTAAACCTATTCTAAAACATAATGCAAATATTGCACATGTATAAATTAAAATACGTTTCGTTTCTGGAAATGTAATTCGAGATGCAGTGATCGCGCCAAGTTCGAATTCACTGATGAGCAACAACTTTATGGTACAGGGCAATATACATATTACATCTCTTCATAAAGAGCACATACACATCAGTTTGCTCTCAAAATAGACAACAAAATGTAATTTACTGGTTAAATTAACTCATTCGCCAGTAGAAACATAAACTTACTCTCTTTTTGGCATTGGAATGATCATCTGCGACGGGAAATTGTTCATCGGAACCTCTATTTTATTTCCATGATACACTAAGCAACCTTTTATAGAAAGGGTTCCAATTTCAGCTGAACTTGAGTTAAGTACAGGCAACGATTTCTCAAACTTATAAATATTAGAAGTATCTGAAAATTTTTGAACTGTTGATACAAATGTATTATCAAAGGTCATTTTAACAGTTCCTATAGCTGTTTTGGTCGCAGAATTTTCAAGAGTGAGTTTGAAATCCTTGGTAAAAGCGGCGATAAGTGAATTTGGCGTGCAGGAGAACAATATAGAAGTTCCATGACCACTATGAGTAGTGAAGACATTGAACGCAGATCTTTTATCATAGTAAGAAATAGTGAAATTGAAAAGATCACCACATTTTCCTTTTCCTAAAATTTCTGGATTCTCATTTTTATTTCCTTTCAAATCTAATTTGTTTAAAATACATTCTAATGTGTAGATTTTTGCCATGACTTATGTTATGCAATGAAATTTTGTCCCATACTGGAATTTTATTATTTGGAACTTGACATTTGACATATATGGCCAAAACATTAAACAATGAAAAAAAAATATAAATTTTGTTTTTTCATTTCAACGTAAATTGATTTCCAAGAGATAAGTTAGCAAAGTTTGCTTAATTTTGATACAGTGACTACAGAAAGTTGAAAAATTTGAAAATATTTATCCTCATATTCGGATTACGAATTTTTAAAACCATCCCCGTCAAAATGAGTAAAAAAGGCATTTTAAAAATTTTGAATAAAAAAAATTATTAAGTTTTTAAAAACAAATTGTTTTACAAGCTTCTTACAGTTTTTAAAATGACCGCCACGCTGTGTTGTCATGATAACGGCGAGAGAGCTGACTGGCTGCTAAGCGCTCGCGATTGTTTCAACAATGATGAAGAAAAATTTTCATGTGTATTGTTGTGCTTCGTAATTAATTAAAGTTTTCAGTGATTAATATAAAACTATTATTAATAATATGTACGTTAAACGATTAATGAATGTCTAACGAACAATTTGATATGAAATTTAAGTCGCGAACTAGGAATATAAATTTATTTTCAGTCAATTTATTTAATGTGGTGAGATGTTATAATCACAATAGCTTCCTCCATAAAAATTTTTAGTCGTTGCAAAATCATATCAAAAGCATAGTTAAAGTTTATTAGATATTACAATTAGTAGAAATTAATAATTTCGCGATGTTAGATGTATATTTTGTGTGGTTATATTTAATATTTATATGAAATTTTCTTATTAGAGTAAATAGTGCATGTATTCCTACGCCGGCTCGCTGAAGATACCAATATTTATTTGGTGAGCTTTTTTTTATTTAATTAATTTTCTTGTAGTAAAGTATGTTGTAGTAAAATTATTGTTGTCTTCATTGGCTGTTATTGGACCAGGTTTAAATCTGTACTACGTTTTTAAGTTCAGAAGGAAATGCATTTAGTTTTAAGTTAGCTTTCCCCCGCTTTCGTTTTCTTTTTAGGTCCTTCTACGAATTTTTTATTTTTTTTTGGTTTCTCGTAAATAATCGAAGAAAGCTTGAATTTAAAAAATCGAACTCATATTAAATATTGCTGGGTGTGCCAATCTGCTTTGCTTTGAACGCAGATATCGGTAATGATGATGACATATTTGTACCGTGCGGGGGTTAACCAGGCTTCACCTCACGGGCACTCATTGCTGGCGCGGAGAGTGCACCAAACGGGGTCAATTTGATGCCATTTAAAATTCGAAATATTTGGCGTCTGTCGGGATCGAACCCGGTTCTCCAGATTCGCGACCAGACACTCAAGCACGCGGCCACGAGACCCTAGGCTGTTCTTAATCATTTTTTTGTTAAGCAAAGAAATAACGTCTTTTTGTACCTTCTATATAATTTATTTTATATATCACCGTAGGATAAGTTATACCATATCGCCCTCATTTTAGATATGTAATAGCCTTGTTATTCCAATGAGTGCGGTAATGAAATTCTAGTGTAGTAATGTAATTTCATTAAATCACTCAATGGTATAACAAGGCTATTACATAATTAAAATGAGTGCGATATGATTTTGTTCGTGGGATACTACATTAACGCACTACGTGATTACCCCAACTCGCCCTGCGGGCTCTTAGTGCATTTCACAATAAATGCGTTAATAATGTTTATATACCACATATCGTAAATAACTATTGCGATGTTAAGTGTATGTAAAATAGAGAAGTTAGACCCTGCCATCTCGTAACAGAAAGAAATATAATATGTGCCCACCACCTGTCACCTATGTTGTGTGTTGTGTGTTTTTCTGTGGTAAGAGTTTTGGCGGTAAAAGGCTAAAATGCAGTGACGAGTGATAATTTCTCGTATTTACTTGCATTTTGTTGTCTGCTTATGTGTCTATGTACTCTTACAAGATATTACTCCTGAAACTTTCGTGCCATGAAGAAATCAGCAACCTCTAAACTGAAAAAGGTTTGTAAACATAACCATAAATACGTAAGTAAACTCAATAATCAAGTTATTTTAGGGTGCTCCTGTTAAAGAAGGTCAAAAAATAACTTCATTTTTTAGTAAATTAGTTATACAGAAGACTACAAAATCTTCAACCAATACTATCAATAAACCACAGTCTTCCAATCCCAATAAAATTGTTGCAGTTGACATCGAAGACACAGATTTTGCGGATAAAAATGTTAAAATAAGTCCTTGTAAGATTAAAAGTAAAACTACTCCGACGAAGAAGAAAACACCGTTAAAGGAGAAAAAAATTAACAATGTACAATCATTAGAAAATGATCTCGACAATAGTGACAATGATTTTATATTAGATACAGAACATAAAGTTAAAAGTAATTTATTAGCTACAAGAGCAAAAGTTAAAACTACAAATGCTAAAGTAATAGCAAACAATATTAAAATAGTAACGAAATCTTCACCTACAGAGAATCAAAAATGTAAAGATAATGTAAAAGAGAATTCATGTAGCCCACAAAATAAAGCAAGTCCAGAAAAAGAATCACTATTAATAGTTGATTTAGAAGATCAAGAACTTAAAACTAATGATCAAACCAATATTAAACTGATGATAGAAACTCCAGAAAAGACATATCTCCAAAAAGATGATATACTTTTAGATATAACTAACTCAACAAATTGCTCAGAAACCTTAACTTCCTTTCAAAACATTACAAAAAAGTTTTCTCATTCAACTCCGTCTGAAAATTTAAAGAAACGCAAATTTGAGACTGAAAGTCCTGATGTTATACCACCTACTCCTGAAGAACATCTTCAAAAAGTTACTAAACCAAAGACTAAGTTATGCATTGAAAGTAAATTTTCAAAAATTAAAGAAGAGAGTGATATTATTTCTTCTCCCAAGAAAAAGATTCACTTATTAGAAAATGGAAGTAATAATGAGATTTCAACTACAGAAAATGAATTGAAGACTGAATATTCTACTACTAAAAGCACTACAAATTTTATAGTAAGTCCAGTAAAATGTATAAGTCCATCTAAATCTAGTCCACACAAGGGAATAAGATTAAAAAGTCCAATAAGTCCATCCAAATCTAACTTAAAATCAAAAAGAACATTAGTATTTAATTCAGAAGTTGGGAAAATCGAACCAATTATAAGTGGGAAACAAGAAAATGAAGGAATAAATGATGAAATGGATGATTTATTTGATGAAGATTGGGATGTTGAAATATATCAACTTGAGGTATAAATATATTTATTTTTCATTTAATTTTTGTACTAATCATTTTGATATTAGGAAAAAATAAACCAGCTAAATTTAGAAACGTGGCAGTATTGTAAAATATTAGAAGTTTCTAGAGATAATTATCAAAATATAATCATAAAAGTAAAATCAGTAGAAAATAAACAAGAAACTTCGTGCATTTTACAGGGTATTTGGTAAGTTTTATCCAATTTTTATATCATTTTCGGAAAATATTTGAACTATTTACAGGCAGTATTCGAATCTACAGCCAGATGATCTCGTAAATATTCAAGCAGTGAAAAATACTAACGAAATTCCTTTTTGTATTAACAATAAAGAAGGATGTTTAGTATATGAACCAGATATTATGATAAGTCCTACAAGTATCGTCGGTTCCCAATTTTGTAAACGTAGAGGAATTTTAGCCGAAAAATATAGAGGATTTGAAAGTGAAAATAAAGCTATGATAGTTGGAACTCTTATTCATAAATTATTACAAGATGTTTTGAAAAAAGAAGTCAGTAAGGCGGAATTAGTAGAAAAAAGATTATTTGAAATATTATCGTCAAAAGAAATGGTAATTATTCTTTACAATATCTTATTTATATAACTAATAAAGTATGTTTAGATTAATACATCTTATTCATCTCAAATTCCGATTGAAGAAATCAAAAATGAAATATTACCATTCATTCCCAAAATAGTTAGTTTTGTGGAAAAATATATCCGAAACAATAAAAATAAAGTACAAAATCATGTAAAGGTAATTTTTATTCTTTAGTAATACGTCATATTTTATTGAATTTATCCTTAGAAGGAAGATTGGAAAGGAACAATAAATGCAATCCAAGATATAGAAGAAAATATCTGGTGTCCTCAGTTAGGACTCAAAGGTAAAATAGATATTACAGTAAAAAGTAATTCATTGGGAAGTGTTTTACCGCTTGAATTGAAAACTGGACGAGCTACAATGTCCATAGAACATAAGGGACAAGTTATGATGTATATAATGATGATGACAGAACTGGGATATAATGTTTCATCTGGTTTGCTGCTGTATTTGAGGTATTTAATGTGTTTAATACACTGCCGTGAAAATAAGATTATAGTTTTTGTACTTTCTTTTATATTGTCATCTTTTTAATAGGGGATTCCACCATTTTTTTTATAATTTCATCTGAACGTATAAGTAAAACTAAGACTGTCGGTGAAAATCCGGTGAAAAAATTCCTATTGATAAGCGAGTTATAATCCTCCGAAATTATAAATATAGATGTGACGTCACGTACATAAGTTTTTATCTTTGTGGACCTAAATGTTCTTGAAATATATGCTGTTTCTAAATTATATTTATAAAAAATAAGTGAATATTATTATACTGTACAAGTCGACGTGTTTTATAATTGGAAATGTATTTAAATTATTAAGTTTAATGCAAAATATTTATATTCAAAAAAAACTGTTTGAAAATTGCACTACTGGACTGATAGCCACGCCTCCGCTATTTGAATTTCTCTACTTCCATTGGTAGTAGGCTTCGCCCTTAACTCGGTATTCGTTATATACAGCCTGTCTCACAACTCGCGCCCCAGAGCGAATGAGGAAACACGAGACTGCACTCGGATGTGTAATTTCGAAGAAAAAAAAATCTAGCTTAAAAGATATTCGAGAAAAGACGTTTTAAAATTGACCAATCAGAAACCTACACCTTTAACGTGTGTTTGCCGTAATTTTACGTTACTAGGGTTTTATACAAATCAAATCTTCTTTAAAATGTGTGGGCGACTGTAGTTTTCGAAAAATGTCAGTGTCAAATTAAATTTGACAAGGTGAATAAAAAAAGGCAAATTCTTACCATGTATTCAGCCGCTGATTACTTAGAAATGATTATAATTTTTGGAGAATGTGGACGTAACGCCAGATAGGCAGCACGAGTCTATTCGGAACGTTTTCCGGAATCTTGCTAACCTAAATTTGTTGACAGTGAAAAGTCAACTCTAAAATGTCAAAATTACAGTAAGTCAAACAAATTTTGTAACTCACTAGTAGTATTTTTAAAACCTAGCAACCAATTTTATTTTGTAATAATATCATCACACCTCAAGATATCCTTCCGGGATTGGTGGATTAAAAAGTCTTGTAACTCCGTTATGCAAGCAGCCGCAAATTATATTCTTCTATTTGTTGGCAACCTATTGTCGTCGGCAAGTGTCTGTTTCGTCTGGGGCGCGAGTTGTGAGACATTCTGTATTTATAGGCCAATCAAAATAATATACAGGGTGTTTCCTTTAAAACAACTAGCGCTTTTTTGGGCGAACAACTTTAGAGAAAAATGTTTTATACCAAAAATGATGAAGAATAAGAGGATAATGTATAAATAGTAACAAAGCTAATATTTAACCAGTGGTTCTCAAACGGTAGAACAAAATTAATTTTTTTTAAATGGCACCCTATAATTTTTTTTAGCCCTTTAAATAGAATATTATTTTCTGATTTCAACGATATAAATATAGCATAGGGTTGTATAACAATTATTTCGAGAAAAATGGTATTAAAAACTAGAAATAATGTAATAAAAAATGGTTTACTACTAGAGTAACTAGGCAACAGACCTGTGTATTGCATAGCCTACTGTAATATAACATTATTTTTAATACCATTTTTCTCGAAATAATTGTTATACAACCATATACTATATTTATATCGTTGAAATCAGAAAAAAAATCTCTATCTAATGGGCTAAAAAATTATATAGCATACCATTTAAAAAAATATAATTTTGTTCTGCCGTTTGAGAACCACTGGTCGAATTTTCGTGTTGTTATTATTAATAAATTAGCCCCTTATTCTTGATCATTTCTTGTATATAACATTTTTTTAAGTCATTAGTTTGCCCAAAAAAGCGGTGGTTGTTTTAAAGGAAACACCTGTATATGGATTTCATATGAGTGACGAGCTGCTAAAACAAAAACCCCCTTATTTCTGAAGTATTTCAATTATATCATTTTATTTCTTTATTAATATTCATTATTAAGCATATACTTTCACTATATTTTACTAATTTCACTTAATTCGATTGAGCTGTAATCCTCTATTATCGTATTTTTATTTAGGGAAGATGTTCTTCGAGAAGTCTGTGCTAGTTCTGTAGAAAAACGAGATTTGCTCATGCTGAGAAATGATTTTGCGTATTATGTTAAACGAAAACCAAAAATTGCAAACCCTGAAGAAAATGAAGTTAATAACGAAAAAGTTGTGCCGGAATTAGATCCAACTAAGCGGTTACAATTTGCTGAATTACCTGAACCAATAAACCATCATAGTGCTTGCGGAAAATGCCCTTACGCTAATATATGCACCGCACTTTTAAGGTAACACAAACAAATAAGTTTATATAACTTTGAGTTGAATTTTTATTATTTTTTTTCAGTCGCGATGAATCGTATACTTTATCAGAAACCCATCCACTTAAAAAAATATCTACCGAGTGTTTACAAAATTTAGAACCAAGTCATATAGATTATTTCATACATTGGACTTGTTTATTAAATTTAGAAAGTAATTATAAACCTCCTATAAAAGAACTGAAAGATATTTGGAGATTACCACCATATCAAAGAGAAAGCAGAGGCAAATCTATTTGTTACTTGAAAATATCCACGCGAGTTACAGAAAATAAGGACAGTTTTATTCACACATTTACTCGATCCAGTGATGAAAAAATATCGAATATAATTACCGAAAAAGGGCTTAATAGTGATTTTATTATGTCTGGTTTATCAGTTGGAAATTATGTCGTAGTAAGTATCGATTCTAGATTCGCTCTCGCCACTGGATTTATTCAACAAATCACACACAATTCTGTCACAGTTGCTTTAGAAAGGTAACAAATCTATCTCCTATAGTACAAAGTTGATAATTATTTTGATTTCAGAGATTTAAACGAACGGTATTCAAACAAAATATTTCATTTAGATACTTACGAATCCCAACAAATCGTGAATTTTAGTAGTACAAGTGTGGCAGCTCTTTTAGACATTACTGATCGAGCTAAACGATTGAGAGAATTGATTATAGATAGACAAATTTCAGATATTTCAGGAGATTTATCTAAAAGTATGGTTGCCAAGGGGGCTGATATTTTGAAGAAGTTGAATAAAATTCAGCAAAGAGCAGTTTTGCATGCTTTAAGAGTTAAGGATTATTTACTTATTAAAGGAATGCCGGGAACAGGTAAGAAAAAAATTAATGTAACAATAATAATAATAATAATAATAATAATAATAATAATAGCTTTATTCCACAAGAAAATATACAATAATTTTATAGGAAGCGTCATAAACATAAATACAGAAAATATTCATATAAACTATTATTCACGAAAGATGACTATTCAAGGTCATTTACGAGCCATCTGGTATAATATTACTTGCAGATAACTTCATTGCATTTCGTATACATAGGCGTGCAACATGAAATATTTATGGGCACATTTTAACTGAAAAAAATAAGAGTAAATAATGCCCTTCTGAATGATTTATGTTCTTTACTAATATTTTTGCAAAATTTAAAAACATAGGCTGAACTATAAACCAAGGTATAATAATTTGATTTAAACGGCAACGCCACTGGGTATACATTAGCACAGAGGGCAGTGTAGTAGATAATTAGGTATCTGCAAGTCTACGACATACGTCATTATTATTTATAGTGTGTTAGAAAGTAATGCCACTATTTACGTATATCTGTCACACCACATAAATTAAATAAACATAGGTCAAATGATCTTTCTCTTTCTAATAAAAATGTTGCTAAGCTACTTTTGTAAAGTGATCTGTGTTCTTTCTTCGAACGAATGACCTTGAATAGTCATCTTTCGTGAATAATAGTATAAACATACATACATGAAGAAGTAATTAAATTCATGTAACATTTAAATTATCTGATTACTACAATTAAAATAATCATTCAGATCATAGACGCAGTTTTGTATGAGAAAGTGTTTAAGTTTTCGTTTAAATATACTTATACTTGCATTGTCTTTTATATTATATGATAATTTATTATAGATTTTGACTCCCATTGAGCTAGGTGTCAATTTACTAATAATTTAATTTAGTGAACGGAATGGGGGAGCTTTCGAATTTAATTTGTTTATATGTTAAAATATTTTTTTAAATTTAATGTGTTTTTACTTTTAAATTTTGTAAAAAAATTTAAAAATACTGGAGAAAAAAAATGTTAAATTTTTGCAATACATATGTCCATTGGGAGCGTTCACGCCAAACTTTTGCAGGTGATAGCACAACTGTTCACATAATTTATTTTATATTTAATTTATCGTTATTTTCCATTTTTCTTGAACTATTGCTTCAATCTAATCTAAGCATTTTATACTTTGGTTTTTGTAAATGAAAACCCTATTTTATTTTCACACCAGTGCGCCATTTTGTTAGCAGTTATATGTCAGATTGATTTGTGAAGATTGTAAATGTGTAACTAGAGTGCCATTAGTTTCTGACTAAACGTTTCCATTAAGAATGTAGACAAGTGACATTTCTCAACATTGTATAATATAGTTAGAAATTTGGACAGCGAGCGTTTTTTTATATTTTGTCGCGCATGAGCGGCAAAGTGACATTTTACGTTGACAAAAGAGCGCAAATAGCTACTTTGTATATAGACTGTAGAAAAATACGTTTTCCGCTTGTGTTGACGCGCCCCAAAAATTTACCCCGTGTCTAATAATCGATTCGACTTTTGCGAAATAAAATATGAACAGTATTTCTGTTTTACGTATATATTTTTTGAAATGTCAAATTTCGCCCAATTTTAGACCAATAAGATTTGTCAGATAAAATGTTTTGTAGATCTTTTAGAATATTTTGAATGTACAAACCAATAAAAGAATGTGATTTATTTATTTTATTACAGGAAAAACAGCTACAATCGTTTCACTTATTGAGCTATTAGTAAGATTAAAGAAAACAGTTCTTATAACTAGTCACACACATTCGGCTGTTGATAATGTATGTTTAAGACTGTTAAATAACAATGTTGACCTCTTAAGATTAGGCTCTGAAAATCGTGTCCATCCACAACTTAAACATCGAACCGAAAGTGTTTTAACAGCTCACTGTAAAACTGTCGAAGAAATACAAAAAGTTTACAATAGCGCTGTAAGAATTTTAAAGCCCTTTCATTAATTTTTTGTTGTTAAATGTTTTATTTTTAGCAAGTTGTTGCTGTTACATGTTTAGCTGCCGCACATCCCATGTTAAGCCAAAGAAAATTAGATATTTGTATTGTGGATGAAAGTACACAAGTTATACAATGCTCTGTTATAAAAGCGCTTTTATCTACGAATTCTTTTATCTTGATTGGGGATCCAGATCAGTTACCTCCTGTTGTAAGAAATCCAGAAGCTGTGTGAGTGATCTACAAAGTACTATATATATAGGGTGTGTCACAACTCGCGCCTCAGACGAAGCTGACACTTGCCGACGACAATAGGTTGCCAACAAATAGAAGAAAATAATTTGCGGCTGCTTGCATAACGGAGTTACAAGACTTTTTAATCCACCAATCCCGGAAGGATATCTTGAGGTGTGATGATATTATTACAAAATAAAACTGGTTGCTAGGTTTTAAAAATACTACTAGTAAGTTACAAAATTTGTTTGACTTACTGTAATTTTGACACTTTAGAGTTGACTTTTCACTGTCAACAAATTTAGGTTAGCGAAGGTGTCATCCGAGATCATCATTTATATCATACAGTGCAACGTGTTGTAGCAGCTGTGTAAAATGTGTTAAACGAAAATATTATTAAATTGTACAAATGCGAGAGAAAAATCAGCTGACGCCGGGGTTCGAACCCGGGACCTCCAAATCTCTAGTCTGGAGCTCTACCAACTGAGCTACGCCAACCCTAGCGTCAACTGAAAATATTATTCTCCGAAAATTATAATTGCCTTTTTTTATTCACCTTGTCAAATTTAATTTGACACTGACATTTTTCGAAAACTACAGTCGCCCACACATTTTAAAGAAGATTTGATTTGTATAAAACCCTAGTAACGTAAAATTACGGTAAACACAGGTTAAAGGTTGTAGGTTTCTGCCTAGTCAATTTTAAGACGTCTTTTCTCCTATATCTTTTAAGCTAGATTTTTTTTTTTTTTGAAATTACACATCCGAGTGCAGTCTCGTGTTTCCTCATTCGCTCTGGGGCGCGAGTTGTGAGACAACCTATATATATATATATATATATATATATATATATATATATATATATATATATATATATATATATATATTATTATTATTATTATTATTATTAAATTACAATATGTTTTAGTCGTCGAGGAATGAACGAAAGTTTATTTGAACGATTAGACAATTTAAATTCAACTATTACACTGACATTACAATATCGTATGAACAAAATTATAACAGATTTAGCCAATTCTTTAACTTATAAAGGCGAATTACAGTGTGCAGATGAAACAATAGCTTCTGCAGTTTTACATATTCCTGCAATAGAAGTAATATTTTTATTTATCCAAAAGAAATATATATATTAAAATATATATTTTACAGAATTTAGATGATAGTGAACAGTGGATTTTAAAAACTATAGACAATAAATTAGAAAATTCTGTCATAGCGATTGATACTGGACCAACTTGGAATATATCAGCTCAAAAACCAGACGAAAATTTGTTGTCTGATGTGCAAGTTGCTCCTCAAAACATACAAGAAGACGAAGAAAGAAAATGTTGTAACAATTTGGAAGCTGCTTTAGTTATATCTGTTGTACAAGCTTTAAAAAAGGTAATATTTGAAGCATTTAATATTATCAATACATTATTTCAATAAATTTTGTGTAGACTGGTGTCTCGTCTGATTCTATTGGCGTAATAGCTCCGTACAGAGCTCAAGTATATTTCCTTAAAAAATTAGTGTCCAAATTAGACAAAGATGAAAGTTCTGAACAAGTTGAAGTCAATACTGTTGACCAATATCAAGGAAGAGACAAAGAAGTCATTATTTATTCTTGTACAAGAAGTAGAGATGTTAGTAAAGCAAAAAATAATACTGGGGTAAGTAAAATGAGGTTTTTTGAATGTTTTTGTTTATTATATATTTATTTTAGTTTGAAATTCTTGATGATAAACGGCGATTAACTGTCGCAATTACTCGTGCCAAGCATAAATTAATTATTATTGGAGATTTCGTCACGTTAAAAGAATATTCTCCATTTGAAAAATTGTTAAATAGCTTGGATACTCATCAGAAATTAATATTAAATGATAAGAGCTTGAAATTTGAGTGGAAGGAAGCTATTACGCATCTAGAAAATTGATTTTTATAAACTTTTATTTTTGTATTTTATTTGTTTATTTGTTCAACTTATTTTTTATAGATCATTATATTTTAAATGCTATAATAAGTAATATTTAATATCCCTGACTTATACAAATCCTAAATCACTTTAATCCATTTTTTACTGCATGTTAATGGGCTGTGTCAGCGTCGTGTTGCGTCGTTGAATTGTGGGCCCTTGCTCCATCTGACTACGTAGAGTATAATTTTCATGTAACTTTTACAACATTTTAATTCTCAATTGAATTTTATAGTTGCTGAAGATGAGCGGATTTTGCTCGAAACGTCCTAAATAAATTTAACCAAATAATAGTGGAACTTGGGCCTTATATTTATTAATGCACATTATCAACATGTTCCCTCACACAACATTTAATTCGTGATTCGTTTAAGAATGACTCCTTCCGATCATGATTAAATTTATTTCCAAAAGAACAATAAAACTAACTCGATCGACGCGAAATCTACACAAAGGAACGAACTATACTGTATTTCAGATATGAATAGACTTGGTGGCACTGTTTTACACACATAAAACTTATAAATTAGTTTTGTTTCGTGTATGACATACTTGACAGCTCGAAACGTCAAAATTTGATAATTTTAAATTATTTAGTAAATAAACAGTTACTTAAAGTTGTTAAATAGATTATAAAGTCAAAATGGAATAATTAATATACCTGCTCTACATATTGCTATTATAAATTTGGTTTGCGTTTAAACCAATCAGAAAGCTGTAATCGTAAGCCCTATGTTACTCCTAAGTCTATTCTTATCTGAAATACAGTATTCGCAATCGTAGTTAAAAAATTCCCTCTAGTGGCGCAAATCAGTACTACGACAAAGCAATCGTACAAGCGCCATATTGAATAAGTGGCAGCTGAGTGAGTAGTGTAGTAATTAATAATTAAATATTTTAATTTATCGCCTACATATAAATAAGTTTTGTAACTCGGTTTATATACACAATCAACGAAACACAGTAAACAATGTGAACTATCATATGTCAAACCCATCGTATGGCGGCCATCTTGCTTCGAAAATCAGCGCCTCTATCGTTAATTTCGATTGCGAATAGCGTCAAAATGTGAAATGACATATTCACAGACCGACAAATCAGCTGTTCCCGAATAACAAAAATTATTAGGATGGTTATTATTTAAATAGAAAATTCGGTTCGAAACCAATAGTGATGAATGTTGAATCTACTGACCACTGACCCAAGTTCTAGTAGTCTGATTCTGATGTAGACTTAAATTTGTGGAACAGAAAAACTTGTATAAATAATTATGTTGAAACTGTTATACATTCGAAAGAATAATTTAAATGTCACTTTCGAATGAATAGAAATACTACACATTACACAACGAATTATTGGTATTGGTACTTTTCATAATTCATCTGAAATATAAACAATCTTCTTTGTTCCGCCAATTTTCAATCTTTTGTGATTTGAATAACAGTAATCATGAGAAAAGACTAAATCTGAAGGGGCGTGTTGTGATCACAAAATGAAAGAGTGGGAATAACGAACGAAGAAACATAATTCTTCTTGGTCATGTTCACTTTGTTCAATTTTATCACGAATTACAGTCCAAACAAAAGCGGCTATAGTAATTTAGGAAAATGTCCAGAGAATCTTGAGTACACGAGAATGAAAAGATAACTTTTGATTATATTTTATCAAATATTGCTGAAGATGTAGAAAAAAAATTATATAATTGCCACGCCAGGCCAATTTCACATGAGGAGCGACAAAGGTGCTTTATAAAAACTTCAGCAATCAATTTCTCGACATCCATTTTGGCTAGCCAGGAAAGAAATATAAATTATTATAGATCGTTTTTCTCCCCATTATAAACAGGTATATGTATACATTTACAACGTATTGCTTTCTTCATTGTTCCAACGTAAACGTACCCCAATGGCCCAATGCGACATTATTTCGGTGCCTTGCTCTCCAGTGTCATCACTTCTTTGTTCTTTGCTTTACTATGTGTATAGCCTTAGTATTTCAAGAAATTTGAGCGTACTATAGGTAGCCATATGGCTGATTTTGAAAAGTGAGCGTGGTATACACATGTTGAATGGAAAGTTGAATGGATTGGCGAAAGGAAGATGTCACTACTGACGAAAAGACGCAAGGAAAACATTCGACAAACGTCAATCGTTCCGTTATGCGAAGGTGGTGTCTAACCTTTCTTACAAACAAGTAAGATCTTTGTATTCTTGTTGGTTTTAATTAGTGTTCTGAGTCATTAATTAAATATTGTGACATGTGTTCTGCATGTAAGTTATATTTATATATTATTTCCAGGTCCTACGATACCTTAATATCCTCTAATATTGACCACGTATTAACGCAAAAAAACAATTAACCATCATGACTGATTTTTGGAGTTACTACAATTAATACTCTATCTTTGACTGATTTTCTTGGAATGATGGCTTATAGCTTTTATTTATTTACTTTATTAATACGATAAACCGTTTCTTACGTTGTTGTTTCGAAAGAGCATGAAAATCAACATGACATGAAGTTTTACGTTTGGCTTAACTTTAAAAGATATTAAGACTATTTTTATATTAAAATGTACAGACAGCCTGAAAATTCAAACCGTGTCAAGTCCATGAAAAGTAAATTTGAGGGTCTAAATGTCCCAAACTCAACAAGTAATGACAAACGGAAAAAATCCCCGATAAGAAGTCCCGTTTCCACGAAACCTGTAAACATTAATGGAAAAATAAATGACAAACTAAAACAAAAAGTAGAAAACAATAACAATGATTATAGAGCAGTTCGAGACAACAAAAAATCAACAAGTAGAGAGACTCAGAATCTCAAAATAGATACAAATAAAATGAAAACTGATGACAACAAAAACAAAAAAGAAAGATTCGGGGATAAAAATAGAATCGATAAAGATTTTTCCGATGTAAACAAAAAAGAATTGTGTAATGTTCCACCTTTAAATTTAACCAGACAACTTAATGACCCATTGAAAAAAGGATGTATTAAAAGAACACCTGCTTTTCGAAAAGATAAAGGTGTAAATAGTAGAACTAAAAGTAATGATGATTTCGCCAATATTGTAAAAATATTTGAAACCAATAATGACAATGAACCCTGTGATAACGTAGATAATGCAGATGTAAAAATATTGACAAGTAATGCTGATAATAATCGATCTGATTTTAAAGTTAGTCTTATATCAAAACAAACAGTTTCGGTATCTGAAACACCGAAAATTAGCCATGTACAAAAATTGACTTCAAGTATATCCAGTGCAGAAATGATTAAAAATGCCATACAAAAATCTTCCGAAGTACAAAAACAGAAATTAACAACATCTTCTTCTTTAAGCATATTAGAGAATAAAAACAAAAACAAGCTTATTTCTGAGTTACGACAAAAATCTTTAAGCCCCGTACGAAAAAATGGAGAATCAAATATTACAAACACTGCAACTCTAAAAATGTCTGATAAAGAAAACCATTCAGTTCCTTTAGTCAAAGAATTAATTCAAACTTTAACAAATAATGAACATAGATCACTAATAAACGAAGCAAAATTAGTTGAAACTTCTAATCCAAATCTACCATCATACGCACAAGTTGTAAAACCGAAGAAAAAAGAATTTACGACTGGAAATGCAGATATTGCTTTAACTGACACTTTAAAAGCGGCTTTAAAACAACCTTTGCCTAGCGGTCCACCCCCGAAAAAACCACCGAGAACGTTTGCGCACACCCCAAACCCAAAATCACCTCAAGAGGCTGAATTATCCATCGACCAATCATTTTGCGAAAAACTAAACGAAAGCTTGGCGCAAAATTTATCCAAAACACCCGAAAGTGATAAGAAAAAAATCAAAAGCGATCCGAAACTAATGCTCCAAAAACTAGAAAATGCTTTACTAAACAATAAAATCCGTTCACCTAAGCTACCTAAAAAGTTAAAGCCATTGGAATCACCAAAGTCTTCTTCTTCAACTCAACCTAATCTATACACTGCGGAAACTTCCAAGAATCTCTTTCCGAATTGCCTGCCATCTTTAAACTGTGTTTCGAAGACCTCTACTTCAAATGCTTACGCAAAAATCGCACCTAAAGTTGGTAGTATGAGCACTTTTTTCACTGAATCGAAGGGCAAGTCTGAAGAGCCGATATACGCCGAGCCCTTTCAATTCCGGACGAAGGAGGGTAGTCCGAAGCCAAAGAGTCCTAAACCGTCGAGGGTTGGTTTTCATCGCAGCAGTTCTCATGATGGTAAAGCAGACACTTTGACGAACAGTGTACACTATATGGTAAGTAACTTTTCTTTTTTATTCTATGAAGAGGTAATGTACTCTTTTTGAGAATGCATTTAAAACTGAATGCTTTGTTCAAAACATTCTAATATGTTCTTTGATATCAGTATTTTTATCTACCAGAACGAACGGAAGTTTGTTTCATGAATCTTATCAAAAAAAAATTTTATAACAAAGTTTATTGTGTTTGGGATTTTTTCTTATCTAAAATAAGAAATGTAATATTTACTTTTAGGTTAGAAAAATTTCTAGAAAGTATTGAAATTGATATTTACTGATTTCTGTAAAGTCAAACGATCAAATTAACTTTCAATCTAAATAACTGTTAAAATTATCTAAGGATCTACATCGTGCAGATGGTTTCTAAATATAAATCAAAGCAAGAAATTTAAAAGGTATGTTCCGTTTTTTTATGTGCGGAAACTAAACAGGAATCAATCAATTAAGAATGATAAGGAAAGTTTAATAATTCTACTCTTCAATACTTTCACTGAATATTAATTTTCTCTTATAACTAGTTACAAAAATTTACAGTTGCTTTTAAGATTTTTACTCATATTAAGTAGAAATTGTACTCAATAGATAATGTCGTTTTACAAAGTAATAGTCGTAAATTAGACTCTTGAATTAATGTAATAATTTCTGTAAACTAAATGAGATTTGCTTAGTGTTTTTGTAATAGTTGATCAACCGTAAAACCGGAAGTATAGTTCGTTATTTGGAGCTCTAAACATTTTTCTTTAATCTAGCAGAACACGCATTAAATTTTGACACAAGCGCACGCACCGGTCTGAGGAACCTTTGGCCAAAAAACGAGGAAAATGACCTTATCGACAAAAGAAGCCCCAGTAATTGTTAAAGACTTGTAAATTACTGTAAATTATGTTTGAATTTTTATAAATTATTAATACATTGATCGGCAAAAAATAAAAATAAAAAGGAACCCTTCAATATTATCAAACGTAATGAATTGAATTTGTTTCATAGAGCAAAACCGTTTTCACATTCGGTTGTCCATTTTTTGACGCAAAAAGTCGCCATATAAATTTTCAATTATCTTTTGTTTTTGAGTTACAGGCCAAAACTTGTTTTTTTTTTTATTAATTTTGAAAATAAACTATTATTGACGAAAGATGACTATTCAAGGTTATTTGTTCGAAGAAAGAATACAAAGCACTTTATAGCAGTAGTTTAGCAACATTTTGTATTAGAAAGAGAAAGATTAGTTGACGTAAGTCTATTTAATTTATGTAGGGTGACAGATATACGTAAATGGTGATATTACTCGAACACTAGTGTTACAAACGTGTAATAGGCTATTTGTGTGGTACTGCAAATCTGATATCTATCACTAAATACCTAAAGTAAAGTTGAAAACGTATGTAAAAATATAAATTTAATTTTAAAAAAATATATGTTTTTTTAATAAATTAAGAAAGATGATTTTCTTTGACGTCATTATTTTGAACTGGAGAAAGGGATGCATATTTAAGAATGTAACCTGTAGATGGCGAGCGAGTGCGAGTTTTAATTTGATTTTGACATTAATTCATTTTTCTGTCACTCTCTCTTCTTTATTATTTACAATTTGCGTGGTTTCTGTTACTTTTATTATGTATTTCTGTTTGTTAAGCAGGATTTTGAAGGATTTTAACTTAGCTTATACTCGTACAAGATTAAAATGACAAACGAAAATATTAACCTCCAAACTATTATTCATACGTCAAACAGATAATCCGTCATGTTTAAATTCCTCGCACATACCGTTGCTATTGGACGTACCGATGTTATTGCTTTACGACCATTCATTGGTTTGGCGTAATTCTACGTCATACATGGCGGTAATTTAAATATTAAAATTTCATTAATTTTTTTCTGGCCAATTAATAAAATTTTGCCAAAAGAACAAATATGGGTAACAAGTTTTTATCGTCTCTTCAAAAATATTAAATAAAAAATGGCACGCAAGTAGCCCATTATCTACTATACTGCAAATTATTAATTTATGGTTTGTCAAGTCTATATTTTTGATTTATGCAAACAAGTAGGTGAAGAAGATAAAACTTTGAGAAAAGCATTATTGAAAAAGAAACAAAATTATCAAATAAAGTACATTTATTTTTGCAGTTAAAATGTATCTATAAATATTTCGCGTTGCACGTCTATGGGTACGAAATGCAGTGAAGTTATTTGCAAGTAATATTATATCAGATAGTTCATAAATGACCTTGAATAGTTATCTTTCGTGAATATACCTCGTATCTCGCTTATTATGAGAGCCGGAAAAAACGTTTAAACAATTTCTTTCGGTACTGGTGGTAGTTCTAAGAATTTCTATAGTTAAATAAAAACTGTAATTTTATATATTAGATCCCACTTTAGATTATTTACAAACTAGACAGGTCGTAGTGCGTAATTTAATACAATTTCCACATATAATAGTTGTCTTTTTTTGAGGTCATTATAGTTTTCTTAAATCACACATTATAAAAATAGTAGAGATTTTAATTATCATTGGTCACTGAGACGTGGGGCGTGTTCTGAAGGATTAAATAATGAATTTATAAATATTGTTTTGAACAATAATTTATGTTATTACAAATGTATTACTGGTTTTTTTATTGATCAAATTAACAAGGCTTTACGCATTACTTTCAATGTGCGAAACTGGTTTTGCTGTTGTCAGTAAAATGATGCTCTCAGTTTTGCTTTACGCAAGAAATAATTTTCCCAGAATTATAAGACGAGGAAAACAATTTTAAATCATTTTATAAAAACCGCTAGTTTATAATTAGCTGTCCAACAACACGCTTGAGTAGAAAAACCCCAGTCAACTATTCTTAACATGTCCATACAATTATAATTTTTTCTGATAAGTCATGGGGAATTTTTATCTGTGCTTCCTCTGTAGAGCAATCCTGTCTGTGATTGGAGCCAGTCCGACGTATTGCACGCACCAGAGGAGTCTGTTACAAAACAAAGCGACGTGTGTAACAAACGTGAAAAAAATGTCGGTGAGGTTGACAGTGGTCCATTAACTCGACACAAGGTATAATTCTGCATGTTGTCTACGGCATTGTCTACGGTAATTGGCTTTCTGTCATAGGTGGTACGTTTAGTTTGTAACAGTGTGAGAGTGGTTACTAACCTATTTTGTGAATTAAAACTTCAAATACACCGACGGTAAATTGTATAGAGATTCGAAGATTTGTTTAAATAGTCTTATCTGTAAAGATAGTATAAAAATTGTGAGATTTATAAGACCATTGTTAATAAAATAAATGATATCTTACTCCAAAGTTTAATAATAAGTTTTCTTTTGGTGCTTGGTATGTGATTAATTAATTTATAATGATTCATTCATCTCAAACATGCATTATTAATAATTTATTATTGTATCTGCTCAAAATTCTTGGCTAATGCAGTCATAAATTTTTATTTACACCATATTTTCAAAATCGCATCTTCACTTCATAATTTCATGTTATTCCGGTTCTTTAATTTACTATTTACCAAGTTCATGCTCTACTACTTTACATTAAAATTCAAGATTTATTTACAAATAGAAATAGAAAGTAGTGCTTTAATTAAATGTCTTCATTTTTTACTTTTATTTGTTAAAAACAACTAATCATTCTAATGTGTGGTGTGGACTAACTTTTTTCGCGAAGTAGTTATTGTAACTGTTCTTTAACATCTGGATAACTGTTTCATTTATTTACTAATGGAATTTATTAATTTGGTTTGCGGTCTACAATGGGTATGTAACCGTTATTTACTAGGCTATGAACTATATGTTTAATGTATTAATTAATATTTACGTAAGATATTTTTATTGTTGCGCGAGACATCTTTGAGATAAACAAATTATTTGAGGTTTAAAGATCAGACTAAAAATAAAATAGTCGCAGGTGTATGTTTATTTTAAAATTCATATTTATTTATAAATTTAAAATGTATTGTTTTGTTTATTATTTTTGGGTTTAACAGCTGTTATGTTAATTTTGAAAAGATAATACAAAATTAAACGAATGAATAAAATGTTTGGAATATTTATCAGACAATTTAGATTCAAAAACGTCCATGAACTCATATTTATATCAAAATTCCCAGTTCTATATATATTTCTATATATAAAGAAAGACAAGATAAAAACATTTACAAACCTGTTTAAATAATCAGTTTCCGGGTTCAAAATCGAAGAAAAAAATGAAAAATGCATTATTATACTTATAATTGGTCAACCATAATTAACTTAAGAACTTATTAAATTCCTTTAAATTAAAGAATTCTTTTATTTATTATTTGATCAATTTTATGATAAAAGTATCGGAAAATAATTATGTTCATATTTCATTCATTCCATAACTCTTATTTGAATTTCTATGGTGCTTTCATCACGACAGCTTTGTCAATCATTTATGGATTATTTTAGAGAAATAGTAATCTGCGTAACAAGATCGAAAGTTTACTGGGTGAGCTTTGGAAGCTTGTGAGCCCAGTAAAGGCACAATTTAGATTCAAAAACGTCCATGAACTCATATTTATATCAAAATTCCCAGTTCTATATATATTTCTATATATAAAGAAAGACAAGATAAAAACATTTACAAACCTGTTTAAATAATCAGTTTCCGGGTTCAAAATCGAAGAAAAAAATGAAAAATGCATTATTATACTTATAATTGGTCAACCATAATTAACTTAAGAACTTCTTAAATTCCTTTAAATTAAAGAAATCTTTTATTTATTATTTGATCAATTTTATGATAAAAGTATCGGAAAATAATTATGTTCATATTTCATTCATTCCATAACTCTTATTTGAATTTCTATGGTGCTTTCATCACGACAGCTTTGTCAATCATTTATGGATTATTTTAGAGAAATAGTAATCTGCGTAACAAGATCGAAAGTTTACTGGGTGAGCTTTGGAAGCTTGTGAGCCCAGTAAAGGCACTTTCAGGTCATGTTGGGTACAAAGGGTATAAAATGTTTTTTCAGAAATCGACACTAAAGTACTCGATATCACTTCGCGAATTTAGCCAAAATAGTAACTTTACAGGCTCATATCAAAATGTTACATGCCTGTCAAACTTGAATGTCAGATGAGTACGTCGATTTCAGGAAAAATATAATGTATACCTCATCACTAAAGTATTTTTTTTTATTACTCATATGGTTTATTTTCTTCGGCTATGGCCTCATAGAATAAATTCTATATTCGTAATTAAAAATTATACTTTAGTTCCTAGGTATACAAATATCTATGTCTTGAAATAAAGAATAAATAAAAATCTACAGATGTCCCAGGAGGAGTTACGCTATACGCTATCATTATTTTAAAAACTACTGAATATTATTTTACGAAATTTGGTGTTTAGGGGTTTTCCAACATGCCCGTTTCAACAAAAATATTCTCAAAGCAGTAGCGCTTCCGGTTTAACCGGAAGTGGACCCTAACTTTCTTATTTTAAATGGAATTTACCATTGAATTCAGCGGAAAATTTTGCATACGAAACAAAAATATTTCACTCATGATTAACCACTTCCCGCGTAATTTAACTTTTTGTAAATTTTTTCTGTAAGAACGGCCACTTCTTTATCACTCGATATCTCGAGAATGGAATCGAATTTATATAATCTGTAAAAACAGTTTTATAAAGAAAGATTTTGTTTACATTAATATAAATTAATAAACAACAATTTTTGAAAAATGTAATTTTTACGTGATCGTAAAGTTGAAGTTCAAGAAGTTCTAAAACTCAGGTTTTTAAAATGGAATACCTCATTTTTACCTTCCGTTACCTTTAGATAAGGAAGGTATTGTCTTTGGCCAAAAAAATCGATGATGAGTTTTTAATGAATAAGCACGTTTTAGGTTCCCTAGAATGCGATTTTACTATTTTTATGATGATGTCTGTATGTATGTATGTGTGTGTGTGTGTGTGACGATTTTTTCGGATCGCATAACTTCAATACCATCTTTCCAAAAATTATAATTTTTGCGTATTCCTTTTCTTTACATCTATATGAAGAGCTGATTAGATTTTGGTTACAATTGGTCGACCGGAAGTACCCTAATTTGAAGATTTTAACAGTTTTTCTTGAAAAAACGGTGTTAAATATCATTTTTTCACATTTAATGTTATTATAAATATTAAAGAATATTTTATTCTCTATATGATTTGATTACATTTTATACTTCATATTCAATGGATATAGAGTAATAAATTTATAAAGAAATTAAATTTAATAAAGCTGTAAGCTGTGCTAGAACCATGGAAACATTTACTATATTAAGATAATTCTGATTGACAAATGTCAGTGTCAAGTGCATTTGACAGTATGTTTGTGTTATAATTTTTCTGGCAATATGTAATCTCTTACAAAAAAACTTTCTGTATGGAATTTGTACAATAAACATAGAACTGAAGGTAATGTATTGGAAATATTGAATCTTTTACATGAAAATATCTGTCTGGAATTTTTACAATATACACAGATCTGACCACAATTTGACGGAAGGTAATGTTCTGGCCACATCAGATTTTTTATTTTTTGAGAAAGAAAAAGAAAAAATCTGTCAACTTTCAACATAGGACATGAATGAATTCAATGGCAAAATAAAAAATATAGCATTCCATTAAGTTAGGGTTATACCGGAATTGCTACAGCTTTGAGAATATTTTAGTTCAAATTGGCATGTGGGAAACCCCTAAATACCAAATGTCGTAAAATAATATTGAGTAGTTTTTAAAATAGCGATAGCGTACCTCATCGTGGAACACCCTGTATAGCTATGCATTATTTAATAACAGTTATAAAAAAATTAATTGTACGCATCTTTTATTTGAACTAGTGTTCGGTAAATGATCCATAAATGAGTGACAGATCAAACAGTGCTAGTCAACTGTTCCATAATCACCCTTAATAAGTTGTTCATAAAATGGTTAATTTTATTACAAAAATCTGCAAATAAAAATCAGATTGGCACACCCATCAATGGGTAATAAGCCGTAATGATATATTTATTTTGTGACAAATTTTTTATATATTTTAGCTAAATTTAATCATGAACACCTACCCAACACCTTCACCATCAGATTCAGACATGGAGTCTCTTCCATCCACACCATCCAGTGACGGTACACCTCAGTCAACCAAACGCAACACTATAAAAGACCTAATCTTAAGTTTTGAGCAAAAACAACAACAACTTGAACCATCCTCACTCAATATCCAGAAACAAAAAGTGACTTCTGTAATGCACGAAAAAGACGAAACAGGAAATTCGGTGATCGATAGTAGTGAACTTACAGTCGAAGAAAAGAAGAAATTGAAGACCCAGCTGAATAGAACTCTAACAGAGAGAAGGAAGATTTATGTGAGAAGAGTTCGTAGTACGGTGAAACGGGAATTGGTTCCTAAAGAAGGAAGTCATTTGTTTGAGTGTTGTTTGTTAGTGGGATTAAATGTTTCGGATCTTACACCGTATATCAAGAACAAATTTCCGCCAGATGTAAGTTTCAATTTGAATATACTGCTTCATAGTTTAGAAAAATAAATATTGCATTTTTATCTGTAGACTTTATACTTTTTTATCACTGGTTATTTAATATTGATGCTGTTCATATATATCCCAAGAAAAACATTTAATCGATAAAAAATTACTAATCTTTTTCTACTTATTTGAAGTCCCAGCGGAAGTACAGTTATCATACTTGTAAAACCAAATAATATTGTTATTTATTATTGAAACCTTAAAATAGATATGTGGTTTTACAAATTCCAGATAAAACTTCATGGACAGTTTTGTGATAAAGAAAATTATATAAATATTATTATGTGTATATTGTCCTAATATTTAAATATGACAATAACTACTACATACTTAATATACTTTGTCAATGTTAATTGATAAACTAAAACGCTATACAATTATTGTATTTCAAGGAGATAAAGAAATAATATATTAGCAAATAATAATAAATCAAATGAATCTGAATGACAAAAAAATATTGTATAAGATATTTACATGAAAAAGTTGTGTGCTATGTACTAGAAACAGCGAAATTATCTTAATCTGTAATTTAATTCAAGGCTACTGCTAATACGTATTTTATTTTAATAACTATATAATTATATATTTGTATTACGAAGGGGGAGTATTCGATTTTTTATGTTAAAATAATTTTAAATCTAAAGCGTTTTTACTTTTATATTTTGTAAAATTTTAAAAAATACCGGAGAAAAAAATGTTTAACTTTTGCAATATTTTTTTCCCCTCCATTATGGCCTACATAACATCAATTATGTGCGAATTAGGTTTCGACATACGTACCCAAAACGTGCTTCATAGAAAGAGATATATTTACATTTGACACTTGATAATTTAATTTCTGTGTTTATTGTATTTTGTAGGTTTTACCTTTACATATTTTAAATCAAATAATTTGCATTTTGCGATTTGACATTGAATTTGACGTTTCAATATCAAATATAGAAGACATACGTTCATTTTTCATTTTAAACTAGCCCTCGTAGCGGACAACTACGGCGAACCAAAGATGCTGCTTACGTCATCGTATTGCGGGCGATTTAACTAACGATAAATTTAATATCGTTTGTACAAAAAATACGCTATATTTTATTACTTTTAGCGTATTAATAGTAATATTGCATGTATAGTATTGCAGTAATGTGAATAAATCATTACAATTCAACATGACTAAACTCCCCCATTTGTATATGTATATTCTGATATACAAATATATTTCTTTATGTCTGCATTACAATTGAGGCTTTCTGAAATTAAATTGACTATTCTCAATTATATTTGGCGCCTTCGGAAAGTTAATTGACTATTCTGAATTAGAACTGACGATTTCTGCATTAAAATTGACTATTTTGAATTGAAACATACGATTTCTTGATTAAAATTGCCTACTTTGAATTACAAGTAACGTTTTCTAAAATAAATTTGATTATTTCGATTAATACAATGGACCTTTTCAATTTAAAAAGATAGAAGATATGCGCAATGGGGATCTGCGCATAGTAAGAACAACTGAGATCTATGGCGTTTGTTTCTAAAAAAATTAGACATAAAATGTGAGAATATCTCAGATAACTTTAAAAAATCTTATCGAAATAAGTTACAAAACTTTTATTGAAGTTAAAATGTCTAACGGTGCAAATTTTCACTGAGAATACACATATTTTAATGACTGCAATATTTTTGACGTTTCGTTTGACAGCCCAACTGGCAGTTGTTCGCGCCATTTTCTTACTATTTGCAGCGATAGAAAGAGATAGTCGTTAAATTGAAAAGGTCCATTATTAGAAAAGGTGTAGTTTTCTGAACAAAGAAAATTATAACTGAAAAGAATACAAATACTAAAATATTTACATTCATAAATCGACGGGAAAAGTGCTTGACGTGTTTTTTTTTTAAATGGATAGACATATTAATATTATTTTTTGACATTTCTTACAACCAATGAAATGTTTCCTTTGTGTCACGTGTTTGCGTTTTAACCAATCCTGTCATTATTATACTGAGAATAATGCTCTAGAGATTATTCCTAGGAATAATCTCCGTAGCTTTTGTTTTTGTTGACATATGTCAGATAGTAATCAACACATAAGTAAAATGACCGAAAAAAAAAACAATTTTGTGCTATTTTTGATCATGAAATAAACCAAAAAATTATAGAAACTATTTCTAGTAATACCATAATTATAATTATAATTTTGATTATTTATTTTGCATTGTCAAAGTGTGTTCTAGTTGTTAAAACCTTAGACCAGGAATAGAGGGGGAGACAAGGCATAGTAACGCGTATATTTCCAAATCATCTGAGTGATTTTGAACCTTATTGAAATGTCAAAATTAGCCGCAAAAGGCTAGTCGGCCAGTTAAATACTGTTATGTTACAGTTGGCCAAATCTAAATAAATACTTGGTTATCCATAACTATACCTTGTTCCATTTAAGCCATTCAGTATTGCGAAGCATAGGGAATAGTTTTGACCTCTCTGATTGGCTGAAATTAGAGACAAGAACCAGGTTTACCCAATGTAATTTCGGCTACTTCAGATTTGCGCTGTTGCCAGTGCCATCTACTGAATGGCTTAAATGGAACAGAGCATACAAATTATCTTGATTTTGTTTTATAAAACTAAAATAAATACGAAAGAATATTAATAAAAAAAAAGTAATGTAAATAACGGACAAGTTAAAACGGTAGGTGACGCTTGTTGACATTGAAAACTTATTCGTTCGACTGCACACGTATGTAACACATCTGGCCGACTAGCCTTTTGCGGCTGATTCTGACAGTTCAATAAGGTCGAAAATCGCTAGGATGATTTGGAAAGTCGTCTTATGGTGAAATACATAGCATGCGCTGTCTCCCCCTCTATTCCTGGTCTAAGGTTAAAATAGACTTACCAACTGAGCCATGTAAATGAATGAAGCTAGTTAATTACGACAGTAGATAGCGTTACGACAACCTGATTTCGTCGTTTGAAACTTGTATCAAAAAATAATCTAATTAAATATAATTCGAGAGTTCGATAAATTAGAAAATCATTTTCCAGATTTTTCTCAAACTTGATTCTCACTCTCTTGTTATATTATTACTGAGAATATGTTAATTTCATTAAATCTGGAAATGATAATCGAGTGTTTATAGAATTGGAAAGATGGGAAATAATCGCACATGCAGTCTTACATAAATTATTTATTTCCTGGCCAACGTTTCTACTGTATAACAGCCTTCTTGATCATTTTTTGCCCTGAAGAAGATTATTGGACAGTCGAAACGTCGGCCAGGAAATAAATAATTTATGTAAGACTGTGTGTGCGATTATTTTCCATCTTTCCGTTAATAACATTGACCGCTAGAATGATCAATTGATTAGGGGTGATTAGCGAGCACTTGACTAGTATTGTTTTTTCCCTGTTAATCATTTATGTATTATTTTGGAGAATAATACTTAAAAAATGTGATGTGGCCAGCACATTACCTTCCGTCAGTTCTATGTATTTTGTACAAATTTCATACGGAAAGTTCTTTGCTAAATTAAATATTCTATTTCTTGTACATTACCTTCCGGCAGTTGCATGTATTTTATGCAAATTTCATACAGAAAATTATTATTTTGTGACGTTTTCTATATACAGTGTAATGTATCTGCAGAAATAAAAGATTTATTATTATTTCTTGTACATTACCTTAAAGCAGTTGTATGTATTTTATACAAATTCCATACAGAAAGAAAAAGATCCTATATTTTCAGTAAATTATAAGACAAACACACTATGTCAATTTCACTTGACACTGACATCTTTCAATCAGAATTTTCTTAATATAGTAGCTGTTTTCATAGCTATGGCTACTTTATGAAATTTAATTTCTTTATAATTTTTTAACTCTATATCCATTTAATATTAAGTATAAAATGCAGTCAAATCGTATAGAGAATAAAATATTCTTTAATATTTATAATAACATCAAATGTGAAAAAATTATATTTAACATAGTTTTTTCAAGAAAAACTGTTAAAATCTTCAAATTATGGTACTTCCGGTTGACCAATTGTAACCAAAATCTAATCAGCTCTTCATATGGATCACATGGATGTAACGAAGAAGTATACGAAAAAATTATAATTTTTGTAACTGTATTATTAGAGTTATCGCAGACGAAAATTTTGTTACACACACACACACACATCCACACACACAAACACACACACACACACAGACATCATCGTAAAAATAGTAAATTCGTATTCTAGGGACCCTAAAACGTGATTATTGATTAAAAATTCATCATCGAATTTTTTGACCAAAGACAATACCTTCCTTACCTAAAGGTGACGGAAGGTAAAAATCTGGTGTGGCTAACACAATACCTCCCGCCATGCCTTAGTTGGATTCGAACCCAGAGCCCTGAGGGCACTTATGAGATGAGGCGTTGCTCTAACCATTGAGCCACCGGAACTATAATAAAATGAAGATTAAATTTTAAATACCGGGATAGACTAGAATTCACTAATTCAAAAATGAGGATTAGCTTAAATGTGAGTAATGATAATAAGCGAGTGGATAAGTGATGGACAAAAGAATTAAGCAGGAATGCAGTCAATAAGTAAAATTTATTTAGTCAAATGTGAACGTTTCGCTTCATGTTGAAGCTTCATCAGGGCAGTCTAAGGGAAAACATATTGTTACATAGGTGAATTTACGTACAAGACACATACTTAATGGAAACTGCGCACTCACGCAACACTGTATAGAAACTGGGCACACCTTCGACTTTGAAGGAGTAAAAATTCTGGACCAAGAACCTTTCCTTCACAAACGTCTTATACTCGAAATGCTATATATACAGAACAATAAAAATCTGATGTGGACACCACACGACTTCCTTGTACACAAGACCAATATGAAGTATAGACCCAAGAATGTACTTGCACATATTTGACGTAATTTGACATTAGCATCTATTTTTTATTTTTTTGTTATTTTTTGTCCTAATCCATAGCAAGCTTCATTACAAAAGCCAAAAATTATATAAGTTTTAAATATACATATCTCGCTTATACAAAGGGCTAATTTAATAATACTTGATGTGCTAGACACAGAAATTAATTCTCTAAAAATTTTATTTGAAGCATTTATTTCTAAAATCAAAATGAAACCATTTTATTGAAGAAAAACTGTTAACACCTTCAGGTAATATGCCACTTTCGGTTAGCCTGTTTTAACCAAAATCCACTATGTTATTCCAATTGACATAAAAATCTTATATACCAAATTTGAAAAGTGTTAGATTATATTTTAAGATAGTTTTTCATTAAAATCTATTATAGGATTCAAATAAAGTACCATTTCTAGAAATTATGTAATGACCAAAAAGGGAGGTGCACAACTAGATGTTATAGCAGTCCTAAATACAAAATTTCAACATTCTACGGCTTACCGTTTTTGAGTTATGCGAGATACATACGCACGTACGTACAGACGTCACGACGAAATTAGTCAAAACGGATTCAGGGATGGTCAAAATGGATATTTCCGTTGAAATCTCAAAACCGAAATTTTTCGCGATTACAATACTTCCTTTACTTCGTACAAGGAAGTAAAAACAATATAAATTTCAGAACTGACATCCAAAATCTCAGTACGATCTACTGCACGATCTGCAAAATGTTTAAACCAATCCCATAGGCTGATTATTGCACCAACGACAATGCAGTTCTTCTAACGTGTAATTTCTAGTCAATTTCTGTAAAGATTTTTACTTCCTTGTACGAAGTAATCGCGAAAAATTTCGGTTTTGAGATTTCAACGGAAATATCCATTTTGACCATCCCTGAATCCATTCTGACTAATTTCGTCGTGACGTCTGTACGTACGTACGTACGTACGTATGTATGTACGTGCGTATGTATCTCGCATAACTCAAAAACGGTAAGCCGCAGAAAGTTGAAATTTTGTATTTAGGACTTCTATAGCATCTAGTTGTGCACCTCCCTTTTTAGTCATTGCATAATTTCCAGAAATGGTACTTTATTTGAAGCCTATAATAGATTTTAATGAAAAACTATATTAAAATATAATCCAAAACGTTTCAAATTTGGTATATAAGACTTTTATATCAATTGGAATAACATAGCAGATTTTGGTTAAAACAAGCTAACCGGAAGTGATATATTACCTGAAGTTGTTAACAGTTTTTCTTGAATAAAATGGTTTCATTTTGATGTTAGAAATAAATGCTTCAAATAAAAGTTTTAGAGAATTAAATTCTTCGTCTATCACATCAAGTATTATTAAATTAGCCCTTTGTATAAGCGAGATATGTATATTTAAAACTTATATACTTTTTTGGTTTTTGTAATGAAGCTTGCTATGGATTAGGACAAAAAATAACGAAAAAATAAAAAATAGATGTTAATGTCAAATTACGTGAAATACGTGCAATTTTATACTTGGGTCTATACTTCATCGTCATATTGGTCTTGCGTACAAGGAAGTCGTGTGGTGTCCACATCAGATTTTTTTTTCAGTAGTCGCCATTGTGATAAGATTGTTATATTTAATTCAGACCTTAATTCTATTTATGACGTGCTTTATTTATTTATTTATTTATTAATTTATGTTTCGACGATTCCTACATGGTTGATTTCACACAACATAATACATTATTATAATATAGTCTGTAAATATGTGTATTGTACGTAAATTCACCTATGTAACAATATGTTTTCCCTTAAACTGTCTTGATGAAGTTTCAACAGGAAGCGAAACGTTGACATTTGACTAAATAAATTTTACTTATTGACTGCATTCCTGCTTAATTCTTTTGTCCATTAGCTTAAATATTTTTGCGAATCGTTAATTTTTATTAATCTAAATACATACCTACATATTTACTTATGCTGGAAACTATTCAATTCCTTTTCTATTGTTCTATTTACTTTTTCAAGGGGGGGTCAAGAGTACCGTTACGAGGGGGTGGGGGAGGGTTAATGTGTACGTAACGTACACATTAACCCTCCCCCACCCCCTCGTAACGGTACTCTTGACCCCCCCTTGAAGCGTTACGTAATTTAAGGACAGCCCCAAATACCTTGAAATGTTATTTTTTCGTCTTAATGTTATTATAAAAATTAAAGATTATTAAATGTTCTATAGATTTGGATTAATACTTTTTCTATATATTTTACGGATAAATTTATAAAATTATCTATAATTTAAATCCCAGAGCCTACGCTTTAAACAAACAAAACGCAGTTATTCAAATGTATGTAACTGACAGATAAATGTCACTATCAAAGAACTAATCATTTCAAAATAATATAAGTAACGTTTTAAAAATGAAAAAGTAAATAGAACAATAGAAAAGGAATTGAATAGTTTCCAGCATAAGTAAATATGTAGGTATGTATTTAGATTAATAAAAATTAACGATTCGCAAAAATATTTAAGCTAATGGACAAAAGAATTAAGCAGGAATGCAGTCAATAAGTAAAATTTATTTAGTCAAATGTCAACGTTTCGCTTCCTGTTGAAACTTCATCAAGACAGTTTAAGGGAAAACATATTGTTACATAGGTGAATTTACGTACAATACACATATTTACAGACTATATTATAATAATGTATTATGTTGTGTGAAATCAACCATGTAGGAATCGTCGAAACATAAATTAATAAATAAATAAATAAATAAAGCACGTCATAAATAGAATTAAGGTCTGAATTAAATATAACAATCTTATCACAATGGCGACTACTGAAAAAAAAATCTGATGTGGACACCACACGACTTCCTTGTACGCAAGACCAATATGACGATGAAGTATAGACCCAAGTATAAAATTGCACGTATTTAACGTAATTTGACATTAACATCTATTTTTTATTTTTTCGTTATTTTTTGTCCTAATCCATAGCAAGCTTCATTACAAAAACCAAAAAAGTATATAAGTTTTAAATATACATATCTCGCTTATACAAAGGGCTAATTTAATAATACTTGATGTGATAGACGAAGAATTTAATTCTCTAAAACTTTTATTTGAAGCATTTATTTCTAACATCAAAATGAAACCATTTTATTCAAGAAAAACTGTTAACAACTTCAGGTAATATATCACTTCCGGTTAGCTTGTTTTAACCAAAATCTGCTATGTTATTCCAATTGATATAAAAGTCTTATATACCAAATTTGAAACGTTTTGGATTATATTTTAATATAGTTTTTCATTAAAATCTATTATAGGCTTCAAATAAAGTACCATTTCTGGAAATTATGCAATGACTAAAAAGGGAGGTGCACAACTAGATGCTATAGAAGTCCTAAATACAAAATTTCAACTTTCTGCGGCTTACCGTTTTTGAGTTATGCGAGATACATACGCACGTACATACATACGTACGTACGTACGTACGTACAGACGTCACGACGAAATTAGTCAGAATGGATTCAGGGATGGTCAAAATGGATATTTCCGTTGAAATCTCAAAACCGAAATTTTTCGCGATTACGTAACGCTTCAAGGGGGGGTCAAGAGTACCGTTACGAGGGGGTGGGGGAGGGTTAATGTGTGCGTTACGTAACGATAAAATATAAAAAATATTGCTAAACTTGCTTTAATAGTTTTGAAATATTCAAATTTCGCGGTGCTAATTCGTATATGCAGGCAGTCGTTTGTTTTCAATAACAGTCAACATAAGATGTCGGGCACAGTTCAAATTCGGGCCAGTGGTCTTTCATTCGTGCAATGCAATTTATATTAAAACATGAATTCAAGTAGTGTTGATAAGGAAAAACTTTTCAATAGTTTGTTAAAAGCATATGGAAATGCATATGCTTTTAATTTCTGTGCTGTTATTTTTTCATCTTTATCTACATTAATTTAATTAGTTTCTATTTCAAATTTTAACTGAATATTAAGGAGGCCATATACTTTTATATATATTAAAAAAATTGGGGTGACAAGCCGTAGGGCAAGAGTAGTACATTATTTTTTATCTTTATGTACATTAATTTAAATAGTTTCTGTTCTGTTATTTTTCATCTTTATGTACATTAATTTAAATAGTTTCTGTTTCAAATTTTAACTGAATATTAAGGAGGCCATATACTATTATATCCAGTAAAAAAATTGGGGGGGGGGGACAAGTACTGCGTTACGTAATATATGGGGGGGGGGTACGTTACAAAGGGGGGAGGGGGTATCAAAAATTTCCTAATTTTGCGTTACGTAATTTAAGGACAGCCCCTTTTCGAAGAAAAACTATTTTGAGCTTCTAGTAAAGTGCCATTTCCGGTTATCCGATTTTCACTAAAAACCAAAAGGGCTCTTTCCAATAAAGAAAAAGTTCGAAATACAAGATTTCAAAATTTTCTGAATGATAGTATCTGAGTTAGAGTGTAGGATCCACACACACATCATCGTGAAAATGTTAAAATTGGATTCTAGGGACCTTAAAACGTGCTCATTTACCAAAATCTCGATATGCGATTTTTAGCACGATCCATATACCTCCCTTACCAAGGGTAGCGGGAGGTAAAAAAAAGATGAGTACATTTAATTTTCAAGAATCCCTAAGCTAATCACCCTAAATACTTGTTCATATTAACTGTCATTATTATTTACTGCAGAACATTTTTTCTACATAATTTTGAAACATAATAAAAATACTTAAATCTTTTTAAATTTATTTATTTCTTTCTAGTACAATGTCCCGCCGTGGGTAGAACATCTCTGCTTCCCAGACGCAACAGAATGGTCCGGAAAATTAACCTCCCCTAACATAACATCCATAGGCAGCCAATGTTACTCCCTTGTCATTACCGACGAAAAAGGCGACCGAAAATACGGCTACTGTCGCCGCGTAGTCCCTGAGGAAGCTTCGGTATGTCTTCCTCTAACTTACTGCATCATAAGCACCTCTAGAGCCACCGGATTCTACCACAGAGTCCTCCAAGAACTTGAATCAAGACATGGACTTCCTTTCGGCCTGCAAGAAGCCTTCGTCAAAGAACTATATAACTGTAAATTTCCTCAGCCGGGTGAAAGCGTGAAGGTTACTTGTCTTTTGAGGAGTTTAGTGGTGAATTCTTGCGAAGAAATGGTTAAAAACCAACAAATAACATCTCCGGAAAACGTTGAGTGTGTGAAACGGATAGTGAACATGCAAAATGGGGTGTATGCGAGTATAAATAAGAACAGAAAAAGTGATAATTTGAGTGGGGAGTGGTCGGTAGTTGAAGAAAGTGATTTTCGAACACCTAAAAACACGTACGGCAACCAAAACGATGAAGCTTTTGCGAAAATTAGTAAATACTCTAAAGAATTCCGCAGGTGTAATAGCGTTAACAATTCCAGTGACTCTTTAGACTCAATCGATAATGTAGATGTGTTGCGTCCTAAAGTAAATACAAGTTTCGTTTATCAAAATAAAAATACTCGAAATTCCGAACCTCAAATAAATAAAAGAGTCGGACAATTTTTCGAAGACCTAAAACTAGACAATAAAACAAAAGAGTTCGAAACTCCCAGTGACTCTAAAACAAGTGATTGTGCTTCACCATTGTTGAATCTACCTAATAGTCAATTGCTGCACGATTGTCTTTTAGGTGACGTCATATTAAAAAGGCCTCTGGATTCAAGATTGGAAGACGCAGATCTGACTACTTTATTCAACACTTTAGATCTGGTTACATTGTTACAAACTTTCGGATCGTTACTTCTTGAGAGAAAAGTTATATTTGTCAGCGCCTGCTTGAGGTAAGAGGAATGTTTTTAAAATGAAAATAAGTGTTAACTTTCATTTTAAACAGTAAATTGTCGTCGTGTGTGGAGGCTCTGCAAAGCATCTTGTATCCGTTTAGCTGGCAGCATACTTTCATTCCAGTTTTGTCTAACAATATGCTGGATATTTTAAGCGCACCTTTGCCGTTAATAGCGGGGGTTTTAGCTTCGCATATTACCGAAACTCTCATGATTGAAGAGGTAAATATCAAAATATTTTCAACATTTTATCTTAATCCTCTTGTAATTCCCTCCCTCAAGCCCTCAAAGGTAAATTTTGCTAGTTCGCGCCAAGTACGTTAAAACGCGCGCGACGAACAAATATTCTGTTTTCCTAAAACGCGAATAGGGTATTAAATTTTCAATCAATATTCTTCGATCAATGGCAAGTATCAAAAATCTGATGTGGCCAGCACATTACCTTCCGTTAGTTCTATGTATTTTCTACTAATTCCACACAGAAAGTTTCTTGCAAAAGATTATACAGTGTGGGATTAAATAGAATATTTAAAAAACAGCGAACTCAACGGGTTTTTTTTTTAAAACATTAAAACACGTCGATTTTAGTTTTTAAAAATACACATAAATATGTGCGATTCACCTTTCGACTTTCATTTGTTTTTAAGTTATGACATCATAAAATTTAAATGGCAATATACATTTTCAGTAGCGGAATCTGATAGTGATTTTTCTTCCCTTTATGATCATGCAAATAAATCATAAGGTTGTATAACAAAAATTATGAGAAATATCAAGATGAAAATTTAGTAATATTCAACAATCAAGATACCTAGATTTCATTTTTCAGTTTAGAATTTTTTGTTTATCATGTTTTATAAGTCATAAGTACCATCAAGAGTACCATAATACCAACATTAATACTATGTTCCGTAAGTCAACCAAAAAACCAGTATCTTGATTCCAGGTACACCATGGTTCCTGAATATTTTCATCCATTTCGGGACAGATTGACATTGAATCATATGACATTTAAAATTGACACAACCTATCAAAAATAAAAATTAACCAAAAGAACGATAACGTTGACTAATGCGAATAAAAATAACACAATCAACAATATATTAAATATAAATAATGTTTTCATACTTACATCTACAATAATTATTAGTAATACCACTAAAAGTGCGGCTTAGAAATTTGACATTGACGGATATCGTTTGATTTTTTATGATGATGTTTGAAAGAAGCGGTAGTGGGGGTGAAAATACCAGAGAAACCAGGATTGTTTCGTAGTTGCCATGGTCCAACTTTTTACCAACTTTTTCAGGAACCGCGTTCCAAAAAGAAATCGGTAAATAATTTCAGGACTTATGGAACACAAAACCATAAATCTTGTCGAACCGGTTGCGTTACAGAACATACTATAAATGTTTAAAGTAGTGCTGTTGATTTTGGAAAAAATAGAATTCGAAAATTCAGTTGAAAAATAATTCGAAATTTCGGATTTCGAATTTTAATCTAAATTCGAAAATTCCAATTTCGAGTATTTACGAAGTTAGAATTACATATTTTCAAGTGTAAGTTAATTGGCATTTATTACACTTTGCTTTGTTATTATTAATTTCAGAAAAAATATTTCCAAATTGTACTTCGCGGCTACATGTTAATTAAGAATATTTTACTTTCAACAAATAAGCGACAAATCTCGGGTTTTGGACTCAGAGAGCAAGTTTAAACAAGTCATGTCATTGTAAAACACGAATAAATAGATAGCGGCTTCAACTATATTCCGAATTTTGACTTCGAAATTCGTAATTCAAAAAAGTATAAAGCTTATTTTTCGAATTTCGAATATTTAAAAATTCTAAATTTGGAAATTTGAATTTTGTTAACAGCACTAGTTTAAAGATTAAAAAAAATCGGATTCCACTACTAGAAATCTACACTGCCATTTAATTTTTTTTTGTAATGACGTCATAACCTAAAAACAAATGAAAGTCTGAAGGTGAATCGCACATATTAATATGTATTTTTAAAAGCTAAAATTGACGTGTTTAGTGTTTCCAGTAAAATTATAAGACAAACATACTATGTCAATATTTTCTTTATAATTTTTTTAACTCTTTATCCACTGAATATGAAATATAAAATGTAATCGAATCGTATAGAGAATAAAATATTCTTTAATATTTATAATAACATTAAATGTGAAAAAATGATATTTAACAGCATTATTTCAAGAAATACTGTTCAAATCTTCAAATTCGGGTACTTATGGTCGACCAATTATAACCAAAATCTAATCAGCTCTTCATATGGATATAAAGAATAGGACATTATCGTGAAAATAGTAAAATCGTATTCTAAGGACCCTAAAACGTGCTTATTCAGCAAAAACTCACCACCGATTTTTTTTGGCCAAAGACAATACCTATTTACCTAAAAGTGACGGAAGGTAAAAAGGAAATTCGCACCGTTAGTAGGCCTTGTATTTGCTAGCTGAAAGTGAAGACGATCTACTATTAGCTAGGAGTTTAGAATATTCCTACAGAGAAAAAAATAGTATTCCATGTATGCAGGGGAATTTTTCCACCTGCTCAACCCAAAATCAAAACGTTTCTATTTAAATATACGTATATAAAAAAAAATAGTTGTATAACCGCGCGCGTCTGCAAACGAATCTCTGTAGCGGACTAACAAAATTAGCCTTACGATATGTCCAATCCATTTGGCGGTCCTCTTTTTTATTCCTGTCAGAATTGTTCTCTCTTCTTACATCTTGAAACTTTCCAAATACTTTTTCTCCTTTTTTGTATGTTGATGCGCCTTGGTCTTAGCAGTTACTTTATTTTATTAATGGTTGTCTTTTCATTTTTTTGGATTAAGGCTCATTCACAGCTACGAAATTAAGAAATATAAATAAAATTATGAATAAGACATTATGGTTGCTGTTCACAGCTTTGAAAATAAAACGTAAATTAATGTCAGCTGTCATTCAGTAAATACATAATTCACAAGCAATAATATTAACTTTATACCTTTTAACGCACTGTACGTAATCATATATGTGACACTTTTTCTTAATACGGTTTTTTTTATTTATAATTAATTTTAAATTCTTTTTCCAGAATGTAAATTGACAGCTCAAATGACAGTTGTTATGCTTGCGGTTATGTTTGTGTAAAATATTTAACATTTGCAAATCCTTGTGCTTAAGTCTTATGTTTATTTTTATCTTCGATTGCTGTGAACATTTTTATAAGAACCTATTGTTTATATCGTTATTTTTATTTTTATGTATAATTTTATTTTTATTTTCGTAGCTGTGAATGAGCCTTTACGCATAATGAAGACAAAAAAAATATTCATTTTGAATATGCATGTAAACTGTTATGGAAACAATGTAATTACTTAGCAAACATCTGCATTTGGCATTGACATTTGACAGCGCAACCAAAATATATTCAAATTATGTTTTAAAATATTCGATTATAAAAAAATGTTAAATGCTACGCTTACGCATTTATTTATAATTTTAGATTCATAGAATTTGAAATCCTCCATCCTTTACTTATTTAATAATAATAATAATAATAATAATAATAATAATAATAATAATAAAAGTACAATTAGAGCACTGTAGGAAATACCTTTCCTTGCACATATTGCATATTATACATAACTAGAGCTTGGCAAATATGCACTAAAAAATCTAAAAATAAATAACTATACCCTATTTTTTGTAAGTATATAGTGGTGGGAAGATAGTAGCAGTTTAATCTTGGTTTTTAATTGGATAATACTCCTATATTATCCAATTAAACAACAAGATCAAACTATTCCTATCTTCCCACGACTATGTTTTTATAAAAAATAGACTATAGGTGTTTTTTTAAATTATCTAAACAAAGATTTTACCTTTTATCAATAAAAATGAATGAAGAAAATGTACATTCGGTGACACGAGAGAAAATCGGTCTGAGGAATGTTAAATGCTTGCAGGATTTCTGTAAAGCGGCACTACGATGAGAAATATTTTACTATGACTTGTTATTCGTAATACATGAACCACTTCAACCAAGAGTAGTACATTGTACAGGTGTCTCATTTTCGATGTTTTTTTTAAGGTATCTCGGGTAATATTAACGATAGATCAAAACCGTTTGCACATTGCAGGGTCAACTTTTTGAGAAAAGTTTAATAGTCACCACTGGAATTTTCGATCTTCTTTTGTTTCTGAGCTACAGGCAAAAACTCGTTTTTGCTCATTTTGAAAATGTATCATATCTTATTTATTATGATAGAGAAAAATTGTTTTTACAATTTTTTTACTGTTTCATAGATAAAATAAAATGGCGTAATTGTAATTCCTGTTGTGACTTTTAAACTTTTCTGTAAAAGTTGACCGTGGAATGTGCAAACGGTTTTGATCTATCATTAATATTATCCGAGATATCTTTAAAAAACATCGAAAATGAGACATTCTGTACATTACACCGAAGAGACGCATATGGTTTACTAGATAACAACACGATTACGTGGAATACTTTCCCTTACCGCAACAAGTGCTCTAATGTCACATCCTCATCCTCATGAGATTAGAAGAATTTTAAATTTACAATTGATTATTTACAAAATGCTCTTGTATAGCTGGCCAAAGTGGCCAGTGCAAACACATTACAGCTGTCTTAATATTTTGTACAAGATAGTAAAATAGTACCATATGTTATTTATGGATATTAAATAAATATGTATTTACTTTACTTAGTTAAGAAAATTAAAATGGAACAAATGTCAAATATCTTTCAAATTGTTTTAATTGCAAGAAATATATTGCATGCTATACATAAAGTGAAAAGTGTATTATTTTACTCATGAATTGGTCAGGAAATAATACAATACTTTTCATTTATTTTTTTTATTCTTTTATGATTCGATACTTGTTTTCCATTTCGTATTTTTCTAATCCAGCCCTCTCTTTTGTCGATTTGACCAAATTTATTTTGGATGTCACTCTTTCATTCACCAATTTTTGGGACAGATAATTTCTTACTACCCCGAGAATTTCGGCCATAAACGCAGCAATTGACGTTAATATTTTTTCGTTCTTTGCTCATATTGCAAAGTAATTTATGTGTACTTCTGGCTGACAATAAAATTTTATTCTAAACTCTTCTTCAACTAAGTACGAACCGCCAGTTTTTCTTTGAAGTATAATTTAAAATTATCAATTGTCAAAATATGCACTTATTTTATTTTGCATATCTATTATTCGTTTTCTTAAAAATATGCAAGCATTCACATAATATGCATTTTGCGTATATTCCAAGCTCTATACATAAATATTAATAGAACAGCTTATAATTCAAATTTCTGGAATAATATCACATATACATATTTGAGTTTTACAATTGAAATTAGGTGTATATATTAAGAAAATTAATATGAAATCGTTATATAAGTATCTTCTGTCTTGAAAATGAACTTTCTCTGATTATTTCTTGGACAAAAATTACTCCCGTGGTGCACTTTTAAACTGCAAAGAGTGTCCGTGACTTGCTGTTTAATAGAAACCTTTTACGGGAAAATTTAATAAGTGGTTCGCTCAACAAATAAAACATTATGATACATTAATATTAAATTAGACCTATTTGTTTGTAGGAAAGTGAAAATTTACATTCAATAACATTTAAATTTCCATGGAATTGTTATTTTGAACTATCTAATAATATTAAAATATACAGTATGTCCACGGATCGAGTTCCAAAGAGGAAAAACTTTTTTATTTTACACAAAAAATGTATTCTTGATAAAAGTTTTTGCATGTCCCGAAACGGCCAATTCAGTTTTAACCTTTTCAAATTTTCTTTTAGTTTCGGATAAAAACCGAAAATTGGTCGTTTTACTTGAAAATTATTGTGTCCCAAAAAAAAAAGTTTCCGTTGTCATGGTAATTGCCGTTATTTATTTATTTATTTTCATTAACTGTCAGCAATTGTCAGTTAGGAAAATCAACCATAATCGTTGAAAATGTGGTCAAAAGACGAACGAGTTCATCAAAGAATTTAATCAAAAATTTCGAGATATTTACATCTCAAATAGATTTTCGTTTTATCTAGTTATATTTGGTCGTTGGCGTTGCCATATAACTTTCTTCGATAACGTATGCTCAAAATACTGAAGTCATTTCAGTATCTTTTTTTATTAAATGCAAATTAATTATGTATTTATAAGCTCAATATACCTTTATCAATTAATATTATGAGTTTTAGCAATTATTTTAGATATTAAAAGAACAAAAAATATAAATGTTATTTTGACTTGTTAATATCGCTCGATCGTCCTTTTAACTAAGTGGCCTATTCAGAGATATACAGTCATAAAGGTTGCTATGCATATAAAGATTGTTATCATAAAGACATTTGTAACAATCTTTATGAATTTGTCAATTCAGAACCTACGTCGGTATTACTAACAATCTTTACAAAATAATACTTGTGAATGAACCAGATTATTTGACAATTGCTAACTTCATTCTACATATATTAACATAATCTAACCTTAATCTTATCTGTCAACGCTTTAATTTTTTTAAATAATGAATTGCCAATTATATTTAGTACGCAAACGTTTTCCCAAAACAACTAAAGAACAATACGATATTTACATCATATTTGGAAACTTCAACATTATTTAGAACGGGATTGAAAATTTATGGAAAGATTTAATTTATTTATTTGGCTGAATATGTAACAGAAACATCACATCACACAGAGTTTTCAAGAATACCACAGAATGTCAAAAGGAACTTTCTTCCACCACAGTCTTTATCGCTCTTATGCTTATTATTCAAGTAGAACCAGAATCTATACGTACAATAAACTGCATCCTGCTAAAATATAAAAGCACCAATATTTGGCAGAAAGGTCAATATTAATAATATTTGATTGATATAATAAGCTGTCACATGCCAAATAACAACGTGATAACAACCATAAATACATAGTTTTAGCAATCGTTATGATAAAGACTGTCAAAACGCTTAACAATTGTTGACATTAACCACTTTCAGTACTGAGAATACCAAATTTGATTTTAACAATCTTTATAGTACATAACAACCGTAAAGACCATAACGACTACACACATTTTGAGTTCTGAATAGGCCCCTAATATGGAAATATTGGGATTTTCAAGTATCAAGAGATGGCGCTGATCGCATTAAACAATGGTACACTTTTTGTTGACATTTGTAAACGTAGCATTGCTGTCAATTCTGTTTCTTTAGTTTTCCTATGATTTTCTCATTTATCAGTATGTTTTATTTATAATTCAACTATGTATAATGATGTTTTTGTAGTTATGTAGTTGGTCTTTCATGTAAATGTCAAATGTGCACCACTGTTTGTAGTTCTAATATTCGCCGCTAGTTAGCGTTTTCTTATTTGAAAATCCCAATACTGTTATTCACAAAAGATGACTATTCAAGGTCATTCGTTCGAAGAAAGAATACACAGCACTTTATAGCAGTAGCTTAGCAACATTTTGTATTAGAAAGAGAAAGTTTAGTTGAGGTATATCTATTTAATTTATGTGGTGTAACAGATATACGTAAACGGTCTCATTTCTTTCCAACACACTTAACATAGCAGTGACGTATGTCGTAGAGTAACAGACATGTAATTATCTACTACACTGCCATCTGTACTAATGATAATCCAGTGACGTTGACATTTAAATCAAATTATTATTTTATGGTTTACGTCAAGTCTATATTTCTATTTTATGCAAAAACGTAGGAGAATAAGATAAAGCTTTGAGATAAATATTATTTTAAAAGAAACAAAATTTTAAAATAAAGTACATTTATTTTTTCAGTTAAAATGTATCCATAAATATTTCGCGTTGCCCGCTTGTGGATACGAAAAGAAATGAAGTTATCTGCAAGTAATTTTATATCAGACGGTTCATAAATAACCTTGAATATACTATTATTCACGAAAGATGAGTATTCAAGGTCATTTGTTCGAAGAAAGAATACACATCACTTTATAACAGTAGCTTAGCAACATTTTGTATTAGAACGAGAAAGATTATTTGACCTACGTCTATTTAATTTATATGGTGTAACAAATATACGTAAATAGTGGCATTACTTTCTAACACATAAATAATAATGACATGTCGTAGAATTACAGATACCTAATTTTCTACTGCACTGCCCTCTGTGTGCTAATATTTACCCAGTGGCGTTGACGTTTAAATCAAATTATTATTACTTGGTTTACAAGTTAAGTCAATGTTTTTGTATTTTGCAAAAACATCAGTGAAGAACATAAATCTTTCAAAAAGGCATTATTTAAAAAGAAACATAATTTTCAAATAAATTACTCTTATTTTTTCAGTTAAAATGTGTCCATAAATATTTCATGTTGCACACCTATGTATACGAAGTGCAATGAAGTTATCTGCAAGTAATATTATATCAGGCGGCTCACAAATGACCTTGAATAGTCATCTTTTGTGAATAATAGTTTAACTTATAATATGAAAAAAAAAATTCTAGTAAGTTCTATGGTAGAAAATTTTGATTCGTTCATTTTAAAAATTTGATGAGGATAGCCCATTACCTTCCGATTATTCCTTGCACTTGACGCTGGTGTCTGAATAATATTTGAACATCTTAACTGTTTCCATGGTGTATTCAGAACTAACAATAAAACAACTTTATTGTTTATTAGGGAAAGAGGATCATGACATATTCTTATACGTAATATAACAAGTGATATGATTATCATCGATGATATTCTCGAGTGTCCGAAGGACGAGTGAAATGTGCTGCTTCGGTTTCACGAGCAATATTTTCGATTAATAATCATATCACGAGCTTATATTTAATGAGAGAATATAATGAATTTTTGTTACATTATGTGTGCTGCTAACCTAACTTTTAATATATTTTATTACAACATGGTTAATTTGACAATTGCCTTATTATTTTCATCGTGTTGATATCAATCCATCGATTATCGCACTTTTTTATACGCAAAATTAACTGTCAATGTCAAATAAAGAAAACAAATCCCTTAGTAACGAATATAAATAAGGCGATAATTTCTTTGTTTTTTATCATCGCTGTGATAGACATGTAACTAGGGAGATTCTGAATGTTGATTGGCGGAAAACATGTCATGTGACTCATGAATTATATTCTCAGTAAAGTAAATAACTTAGGAAAGTTTTTATTGTTTATGTTCTGTTTATTTTAATTTAAAATACAAAACAAAACATATTTAATTTACAATAAATAAATATTGCAAACAAAGTAAATTTAGTTCAGGTTTTTTGTATGATATAACATGATAACTGGAAAAATATGGCAAGAATTAATGTAAATTGATTAATATAAAATTTGTTCGTAGGGAATTGCAGTTAATTTGGATACATCAACAGTCGTGTGCTATATGGGAGACGAAAATGACATAATTCCAAAACGGTTACAGAAAGGCTTGACAGCGTCTCTGCAACTTGGTTCCGAAGCTGTCGCGTCGGATGAACGCACGAAAAATGTTTTTGTTAGTGATGCCTTCATCCGAATGTTTGTTGAAGTTTGTGGTTGTTATAAACAGTTTATTGTTGTTAAGGATTCTGGACAGAAAAGGTTTGAGGTAAGAATATATTATTTACTACCATTTTATCAAAAATGTGCATATTTGCCTATAATCTATTTTTTATTGAAACTGCCATCGCGAACGGTGAAGAGCGCTAGCGAAAACGAACTTTTCCGAAGTCGATGATGAAAAATATCATGTAAACGTCCTCGCATAATTTAAAATTGCGATGTATAAGCACGTAGAATAAAACAATTATTATGATAAATTCCAACATCTACTTTTGAAACAGTCATGATGCAAAACACTTGAAAATTCAACCAATGGGAACAGTATTATACTGATTATAGTTTGACGTTTCTTAAAACCAATAAAATGCTTCATTGTATGTCACGTGTCTGCGTTTTAACCAATCTTGTCATTATTATACTGAGAATAAAGCTCTAGTGATTATTCCCGGGAATAATCTCTGTAGCTTTTATTTTTGTTGATATATGACAGATAATCAATACGTAAATAAAATGAGCGAATGTTGTTTCTGATCATGAAATAAACCAAAAAATTATAGAAACCACTTCTAGAAGTACCATAATTAGTAACTATAAATATAATTCCTGATTATTTATATTTATTTTTCCTTGTCAAAGTTGTGTTTTAGTTGTCAAAACAGACTTGCGAACTGGGCATATCAATAGCATAAAAGTCTTATTCCGGTATTTAGCAAAAAAATTTGGATCAAAAAATAATCTAAATATAATTTGAGAGTTCGATAAATTAGAAAATAATTCTCCAGTTTCTTTCTCAAACTTTTATCGATAAAATCAGGAGGTCTTGTGATATTATTTCTTATAATTGCGGAAAAAAACATTTGCCTGCAGTAAACAAAATAATATATTCATAAATCAGTTTTGCTCGATGTCATTTATATTACTTTCCTTTTTCCATGTATCGCTACTGCCGAGGCAAAAGGTCATAAGTAGATTAATTATTGCGTTTGGATTAAATTTGGAGTCCTAACGTACATAATTTTGTCAGAGAATAAGAGCTCTGGCCGATTAAAAATCGATAGTCTGCGGAGGCTCTAAGTGTACAACGCTTAACCCATGGTAGAACTGACCCCATAATAGTAAATTTGGCAATAATTTTTGCTGACCAATCACTTCAAAATTTTGTAAAAACGTAAAAATCATGTGTTCTCTGGAAAAAAGTCACACCTGTCCCAAATGAAATAAAATCATTTCAGACTGTCATAGTGAAAAAGTACCAGCAAAATTCAAAAATAAGTTTAAGCTAATCCTCATTTTTGGATTAATGAATTCTATTCTATCGGTATTTAATAGTGATCAAAAATAGTTGATTCAGTTGGCAATACAATTCTGGGGATCTTTTTATTCCATACTTTATAAAACACCAGGCGGAAATACTATTTGACATGTCATTTTTACAATAAATACAAATAGGTTATGTCAGAGCAAGGGCCTGACAGTTAATAGGATTTTGAGTGATTGAAATACTTTTGATTCTTGCTCGGTGGGTAATGTAAGAAAAAAAAAACAAGGATGTGGGTAAAGGAAACAACGATCTTTTTAATAAATAAAATTGTGAATGTACTCAAATTTAAATTCTTAAATGTCACTGTCAACAACAGGAAGTAAATTTATGTATCAGTCTTACCAATGGACCTTTTCAATTTAAAGAGATAGAAGATATGCGCAATGGGGATCTGCGCATAGTAAGAACAACTGAGATCTATGGCGTTTGTTTCTAAAAACTTTAGACGTAAAATGTGAGAATATCTCAGATAACTTTAAAAAAATCTTATCGAAATAAGGTACAAAAGCTTTTATTGAAGGTAAAATATCTAACGATGCAAATTTTCAATGAGAATACAGGTATTTTAATAACTGCAATATTTTTGACCTTTCGTTTAACAGCCCAACTGGCAGTTGTTCGCGCAATTTTCTTAATTTTTGCAGCGATAGAAAGAGATAGCCGTTAAATTGAAAAGGTCCATTTCAAATAATTTTTTTTATTGCCAACTGAATAAGTTATTTTTTATCACTCTGTATATTAAAACATAAGTTACAGAAGGCAACGTATTTTGTAGTTCGTTTGCCGAAACGAGAGAAATTGGATCTAACCCGGGATCCGAACCAAGTCATTCTTATTGGTCGATGATTACAAATTTGAAGTTGAATCTTCAAATTTGTCATCATCGTAACTTCCCTTAATTACTAAAATAGGACACGCAATGATACAATTAAAAATAGAAAACCTTATATACATTGTATTGGCTTTAGTAACTATCAAAGTTTTGAGATTTCACTGACTAAGTAAAATACGAAATTTTACTTTCACAAAAGTGTCCGAATAATGTCTCAATTTCAGATAAAATAATTATTGATAAGAATATTTAAAATTTAATTCAATCAGAAACAAAAAATGATTTTGGTTATGCCGCTAACTAGAAATACATCGCTTTTTTAACTTTTATCGTCGATGTTCGTCGATTTTAAACGTCTTTACTTATTTGTACACTCTTCTCTTACCAATAAAGGCGACTAAATATTGCAACATTTTTTGATAAATTTTGCAAGGCTCCACACTTTCTGACCACAAAAATTTGTGGATTACTCACTGCTTCTACGATGTAAACAGCTAATATATATATTTCATACGCCATTTCGACATTTGAGAATTGTTAATACATTCTATAGTAATATGTATTCCAGTAGGTTGTTATTTTTTTATATCACTGTCGTTTTAAAATGCAAAATTACATACACGTGTAAATCCTACAATTTTTCCTTGCAAATGACGTTTCGTGGGAAATTACGTGAACTATTTTTATTAAAAACTATTGTAATTAAAATCACCAGTTCAAATTTCAATCAAAATTTGTAGAAACACGGAAGTATATAAATATTAATCAGTTCATTAACTCCCAGTTTTATTGTTTGGTGCTACCGGAATAATTTATTTTTTAGAAAGAGGCGTTCATCAAAGACCATCCATGTAAATCCAAATGCGTACGATTGTTCCTCGAATGGTTTTGTGAGACAGCAATGTTTAACCATTTTATGCAGTCACATTTGGAAGGCGAGCAGCCGGATTCCATATTCGATCAAATGTGTGTCGTTAATTGTACGGCAGCTATGCAGAAGAACATGAAAGTAACGCAAAAAGTTAAACATTTTGGCCATAAGTTGTTCCATTAATGATCACTATTTGATACATCACAAATTTCATTTTATTTATTATCACACTTTTGTTTTATTGTCGAAAGAGTATTTATTCATTTTCAAATTTTTTTTTAGTTTTTAAATATAGGTAAACCTCCAATCGTATTAAATATGAGGCTAAGTTTCAGAATATATTTTTTATTTTCTCAGAATTTTCATTCGTTTTAAGAAGGTGTTTATTGTAACCCACGGTGTAGTATCTATAGGTGAGTGCACGACGTATTCCAATGCATTACGAAGAATGGCTAAAGGCGATTTCGGGCGACAACCGTTCACTTGCAGTATGTTGCGTTCAGGTACGTTCACACATTCGGGCGCTAGGAACAACATACCCGGTATGCTTGGATCAGTGCTCACAGCTGAACGTGTTTGCGAGTCGGGTCGGCTCTCTGTTCACTATTTCTATCTCTTTTTAACATGTCTTTTTTTGAAATGTCAAAAGTCAAAACAGTCGGAGTCGTGGTCTTATGTCAAACAGGGTGACATTATTTTCGTTTTTAGGACAAATATGGAAAAAACTATTTCTCCGTTAATGCATTTAATTATCAGACACTATTTTTGACAGTTTGAAATGTCGCAGAATATACATAATCACCAAGCACGGTGTCAACAAGTGAACCAACAATTTTTGGCGCCACCATTAACCATATCATACCGTAACTAACCGTAAGTAATCCGAAGAAGTGAACGGGTATGTCGCCCGAAATCGCCCTAAGTAACTGGGCTAGTTCATACAGTGTGCCGCTAGATGTCAGGTTTTGTTGCGACCCGGTTTTTACACAAAATATTTAAAATATTAAATTATTCATATTTTCTATATTTTCAATCATTACCTTTTATCTATCTGTTGTCAGTTCTATGTATATATTTTGTACAAATGCCATATAGAAACGTTTCTACATTTCCAGTAAAATTATAAAACAACATATGTCAAATGCACTTGACATTGACACCTTTCAATCAGAAATTTATCTTAGCACATGTTTTTGTGATTATAGTGTAGCTGGGTGCCGCTAAATTGCACATTTTGGCACCTTAAAAAGACTATATTTCTCTTTATTTGATCCATACCCTGTTGTGCATCTTGTAGCAAAACATTTTCTGTCAAATGGTAACGGGTCGCATTAGCACCATTTTGTTTCCCAGTTACTTAGCCATGTCAACGCATCTCGTGCTCTCACCTATAGATACTACACCGTGTTGTAACCCAAGCTTTAATTGTTAAAAAGTATCGTTGATTGTATATTTTTATAGCTTTAATTACAGTTTGTATTAAGTAGGGCTCTGCCTACTTACTGCATTATGTGCGTTAGTTGCATTTTTATTAGAATTTAAATTCAGCAATAGATATATTGTAAATTTCATGCCAAATATCTTCGTGCCTTATTTTAATGTAGGGAAATAATTGTACAATATTTAGAAAAAATATATTTTTAATACTCGGATACGTTTTTGGCTGCTTGGAAGAAAAGATGCATTTATTTAAGGTAATTTACTGTAACCTGTGATTTTCGCATTTGTTGTTTTAATTGTATTATTGACTTATAGTTTAGATCTATGAAGTATTTTTGTATATTGGTGTATATGTACGTACAAGAATGTATCAAAAAGTTTGTAGATAGTTTATTTTATAAATACAGATGTAAACTAAAAAATAAACTAAGTATTGTTGTTAAAAACATAAAACTGTTTTTTCTACGATCATGCAAAAAATAATCGAAAAACCATTAGCGATTCCTCCATTAGAGGTCAAATGTATGAAAGCAGATAAGAAAAAGCAAAAGTTTGTAGATAGTTTATTTTATAGATACAGATGCAAACTAAAAAATAAACCAATAAGTATTGTTGTTAAAAACAAAACTGTTTTTTCTACGATCATGCAAAAAATAATCGAAAAACCATTGGCGAATTCCTCCATTAGAGGTCAAATATATGAAAGCATATAAGAAAAATCGAAAGAATAAAAATAAAATATTTTGAATTTAATAGTCAGTCCATCGTGTCGTTAGCTTTGTTTGCACACGACACCACTGTATTAAAAGTAAGACTTCGAATGGTGAAAATGCGCGCGCAGCTTAACATCAAAGTTGTTACCAAGCGCATGCGTCAGACAAAGACAAACGAATAGAAACGAATAGACCATTTCAGAAATTCAAAGCGCATGTGCCAAGTGTTAGACTGCGACAAAAAATTAGTGCCGTTTTTCGTATATCCATCCTTGTTTACATGACAGTTCTGTGTATTTCACAGTCTTTTTCTGTTTTGTTGGTGTCGTTTTTCAAATAATTATGATGGGTACTAAACTTCTGGCCCCCAAAATATTGCTATTTGAAATGTTTTGTCTGGTTTGGAAAATAAAAAGTGGGGTTAAGTTGGTTAATACAATATTTTATAATTGATTGCTGAATACACTTCACTTTTTCACGTACTAAAATAAGTTTTTATTTGTATAAGAATTTAAACTATACTTTATACTCAAATTCATATTAACCTGGGTAGTTTTAAAATTTAAAACTATATGCCCTGGTTACGTATAAATTTGAAATGCCGCTACTTAACGGCACTAACTTTTTAGTTCAAAAAGTAAATGTAGTGGTCGCTCAAATTTCTGAAATGGTCTATTGTAGATTTTGCTTGAGTTCGACGAAGACAACCACCACCCTATTCGCTTAAACATGGTCAATACCCTTCTTCAGACTAGGATAGTGATAGCGTAAATAAAAAGTAATAATGCATTAAATTGTAAAAAGAAAATGTTTGGAAATAAAGACAAAAGGTTAACTGAAGCCCGATCTAAAATTAAAACAAATTACGCATTTTTAGAATTAACTATAGGCCTTTGTTAAATATAAAATAGCTATTTATGCAACAAGTAACGAAACGTAATATTTTTGCGTCTAAGCAGAATTTTTAAAAAACCTTGTACGTGATTCGTAGGAAAATCGCATATGCCGCATGATTTTGCAATGAGTAACATTATGCTATTAGAAAATTGGAATAAAATATGTAAACTACTATGCAAATAATGTTGTTACTATGCCAATGTCTGCGTTTGACTTTGAAAATTATGTTTAAAAGCGTATCTAAAATATATTTTAATATTTTATATTTTTGTTTGATAATATAGATCGTAGAAAAAAAAAAGTATAATAAAATATAAACTTTTTACACTTATTGCTCAAATCACTATTCAGTGTTCTTGCATACTTTTTAAAATAAAATAAAAGTTATATTATAAAATCTGTACAGAAATCATTCGAAATTTTCTGTTCTATACAACAATACTCGATAGATTTGAGGCCTTTATATTGCTTATCATTCTACACACTTTTTGATATTATAGAAAAATATAAATACATATATTTGCTATTTATAAGTCTTTTACTTAAACCTTGAACATTTACCCATTTTAAAAAAAGAATACATTAGATTTATATTGACATCGATTTTTCTTTTTGTATTTATTAAATTATTGTTATTCAGTAATACAATTACAATAGATCCATGAATTATTTTTTTCACATTTGTATTACATATCGGAAAGTTTTATCATTTAATTTGAACGAAATATGAATTTTTAAATATTACTTAGAAATTTGAAAAATATAAATACATATATTTGCTATTTATACGTCTTTTACTTAAACCTTGAACATTTACTCATTTTAAAAAATCTGATGTGGCCAGCATATAACCTCTCACCAGATATTTTACCTGGTTGTACGCATTAAACGACAAATATTTTTAAATACAAATACGTATATTCATGTCTCGCTACAAAATAATTCTCACATATTTGCAAAATCTATGGGATATTTTAATATAAATTATGTAAAATACATACATTTTCTTTATATTCAATATCCTGAAATTTTCTTTTTCTACTTTCCTTTTCTTTTTTTTATATTCGTCATTTTTTTGCAAATTCCTTTTATATTCTTTTTTACGTATATTTTTTTGCGTTGTTGACTTTTTTTATTTTCATAATCTTCATAATGATGTACAAATATTTTTGACAGTGGCATACAAATATTTTTGACACTGACATTTATGTGTCAATTACAAACATTTGAATTTCTTGCCTTGAAGTAGTTTGATCTGAGATTTTTTACATCAAATTATTTTATATGCATTTCTTTATCTCTAAATCTATAGAAGATATAATAATGAATTTATATTTATCGAATAAAGAATTTAACGTTCTTTTACATAAATTTTCGGTAAATAATATTTAGATGATTTTTTTCTTGTAACTACTACTTCCGGTTGTCCAATTGTTACCAAAACTTAATCAACTCTTCCCATTATTGTTAGATTGAGGAATCCGTAGTTCAAAATGTCTTGTCTTATAGAATTTGAGAAATCGTGGATCCAACATCCACACACACATACGGCCATCATCGTAAAAATGTTATAATCGGATTCTAGGGATCTTAAAACGTGCTTATTCACTAAAATCTGGATATGCGATTTTTAGCATGAATTCAATAACTCTCTTAGCGAGAGGTAAAAAAGAATATACTAGATTTATATTGACATCGATACTTTTTGTATTTATTAAATTATTGTTATTTAGTAAATCAATTACAATAGATCCATGAATTATTTATTTTTTCACATTTGTATTACATATCGTAAAGTTTTTTCATTTAATTTGAACGAACTATGAATGGACCTTTTCAATATAAAGAGATAGAAGATATGCGCAATGGGGATCTGCGCATAGTAATAACAACTGAGATCTATGGCGTTTGTTTCTAAAAAAATTAGACCTAAAATGTGAGAATATTTCAGATAACTTTAAAAAATCTTATCGAAATATGTCAGAAAAGCTTTTATTGAAATTAAAATATCTAACGATACAAATTTTCACGGAGAATACAGGTATTTTAATGACTGCAATATTTTTGACGTTTCGTTTGATAGCCCAACTGGCAGTTGTTCACGCCATTTTCTTACTGTTAAATTGAAAAGGTCCATTTTTAAATATTACTTAGAAATTTTTACCGGATGTAACGTAGGAGGAGCTGATGACAAACACGAACAAGACAGTTGACGGTTGACATCACGTCAATGGCAGAAAAGCAGCTTCTTGTTAACAGGACAGATATATACAAAATTTGTTAGAAATGTCATCAGTCACTCGTACGTCACAAACCACGTGATACCCTTTTAGCGCCAAAATAAGTTACAAGAAAACTCATCTTAGAAAAAATAAATTTTGATTTTTTTACATTATTCGGTTATTTTTTAGCATAGTCCACAATGTTATAACATTTTTTATTCACAATCGGTTAGTAATATGACGATTTCTGACTTTTAAAAAGTTGGGAAGTTAGTTATTGTTAACCTCATATTCCAAGAGGTTGGAAAGTATAAAGCTATACTCACGCTATACTTTCCAACCTCGAGGCGGGAAATAGCTGCCCCCCGCTTTGAGAGATCAATGCGTATCAATGATGGGTATTTACATATAAACAAAACATCTTTACAATTTATATGATAAAAATATGGAATAAACTTGTAAATAATACAAGTAATGAATGAAATCAATATTTAAGGTTAGAAATCAAAATGACAGTTCATGTGACAAATGAACAATCTCAGACCATTCGTTTATTTATGTTAGGTTATTATTATTTAAATATCAAATATTAATTTTTTATTTCAGATTGTGAATAAAATAGTATACAAACCTCGGTGAAAAGTTTCATTGTCTCGGGCTATAGTTAACCTCGGCGCTGCGCGCCTTAGTTAACTATCTTCGCCCTCGACAATGAAACACTTTCCACCTCGGTTAGTAATATATTATTACCTTAAATTTTACTACATTAGAATACCCCAAATGAAAACGTTGGGAAAGTGCAAATTCTGCCTCTTTGTTGTGAAATGAATGTCGCGGGTGTAAAACGAAGAATAAATAACGGCAGGACGTGGAAATGCATGCATAGACAGTGACGCACGCGCAGACATGTTGGTGTGGCGGCAGAAACCAAATGAGAGAGTGTGTGTGTAGTTGACGTGATGTAATCAGGCATTGTTTTCCTTGTATACATATCATTTTTCATGTAACATTTTGCAGAATGTACTTTGATTACTGAATAAAAATGCTCACAATAAATGTTGTATGTCAACAGGTTATGTCAACAAAACATAAATGACGCAAAGTAAAATGAGTTGTATCATTTGTATGGAAAATAATTTAACTTTCTTTATCAAATATTATGCATCGCATTGATTACAATCTACAAATGTTAATTATGTGATTTTTTTTGTAAATATTCATGTCCTTTAAATTTTATTCTTGAAGATTTTTATCGAACACATAATCTAATTATTATTTACATTTATACATCATTACCGAAATCTGAAAGTAAATTTAAATTTGTGCATACTAAACCGTGATAATATATTTATTTTATTTAAAGGAAACCAAATATATTTCTACCTCTCACCATATCGAAGGTAAGAGAGGTAATAGGCGATTTTTCGCGACGGGCCAAACATGAACCACGGTTTGATAATGAAAACCACGGATCATATATACCTTTTATAGATGGCCGACCACTATAACAAATGAGACAATGTTGCACGTATCGTCGCCTGGCGCTTGGAAGAAAAACTAATTGTGAAGTAGGCAACCTGGTTTGTATATAGGCTATATAAAGGAGGACCAGCGACCCTCAATACTTTGGAATACACTAAATTCTGAAAGTAGAAAATCGTTTAAATAAAATATGACCACAATTAACGGAAAAAAGTTTATTTTGTGACCATCAAATTTTTGTTAAATAAATAAATAAAATAAATATGCTTTGTACGCAGATTTCGGTAATGATGATGACATATTTGCACCGTGCGGGCGTTTTTGTTACATAATGGATTCACTGGAGCCCAGCATATCTGGAGCGCATGACATAAATGCGTACATTTTTGAAATGTGTATAGATCAGAATAATAAAGAGTGAAGAATAATGTTGACAGCCGAGCAAAATAGCGTAGGAGCAACATAATCGCAAAGCAAAGGTTTCGGGTTTGAATCCCTCTCAGGCGTGAATGTTAGTAGTGTACTGCACAGCCGTAATAATAAGAAATCGTTTGATAATAATTTAATCGCTTTCTTTACTGATACAAATTGAAATTCCGCGGCTTTCAATAGATCAATTCGAAATATGTAATTTCTTAATTTTATCGCATCGGCCATATTGCACCTGGCACCATCTAGCGCTTGGAAGAAATGTACTATCCATAGGCTACTATATGGTCTCGACATTTTACATATGGGTTTCCCTAGCCTGTCACTGTTATGATGTAAGATATCGCGCGAAATCAGTTTCGTTAAACGTGTTGTATCATTCGGCGATTAATTTTAAACGATGGAGACGTGCATGAGTTATAATATAGAAGACCCTTTACACATTTCGAAATATTTTGATCTAACTACAGGATGTGCAAAGGATGGATTTTGTATTATTTGTAAACAAAACCTTAATCTAACTTATTAGATTTTTTCTAAAATTGATAAACCGGAAATAGTACCACGCTTACAGATTTTTTGGAAAAAATATATTAAAATATGATCCAAAACTTCTCAAATTTGGTATTTAAAACGAGTATATAATTTGAAACATCAACCAGAAGTGATACTTTACTTTAAGCTCATTACTATTTTAAACATGGAATTGGCGAGAGGCCATGTGCTGGTCACACCAGATTTTTTACTTCCTTGTACGAAGTAAAGGAAGTATTGTAATCTGTTTTGAGAGTTCAACGGAAATATCCATTTTGACCATCCCTGAATCCATTTTGACTAATTTCGTCGTGACGTCTGTATGTACGTACGTACGTGCGTATGTATCTCGCATAACTCAAAAACGGTAAGCCCTAGAAAGTTGAAATTTTGAATTTAGGACTGCTATAACATCTAGTTGTGCACCTCCCTTTTTGGTCATTACATAATTTCTAGAAATGGTACTTTATTTGAAGCCTATAATAGATTTGAATGAAAAACTATCTTAAAATATAATCTAACACTTTTCAAATTTGGTATATAAGACTTTTATGTCAATTGGAATAACATAGTGGATTTTGGGTAAAACAGGCTAACCGGAAGTGACATATTACCTGAAGTTGTTAACAGTTTTTCTTCAATAAAATGGTTTCATTTTGATTTTAGAAATAAATGCTTCAAATAAAATTTTTAGAGAATTAAATTCTGTGTCTAGCACATCAAGTATTATTAAATTAGCCCTTTGTATAAGCGAGATATGTATATTTAAAACGTATATAATTTTTGGTTTTTGTAATGAAGCTTGCTATGGATTAGGACAAAAAATAACAAAAAAATAAAAAATAGATGTTAATGTCAAATTACGTCAAATACGTGCAATTTTATAATTGGGTCTATACTTCATATTGGTCTTGTATACAAGGAAGTCGTGTGGTGTCCACATCAGATTTTTTAAAATAATGTAGGTAAACACCATAAAAACCGTGATCTACATCTAATTTTAATGATGAATGGTCCATTCATCATTTAATAGGTCCTATTAAATTAAAAGAGAGATATTAATAAAAGTGAGATGTGCATAATGCGCAATTGACTTTTATGAATAGCGCAAGTGGGTGATATGGTGGAGAACATATAAATTTAAAATATTTATGTTATTGCCTTTAGCTTTTACAGTGCACATAACGTCTATATTTTGTAGTTTCAGAAAACATATTTTTTGCCGGTTTAAATTTCGCGCCTTTCAATTAGCGTCTCGTTATGGCGTCCATCGGTTGAATTCGGCACAAACGCTTAACATTGTAATCTCAGTCTAGTAGTATATATGTCTATGGTTCCTGCATATTTGCACTTCAAACTTGCAAATTTATTATACCAAAACAATCGAAAAGTGGCAGTTAATAGCATAGTTGTCAAATAATTTGTTTAAGACCCGATATTACAATCTCTGATAAAACATAAATTTTACGTAATTTTATTATTAGATACATTTCTGTTTGTAATACCGAAAATATTATTTTTTTGTGCAACCGAACGCGAAATAAGCATTTCGCAGCCGCAATACAGGCCGCGAAATTCAATTTCGCGACCGTATGGTAACGGCCGCGAAATTAGGTAAACAACCACTTTGACACTTGAGAATTGCATGGTTTTGTTTATCAAATGTTAATCCCATAGCCACCTTGAAAGCTAACTTTCTATTTACATTGAAACTGTTTAAAATTAATAAAATTTATAATTACATATTTTTTACGGTTGCACAAAAAATATTGTGTACACCTTGTCCGCGAAATCCTTTAGCGCCCTCGAGATTGTCTTGCCTCGGCCGCAAGCGGCCTCGGCGACAATTTTTCTCTCGGTACGCTAAAGAGTGATTTCGCGGCCTTGATATACAAATAACTATTGCCGTTTTCTTCATCATTTTTAACAGGCATAAATTTATTTTATTTTATTCTTGTCTTTTGACAACATCGTGTTACCCTCACCCACCCATTGATTCAGAAAAATTCTGCTAGATGGCGAATCTAAAATGACGTCACAGAGTCAAAAATTTAATAGGTCCATTTTAAAAAAGAAGCATTTAAACACCAAAGCTGCTATAAAGCCTTACCTGTGTGCAGATGTTTTAAATATTTTGATTTGAATTATTTTGAATTTATAATATGGGAGTATTACTAATAAGACCGCTTTAAAGCCTTGCCTGTATGCAGATGTTTTAAATATTTCGATTTGAATTATTTTGAATTTATAATATGGGAGTATTACTAATCTTGAACTTTGAGAAACAATATATACGTAAACCATTGTCTATGTAAAGTTCAAAAAGGGCACCTGTTTGTTGAGAGGGGTAAATTCCTCTTTAGGTGTTTATACTTAATGGCATAATACTCATTTTGCTTCAGTGTAGGTTTAGCTTTAGTGCTGTTAGTTCCCGGTTGTTAAGTTTACTGAGATTTACCCGTTCTAAGGTAATAAATAATAATATTATTCGTAGTGTTAAGTTGGTAGTATACCTCACGCATACATTTCTAAAATTCTAGAAAGAAATTGCGTACTTGAACATTGCATCATATTTTTTTACGCGTAAAAGTATTTTATTTAATACTATTTAAAAAGTTAATCATTTTGTGATCTAGTATATTTTTGGGTGTGGATAGAAAATCCGAAAACACTTTTTAGAAATATATATATATATATATATATATATATATATATATATATATATATATATATATATACATATTTACAAATATAAAAATGATTTGGATTGCAATAAGTTTTAATTAAGAACATATTTATCTCTTAATACATATTTTGTAGTTCAAATATTTATTCTAAATATTTTATTAGCATAATATGCATCAAAGTACATAAATGAAATAGATACAGAATAAAACGTTCTTTGATATTTGCAATAACATAAATTGAAAAAAAGGGTATTTTTTAAGAAAAACTGTTATATATACAGGGTGTTTCCTTTAAAACAACCAGCGCTTTTTTAGACGAACTAACAACTTTAGAGAAACATGTTTCATACCAAAAATGATCAAAAATAAGGGGATAATGTATTAATAGTAACAAACCGAATATTTAACCAGTGGTTCTCAAACGGTAGAACAAAATTATATTTTTTTAAATGGCACCCTATATAATTTTTTAGCCCTTTAAATAGAATATTATTTTCTGATTTCAACGATACAAATATAGCATAGGATTGTATAACAATTATTTCGAGAAATATGGTATTAAAAACTAGAAATGTAATAAAAAATGGGTTTACTACTAGCGTAACTAGGCAACAGACGTATGTATTGCATAGCCTATTGTAATATAACATTTTTAATACCATTTTTCTCGAAATAATTGTTATTTAACCCTATACCATATTTATATTTTTGAAATTAGAAAACAATTCTCAATCTAATGGACTAAAAAATTATATAGGGTACTATTTAAAAAATAATAATTTTGTTCTGCTGTTTGAGAACCACAGGTCAAATTTTCGATTTGTTATTATTAATAAATTAGCCCCTTATTCTTGATCATTTCTTGTATATAACATTTTTTTCTAAAGTCATCAGTTCGCCCAAAAAAGCGCTGATTGTTTTAAAGGAAACACCCTGTATATATACATATATATGTGTGTCTCGGATACCCCGATTATGTTCTTTATTATTAGAAGTACAAGAAAATTATTCAAATAAAAGTTATAGTAGATGAAGGGGGACTAACATAAAATTATATTTTTTTAAAATGGGGTAGTATATATATATATATATTTTTTTAAATTCAACCATGTATACATTTTATATCCTTACATTATAAAAATATTGAGAAAAATGCAATTGAAATTTAAATAAATTTTATTTTTATAGTTATTTTTCAGTAGGCTATATATGAAAAACAAAACTACTATTTGTCAGTTTGAATTATTTATTGTACATAAACAAATATTTATGTTTCGTTTTAATTTAGGTTCAATTTTTTTCATGCATAGCCTACTGAAAAATAACTATAAAAATAAAATTTATTTCAATTTCAATTGCATTTTTGTAATGTAAAGATAAAAATGATTACATGGTTGAATTCAGAAAAAAATACACTATCGAATGAGCCTAAAAAATATATACTATCCCATTTAAAATAATATAACTTTATGTTATATTTTGAGAACCACTGGTTAAAAAAATCTTTTCGTCAATAAGTTAGTCGACTCTTCATCTACTACAACTTTTATTTGAATAATTTTCTTTTATTTCCAATAATAAAGAAAATAATCGGGGTGTCCCGTATCCGAGAAACACCCTGTAATCAATTACATATTGTCGGCTTGGTGGCTGAGCGGTTTAGCGCACATCTCGTAGCTCGTAGTGACGTCACCCGAACCATGTTTCGTGCATTCCCGCCGACCGACAATGTGTGATTTGTCGTAAAAAATAAATACAGCTACTTATAAATCTTCAACCTGCAGTACGGCAGTGGTAAAACCCTGCGGCTCGGTGAGTCCGGTTGGAGGGTAAACGGCGACATTATTACTGAAAACTAATAAACTGTTTCTATGAAAAATACGAAATGCACACCCACAAATATCGTAAAAATGTTAAAATATGATTCTAGAAACCTTAAAACGTACTTATTTGCAAAAATCTTACTCCTTTAAATAAGGTAACTTAAGTTTTAAGCCTTATTAATTTAAATTAACAAAATTTGCATATGTGCGTTAAAAAAAGACGCCATAAATACAATAGGAAAAGTAATTTAAATAATAATTATCATTTTGGAATAAAAAGAATATTAATTCACTATTGTCTAGTTACCAACAACAACAATTTATAAAGCGCTTTTTAACAAATATGTATCTATTTTTTAATTCATTATTCATTTAAAATATCGCGATGAAACAATGGTAAAATTCTACATAAATACATATTTCTATTTTATTACAGTAAAGACGTACAGTGTCCCATTTAAGGTACGAATGCATTGGGATCTCGAGAACCGTAAGAGCTACGAGGTTGGTTAAATTAGGAGACCATTTTAATGGTATTTTGTTATTTGCGAAAAAATGCATAGGTCACTAGATATAGGCGAAAATGTAAATTTTGCAGTTTTTTATTTTTGCAAATAACTTCGAAGTATGAAATTATACTGGATTTTGATTTGCACATTTTTAGGGCACTTTTTTATGTTCTTTCGACTGGCGATGCTCAATTTTTTTTATCAATGTTGGTTTTCGAGGATTGATGTCAAAGTTTTAATATTTATATGGTCGCCATATTGGAAAGTTACGTCATTGAAAAGAGAATTTTTTTAGCTTTACAATGATATAAAATAGTAATAATTTATTTTTATAATTAACAGAGAAATTAACAAAAAATGTTATTAGTACTAAAATTTACAGTACAATATTTAAATATTATATTTGGAGGACAATGGATAGGGACCAACAGCGAAATCAAGTGGCCTGCTAGATCTCCAGATTTAAAACCTTCAGATTTTTTTATGGGGATACTTAAAAAATAAACTTTTTATTCGGGAATATCAGAATGAAAATGAATTAAGAAATGCCACCGTAAGAATTATAAATCAAAGTAGGCCAAGAATGCTGAGAAAAGTTTTAGAAGGAACAGAACGAAGGGCGCAGAAGTGCGTAGAACGAAATGGTGGGTTAATAGAAAATTTATTGTAAAGTTTTTGTAAATTATTTTTGTATTTTTAACATTATTTGTTTATTAAATAGTTATTTTCTTAAACAGCAGCCTTCGATTTACTTTTTTCAATTAAATTTAAGTATTAATATTTTTTGTTAATTTCTCTGTTAATTATAAAAATAAATTATTACTATTTTATATCATTGTAAAGCTAAAAAAATTCTCTTTTCAATGACGTAACTTTCCAATATGGCGTCCATATAAAAATTAAAACTTTGACATCAATCCTCGAAAACCAACATTGATAAAAAAATTGAGCATCGCCAGTCGAAAGAACATAAAAAGTGCCCTAAAGATGTGCAAACCAAAATCCAGTATAATTTCACACTTCGAAGTTATTTGCAAAAATAAAAAATCTGATGTGGACACCACACGACTTCCTTGTACGCAAGACCAATAAGAAGATGAAGTATAGACCCAATTATAAAATTTCACGTGTTTGACGTAATTTGACATTAACATCTATTTTTTATTTTTTTGTTATTTTTTGTCCTAATCCATAGCAAGCTTCATTACAAAAACCAAAAAGTATATAAGTTTTAAATTTACATATCTCGCTTATACAAAGGGCTAATTTAATAATACTTGGTGTGCTAGACGCAGAATTTAATTCTCTAAAACTCTTATTTGAAGCATTTATTTCTAAAATCAAAATGAAACCATTTTATTCAAGAAAAATTGTTAACAACTTCAGGTAATATATTACTTCCGGTTAGCCTGTTTTAACCAAAATCTGCTGATATTCCAATTGATATAAAAGTCTTACATACCAAATTTGAAACATTTTGGATTATATTTTAATATAGTTTTTCATTAAAATCTATTATAAGCTTCAAATAAAATACCATTTCTGGAAATTATGTAATGACCAAAAAGGGAGGTGCACAACTAGATGTTATAGGAGTCCTAAATACAAAATTTCAACTTTCTATGGCTTACCGTTTTTGAGTTATGCGAGATACGTACGTACAGACGTCACGACGAAATTAGTCAGAATGGATTCAGGGATGGTCAAAATTGATATTTCCGTTGAAATCTCAAAACCGAAATTTTTCGCGATTTACAATACTTCCTTTACTTCGTACAAGGAAGTAAAAACTGCAAAATTTCCATTTTCGCCTATATCTAGTGACCTATGCATTTTTTCGCAAATAACAAAATACCATTAAAATGGTCTCCTAATGGGGCAACTTTTGTCTAATTTAACCAACCTCGTAGCTCTTACGGTTCTCGAGATCCCAATGCATTCGTACCTTAAATGGGACACTCTGTATAAGAATCAAAATTAGATAAATTTCCATTAGCAGTTCTCGAACTTTTGATATTAATACATTTAAAAATATCCGCAGAATGTCGTCCCCTGCCTCATGCGTCGATGCAGAACAACAGCGTAGCATTAACGCCGGAAAGATCCTAGCCCATCCAGAACCTGGAGAAGATGTCGTCATATCCGGTCTGTCTGGAAGTTATCCTGATTCCTATAACGTCAAACATTTCGGTGAGAATCTTTTCAACAAGATGGATCTGATTTCCGGAGACGATCGGCGCTGGAATGTGAAACATCCTGAAATTCCTGAACGTGGAGGAAAAATGTATGATATTGAGAAGTTTGATGCAGCATTCTTCGGGATGCATTACAAACAGGCCCATGCTATGGATCCAATGATTAGATTGCTCTTGGAGAAGACTTTTGAAGCTATTGTGGATGCTGGAATGCATCCGTCGGAAATGAGAGGAACTAGAACTGGAGTTTTCGTGGGCGTGTGTTTTTCGGAAGCTGAGAAGACTTGGTTTTATGAAAAATTGCAGCCGTATGGATATGCGCTTACTGGGTTTGTAATTCTAATCACACAAAACATAAATATTTCAACTATTCCTTGAATAAAATACCATATTTTATATAACCGTCAGTTAGTAACCAATGTTGGTGAAAAGAACTTTGAATTTTACTCGTCAGATATCTATTTGCAAATTTATTCAGTAATGGTAAAACCGGGCATTGAAAATATATTCATACATCACACGAAATCAATCAGAAAATTTAGTATACTATTATTCACGAAAGATGACTATTCAAGGTCATTTGTTTGAAGAAAGAATACACATCACTTTACAGCAGTAGCTTAGCAACATTTTGTATTAGAAACAGAAATATTATTTGACCTATGTCTATTTAATTTATGTGGTGGACAGATATACGTAAATAGTGGCATTACTTTCTAACACATTATAAATAATAAGGACGTATGTCGTAGAATTACAGATACCTAATTATCTACTACAATGCCCTCTGTGCTAATATTTACCCAATGGCGTTGCCGTTTAAATCAAATTATTATTACTTGGTTTATAGTTAAGACTACGTTTTTGAATTTTGCAAAAACGTAAGTGAAGAACATAAGTCTTTCAGAAAGCAATTATTTAGAACGAAACATAATTTTTAAATAACATACTCTTATTTTTTCAGTTGAAATGTGTCCATAAATATTTCATGTTACACGCCTATGCTTACGAAATGCAGTGAAGTTATCTGCGAGTAATATTATATCAGACGGCTCACAAATGACCTTGAATAGTCATCTTTCGTGAATAATAGTTACTCATTAATTACTAATAGACCTTTTCTATTTAAAGAGATAGAAGATATGCGCAATGGGGATCTGCGCATAGTAAGAACAACTGAGATCTATGGCGTTTGTTTCTAAAAAAATTAGACGTAAAATGTGAGAATATCTCAGATAACTTTAAAAAATCTTATCGAAATAAGTTACACAAGCTTTTATTGAAGTTAAAATGTCTAACGATACAAATTTTCACTGAGAATACAGACATTTTAATGACTGCAATATTTTTGACTTTTCGTTTGACAGCCCAACTGGCAGTTGTTCGCGCCATTTTCTTACTATTTGCAGCGATAGAAAGTGATAGCCGTTAAATTGAAAAGGTCCATTAATAACCCAAAAACCAAATTTACTACGGTTGTTTAAAAAAAATGTACAGGCTGGAACAAATTCGAGTTCCATATATGAAAAACTTTCTTATTAAGTACGGTACAGAAAATTGATATAGGTTTTTAATACACCATACGAATTTTCTATCGTCTTTTGTTTTTGAGCTACAGGCTAAAACTTGATATTTGCTTTATAAAAGATAAAGAAAAAATGTCTAGATAATTTTTATACGGTTTTTTATGTAGAATAACGAGGTGTAATTAGATTTTTTCAAAATTTAATAATTTAAGGTATCTCGGGTAATATTAATGATAGAGCAAAACCGTTTGCACATTGCAGGGTCAACTTTTCGAGAAAAGTTTAATAGTCACCACAGGAATTTTCGACCTTCTTTTGTTTCTGAACTACAGGCAAAAACTCGTTTTTGGCTCATTTTGAAAATATATCATATCTTATGTATTATGATAGTTAGAGAAAAATTGTATTTACAAAATTTGTACCGTTTTTTAGATAGAATAAAATGGCTTAATTAGATTTTTTGAAAACTTAATAATTCTCGAGATATGACATAAACTTATAATTTTTTAAATGGGAACCTATGTTGAAAATAATGTCGTCTTTTTTCTTATTTCATAAGCTCTTCAATGATATATAACAAGTCTACATTCTTTTGTTTTAAGCATGAATAAAAGATGAATTATTAATTTACTGGGGTGAAAAAATTTAAAATTATTAAGAAACAAATGAAAAAAATCTATTACAGATCATCATTTGTATATTTTTACTAATATATCTTTTAGTTTTACACATTTTTTTCAATTTATTTACTCCAAAAGCATATTAAATATTTTTTCGGATTCTGTCAAAGCCAACTCTAACGTCGATAAATAGCAAGTTAACTAACCTGAAAATAATTGGTTAAGAATAATTTTGGGAACATAATTAATAGATATGGAATCAAAATAAACAAATGATGATCTGTAATAAATTTTTTCATTTGTTTCTTAATAATTACCAATATTTTCACCTCAATAAATTAATAATTCGTCTTTTATTCATGTTTGTAACAAAAGAATGTAGACTTGTTATATATCATTGAAAAGCTTATAAAATAAGAAAAAAGGTGAAACTGTTTTCAATGTAGGTTCCCATTTAAAAAATCATAAGTTTGTGTTATATCTCGAGAATTCTATCTAAAAAACGGTAATTTTTTTGTAAAAACAATTTTTGTCTATCATAATAAATAAGATATGAGATATTTTAAAAATGAGCGAAAAACGAGTTTTTGCCTGTAGCTCAGAAACTGTGGTGACTATTAAATTTTTCTAGAAAATGCAATGTGCAAACAGTTTTGATCTATCATTAATATTACCCGAGATACCTTAAAAAAAACATCGAAAATGACACATCTGTACATGGAAGCTCTCCGTTACCGCACCATCTTTCTTTGGTGTCACGGACTAGATACATCTAACCACACATAATCCGTCTCGCCCACATTCATACAAAGCTCTTCTAGTTATACAGATTTTCAAAGCATTTCAACAAACTCTTTCAACGACATTCTTCTTAAATATACATTCTTCAGACACTATATCATTCCACAGACGATAACAATTTATATTATTGCAGATGTATCCGTTCTATGATTGCCAATCGCATCAGTTACTGGTTAGGAGTGGATGGTCCATCTTACGTTGTAGATACAGCTTGCAGCAGTTCTTCTTACGCTTTAGAACACGCTTATCGTGCTATACGAATGGGACAATGCGATTCAGCTATAGTAGGAGGTTCAAATTTGTGTTTGCATCCTTATGTCACCCTTCAATTCGCTAGGTAAGGATAAAACCAATAGTACAACAGATGGATTGTTCTATATAATTAATTTCAGATTGGGAGTGTTAAACATGGACGGAAAATGCAAATGTTTCGATAAAGATTCGGATGGGTATACAAGATCTGAAGCTGTTGTGGCTGTACTTCTTCAAAAATCGAAAGATGCGCGCCGTATTTACAGCCAGGTACGTCATTTACAAAGTTTATTATCTTATTTGAAGCAAAAACTTTAATTTTATAGGTAATTCACGCTAAAACCAACTGCGACGGATATAAAGAACAAGGTATTACCTATCCATCTAGAGTGGTGCAAACTGCTTTGCTGAGAGAAGTTTACGCCGAATGCGAAGTCAATCCCTTAGACATTAGTTTTGTCGAAGCTCACGGAACAGGTTAAATAATTACTTAAACATTAAATTCAGATTATAATAATATATTTACAGGAACTAGGGTTGGTGATCCAGAAGAATTATCTGCTATTGAAACTATATTTTGCCCACCTGAACGCAAAACTACTTTGATGATTGGATCTGTGAAATCTAATATTGGGCATAGTGAACCTGCGTCTGGACTTTGCTCTGTTACCAAGGTAAAAATAATAAGTAATTATATTATTACAGGATGGGAGAGTTTTCGAATTTTTTATATACTAAAATAGTTTTAAATCTACAGCGTTTTTACTTATATATTTTGTAAAATTTCAAAAACTACGGGAAAAAAATGTTAAACTTTTTACCTCCCGTCATACCGTAGGTAAGGGAGGTAATGTAATCGTGCCAAAAATTCGATGGTGAGTTTTCAGTAAATAAGCACGAATTAGGGTCCCCACAACACGATTTTACTGTTTTTACAAATTTCCAAATATATCTATTTTCCATATTTAAGCTTCCTGCATTCAAATAACGAGTTGATTAGCTTTACTTGAAGCCCATAACAGTTTTTAATGAAAAACTATATTAAAATATAATCCAAAACTTTTCAATTTTAGTATTTAAGACTTTTATATAATGGGAAACAATATATTAGATTTTCTCTAAAATTAATCAACCAGAAGTGATACTTTACTTAAACTCTGAACAGATTCCCGTGAAAAATATATTATGATACATTCCAAAACTTGTCAAATTTAGTATTTAAGACTTTTATATAACGGAAAGCAACATATTAGATTTTGGCTAAAATTGATAAACCAGAAGTGATACTTTATTTGAAGCTCTGAATAGATTTTCGTGAAAAATAAATTGATACAATCCAAAACTTTTCAAATTTGGTATTTGACTTTTATATTAATGAGAACGGCATATTAGATGTTTTCTAAAATGGATAAACCGGAAGTACTACTTTACAGGAAGCTATAAACAGATTTTCTTGAAAAAATATATTAAAACATGATCCAAAACTTTTCAAATTTGGTATTTAGAACACGTGTATAATTTGAAACAACATTAGATTTTGACTATACCTATATAATAAACCGGAAATGATACATAATTTGGAGCTCTTAACAGATTTTCGAGGAAAAACATAATAAAATATAATCAAAAATTTGGTATTGCGGACTTTTCTATTTATTGGAACAACAAAATAGATTTTGTTTACGAACGATCAACCGGAAATGATACTTTACTTAAAGTTCATTACTATTTCTAACATGGAATTGACGGGAGGTCATGTGTTGGCCACATCAGATTTTTTAATATTTTCTTTCCGCCATTACGGCGTACATAACATCAACGTCAATGTATATCTATTTTCTATGACATCAACTGTGCGAATTAGGTCTCGATATATATGCCCAAAAGAAAGAGACAGAACATAGAGTTAAGAATATGTAATAGAGGGAGCACAAGTCTGCTATCTTGAAGCCGTGCGAGGAATGGTCCGCCATCTTGCACTGGTCCATTTTTGATTAGTTTTTTGCTTGCGTTGACGTGTGCTATTTGGAATTTGTTCCTTAAACTTTTGTATTTAAATACTTTTTTTGACCATATTTGGTAAATTTTAATAATAAATACGACAGTTTACTATGTATTAGACTGCAGAAATTGACCAGTGGAATATGCTTTATGCTCCCTCTATTAGGCGCGGGCAGACACGTGACTTTGACAAGTGCTTGTAGGGCCCCACAAGGTTGCCAAGTATACAGGTTGTGTAATTTGCCTGTGTTGCAAAATGAATTTAAGCGTAAAATTAATAAATAAAATTGTAAAACTAGTTATTATTAATGAATATCATGTTTTATTTTCTAACACATAAACTTAATTTTTAAAATATTTTATATATAAATAGAGCGATTAGTGCTGCCATCAGTTCATGTTGAATGCTCTATTTTTATAAAAATTTATTTAAAAATTAAGTTTAAGGTGACAGAAAATAAAACATCATGATATTCATTAATAATAACTAGTTTTACAATTTTATTTATTAATTTTACGCTTAAATTGATTTGACTACACAGGCAAGCTACACAAGCTGTATACTTGTGGGGCCCTACAAGCACTTGTCAAAGTCACATGTGTTCCCACGCCTCATATATTATATATATTCTTAACTCTATGAGATAGAAGCAAAACACGACCACCTGTTTTTGTTTACATTTGATTCTTTATTATTTAATTTCTGTGCTTATCGTGTTTTCTATGATTTATATTTATATATTTAAAATCAATTAATTTGCTTTTTGCGATTTGACATTGAAATTAACATTTTAATATCAAATATGGAAGACATAAGTTCATTCTAAACTAGCGCTCGTAGCGGACAACTACGGCGAACCAAAAATGCTACACACGTCATCATATTGCGGGAGATTGTATTAATGTGGAAAAATCATTACAATTTCAACATGTCTTAACTCCCCAATTATGAACATAAAAATGTGTGCGTCTCGGGACGCTCGACAGAAGCGATAACTTTGTCCTGGTGTTTCTGAAAATTTATTGAACATATTAAAAAAATAAAATAAAAACAAGAGGACTGTGCGTGCCGCTTCGTCGGCAGCTAAAGAAAGCGAGAGATGCGCGCACACTATCTTGCCATCTCTCAGCGGCAGCTTGAACGCCGTACCACAAGAAGTTATCACTTCAAAAATAAAATTTCTATCTCCCCTTAGGTGATACTGGCTATGGAAGCAGGCAAACTGATCCCAAATATTAACTTTAAAAACCCCCGCCCAGAAATCAAGGGTCTCAACGACGGAAGAATAAAAGTTGTAACAGAAGTCGAGGACTGGAAAGGAGGCTACGTTGCTGTCAGCAGTTTTGGTTTTGGTGGTGGAAACTGCCACACACTTCTTAAATCAAATGCCAAAGATAAGATCAACCAGGGAATACCAAATGATGATATTCCTCGTTTAGTTTACGTTTCAGGAAGAACTGAAGAAGCTATTCATTGTATTCTAGATGATGTCGCTTCTAGACCTTTGGATGCAGAATATGTTGGACTTTTACATGAAGTATTCAAGTAAGTTATAAATAAATTAGGGATCGACCGATACCGATATCGGTATATCGGCCATATCGGTCTTCTTGGCCGATATCGGTATCGGCCGATATGTAAACCACGATATCGGCCTAAAAAAATATAAATTGCTTAATATTTCAGTTGCTAAGGATTTTTAAAGGAAATTAAAACAGAAATACTAAATAAAAAACAAATCAAGTTTATTTTTATTCAAAATTTTGCAAAAAAGTCATTAAAAATGTAGAAATAAAGTTACACACTAAGGGCCGGTATTTTCACTTGCGAATAAAGGTTTAGATAAATTTATCCTTCGGATAAATATTTTTGTCGTCTTTTCACTTGCAAATAAATTTATTCGAAAGAATAACATCTGTTATTCGCTGAATAAATTATTCGGTACTTGGGTAGCGAATAACCGTTTATTCGTAACTTCATTACATTTCCACATAGTGCAGATTAATTAACAAAATGGATATATTAAATATTATTATGATATTTTCAACTATGAATTAATAAATAACGTATGAAATCGATCACACGTCATCAGACAGCGACATAACCACATACATGAAATAATTTTTGTGAGATCCGATGATGAAAACAATTTATTATGACATTTTGGGGATCGCATTTGATCTCAAACAGTAAGGGCCGGTATTTTCACTTGCGAATAAAGGTTTAGATAAATTTATCCTTCGGATAAATATTTTTGTCGTCTTTTCACTTGCAAATAAATTTATTCGAAAGAATAACATCTGTTATTCGCTGAATAAATTATTCGGTACTTGGGTAGCGAATAACCGTTTATTCGTAACTTCATTACATTTCCACATAGTGCAGATTAATTAACAAAATGGATATATTAAATATTATTATGATATTTTCAACTATGAATTAATAAATAACGTATGAAATCGATCACACGCCATCAGACAGCGACATAACCACATACATGAAATAATTTTTGTGAGATCCGATGATGAAAACAATTTATTATGACATTTTGGGGATCGCATTTGATCTCAAACAGTAAATCATTATAAAGATCCAGTCATTTGACGCTGGCAAAATATTTTCGAATTTTGGATACTTTTGTTGATGAATACATTGATAAACATTTACTTTGAACTGAAAGAAATATACAAAAAGTACATTGACAATTTTACAATATACATATCTCGTTTACCACACATGAGTGCTGTATTAGATGGTACACTTGTTAAATTACAGTCTCCCGGGGCTAAAAATGCAGAATATAGATGACATTGACATTAAAGATGTCAAACAAAATTTTGACAACTCCGGATTCAAAAGTAGTTGACACATTTCATTCTTGTCTGCTTAACGTGCCTACGCCAAACTCCATCCTTCTCTACTGACACAAATTCACTCTGCAAGGCTACCAATTCACAAAGGTTAAAGTTATTCGACAGATAGCTATTTGCACCGCTATTTGTTTGTGTAAAATGTGTGAAAAGACGCAATGGAATTATTCGTTCGATAAATATATAGAATAAATTTATTTAACGAATACTTATTAGGAACTTTATTGGGAAGTGAAAATACCAGGCCTAAGTTAAACAAATTAATATTTAAAGTTAAGTTTTGGCAAGTTGTAATGTAACAAAATTAAACTTTCTGCTCTTTCCGGAGTTACACGATTTCTTGCGCTTTCATAAACATTTCCAGCTAAAGAAAATAGCTGTTCACCAGCAACACTACTTGGCGGTGGTGCTAAATATATTATTGCAACTTTGTACATCAATGGAAAAATGTCTTTTTTTGCATTTGCTCTGCATTTTTTTGTGATTTATTTATGGTTAATGCGTGTAACGGTAACAGTATAAATCACTTTTACCTCATTTATACAGCAAAAAATTTACGACAAAATTTTATGGCCGATATATCGGTATCGGCCGATATCGGATATGAGTATATCGGTATCGGCCACAAAAAATCATATCGGTCGATCCCTATAATAAATCACAATTATTATAAATTAGTTCAAAATTTATTGAAATATAAAAAAATACAAATAAATATGTGGTCGAACATTAACTACAGAAAAAAAAAATACAAATTATTTGAAAATATTAGTATCACAACAAATTTAACTGTGAGGCATGAGTACAAAATTAATCGGATAAGTCAGAATCATCATCTGTATCATTTTCGCGTATAGTTTTCTTCTTCAAAATAGCCACATTGGCCTTTTTATTCTTTGTTGGAGGTTCAAACAAATCTCCATCATAAAAAATGCCTTTTCTTTGTGCTAAACGCCATTCCATCATGTCTGTGTCGAAGTCATCTCGATTTCCAAGATCAGTGAAACCTTCAATGCGATCCACGACTTTCTGATCAACGATTATGAGAATTGTAGGGATGACAACAATTTTCAATCTTTCTAAAATTGATGTAGTGTGAGTAAAGTATAAAAAATGGGAAAAAGTTTAACGAACCTGCTAAAAACGGGCATTTAGGCGCATTTAAAGTTACAAATCTGGTTTCCACGTGCTTTGCAGCTAATATTTTTAAATGTTTATCCACAATTTTGCATCGCATAGCACCATCGCGATAGAAATGACAAACTGCTCTTTCAGAGTTCTTCATAACATCAAACAGACTCTTTTCTTCGGGAAGTTCTGAATATGTACCGTGTCCCTGTCATCAAATACATTACGAGTGCTGTTTATTATGTTTTTAATAATATTTACCTGTCCTAACCATTTTCTTTTCTGTTCGTCTTGTTTTTTCAATGCCTTCAGTCTTTCTTCACGCAGTTTTTCAAAATCGCTCAATTTTAAGTTTTCCAATCGGTTGATTTCTTCATCTACAGTTTTTTCGATGACGCTTGTAACTTCGTAAACCTTTTCTTGCAAAGAATCCATATTTAAAACAATTATTTATACTTTAATTTATAATTTTTCGAACAGATGTACGAAGCGAACAACAAAGCGTGTTGCGTGATGGAAAATTAAAATTAAGGAGGAAACCTCATTGACGTAGTTTTATGTAGGAGTAGTTTTTATATGAATATGTTTACAATTTTGTATGTTTATCTACCATGTTTTCTATTTCAAGTGGTATATTTTAATTTCTATTAATATTTTATACATAATTTAAATAGAATGTTGTTCGTTTCTAATTTAAATTGCATATTTCTTTCTTTGGAAAATTGTTATTGCAACGCCTATGAATACATCAAAAGAAAATAAGGTTCATGTCTTCTATTCTTATTTAAATAATCATAATTTTCTTTTCTTTTGTATTTATTTATAATTGAATACAATTCTGTATAATGATTATTGCAAAAATTGTAATTTTAATCTTTAATTTTGTGAAACATGTTTGACAGAATTGTCAGTTCACAGTGGCGGCACAAAACGGAAGGGTCATATAAGGTATATTCGAAAAATAAACCACGGTTCGGTGGTGATTTCTTTGCTTTGGCTTTGATTATCTGTCACATGAACTGTCAATTTAAGACAAATTTTTGTTAAAAGATATATTGAAATCATGGAAACTTGGATGTTCTTTATACTATGTTCTGTATGTCAACCAAAAAACCATTATCTTGATTCCGGGTTCACCATGGTTCCTGAATATTTTCATCTATTTCGGGACAGATTGACATTGAATCATATGACATTTAAAATTGACACAACTTATCAAAAATAAAAATTATCCAAAAGAACGATAACATTGAATAATGCCAATAAAAATAACACAGTCAACAATATATCAAATATAAATAATGTATTCATACTTACATCTATAATAATTATTAGTAATACCAGTAAAAATGCGGTTTAGAAATTTGACATTGACGTATATCGTTTGATTTTGTTATGCTGATGTTTGAAAGTAGTGGTAGAGGGGGTAAAAATACCAGAGAAATCAGGATTATATCGTGGTTGCCGTGTTCCGACTTTTTACCGACTTTTTTCAGGAACCGCGTTCCAAATAGAAACCGGTAAATAATTTCAGGACTTACGGAACACAAAACCGTAAATCTGGTCGAACCGGTTGCGTTACGAAACATACTATTAATGAGTTTATTTTAATTGACAGTAGTTCTTCTAATAATTTTTCTTGTTTTAGTAGTGACAACAAATCTGTCTATTCTCAGATTAACACATATTTTATGTTTATTCGGTGGTTATGCCCGTGATAAGCTTATTTCGAATACTACTTTTCTTATCTCCATATTACTACAACAAGATTCTAACCTAATTTCTAATATTTAACCGCCGTAACCGTCCACCTCGCGCGGTTGCTGTGTTTGTGAAAAATTTACATGAACCGTATTCGAATTTGTAATCGGTTACTGAAAAATCTAACCGCGGTTAGCGTGGTTCCCTTTTCGAATATACCTTTAATTTATTTTTTTCAGATTTGATATACCAGCTCATCATTATCGCGGGTTTGCAGTTTTTACCAAAAATGGGGTGGTATCTCGAGAATGGGAGAATTATACGTATGATAACAAACCATTATGGTTTGTATTTAGTGGTTTAGGTAGCCAATGGTTTGGAATTGCTGAAAATTTAATGAAAATACCTGTTTTTGCTGGAGTTATTGAAAAGTATGGTATATTATAAATTATTGAACCAATTTTTATGTTTTCATATTTTTAGATGCCATCAAATTCTTTCTCGTAAGAATATAAACATTACAGATCTTATAACTCAATTAGATACTTCTCTTTTCAATAAACAGACAAATATTTTCGTTGCTATCACTTCTATTCAAATTGCTTTAGTAGAACTTTTAAAATATATTGACATAAAACCAACTGCAGTTATTGGATATTCTATTGGAGAAATTGCTTGCGCATATTTTGATGGCTGCTTAACTTTGGAACAAGCTTTGCTGTGTTCTTATTATTTGGGACAAGCTAGCGATCATTGTAAAGATGCTAGTGGATTAATGGTTTCTGTTAATGCTACGTTAACAAGAGTAAGTTTTTACAATACTGGGTGATTCATCGGTCTGTCCTCTCTTTATAACTTTTTTATTTTAAGTCAGATAGAAAAACTCTTCAAATAAAATGTATATGATATATTATTATCTATGTACGCACCATATGCATTTGTATACAGAGTACTCCGTTTAAGCGCAACAATATGTAACTTTATATTTCTTAATGGAACATGCTATATATATTTATTTATTTTGATAGTAAATTAGATTGTCTTTAAAAAAGTATTAGGTAATAAGGGGTCTAAAATTATAAATTACGAAGTTATTTACCTTTATTCGTTGAATGATATGTTTGTGTCATATTATTATTAACAAAGTAAGCTATGGATAATTTGATCAATTGTTTCGAATTTAAACAAAAAAGTTGTCAAAATACTCTTAGTTTATAATTGTTGATGTGAAAATGAATAATACAAATTTTAGTAAAGATGAAATGGTTAATATGATATTTGTACTTGGCGAATGAATTGAAGTTGAAGGCCAAGTTTTCGAGCATTTATTATAATTTTGCATTATTTAGTCTGTCACTAAATTTTAATAGCTTGTTTGTATTTAGTGTAATATTTAAATTAAGTATTAATAAAAAAGAATCAAAATTTTGTATTAAATTATGGTTTGTTCCACTATGAACCACTATTTTTTATGAACGTAAATAACTTCTTAATTTATAATTTTAGACCCCTTATTACCTAATACTTTTTTAAAGAGAATCTAATTTACTACCAAAATAAATAAATATGTACAGGATGTTCCATTAAGAAATATAAAGTTACATATTGTTGCGCTTAAACGAAGCACCCTGTATACAAATGCATATGGTACGTAGATAGACAATAATATATCATATAAATTATATTTGAAGAGTTTTTCTATCTGACTTAAAATAAAAGAGTTATAAAGAGAGGACAGACCGATGAATCATCCTGTATATAAAAGAGTTTTTGTAAAGTTTTATATGGATTTAGGTTCAAGATTTGTTGTTACCTGGTTTAGAAGTCGCTGCTGTTAATTCAGAAAGAAATTGTGTTGTTTCCGGTCCAACAAATAAAATAGAAAATTTTGTTAAAAAACTAAATTTACAAAACATTTCTTCAGAACAACTCAATACAAATATTGCTTATCATTCTTCTTGTGTTAAAGAAATTTGTAAGTAAATGATAAAAAAGTAGCGTAAAAATATTAATAATATATATTTACAGCTTCTTCCGTTCTAAAACACTTAAAATCTGTTGTACCGAAACCTGCAAAACGATCCGAAAATTGGACATCTTCAATAGAAAACGACGAAAATTCTAACAATTCATCATTATGTAGCGCAGAATTTTTGAGTACAATCATTGTTAACCCCATCAATTTTGAAGGAAGTTACAGAGTTGTACCCAATAATGCTGTCACTTTTGAAATATCTCCCCATGGAGTGTTACAAAACATCTTAAAACGTTCTGTGTATGATGACAGTATCCACATTTCTGCGTTGACCAGAAACGAAAATAGTTTGAACACTTTGATGACAGCAATTGGTCGGTTATATAAAGCAGGATACAACCCACGTATTGAAAGACTGTACCCCAAAATTCAATTCCCAGTTAGTAGAGGAACTCCAATGATAAACTCATTAATAAAATGGAACCATTCCCAAGATTGGTTCGTTACAAAATTCGAAATTTTGGATAAAATTAAGTCGGGAGAAAGATATCTTTATCTCAAAATGACCGAAGATGATTATCAGTATATTGCTGGCCATTGCATTGATGGACGTGTTCTATATCCTGCTACAGGATACCTAACTTTAGTTTGGGAGACAATTGGTATGGTTCGAGGTCATGTTTACACAGACATCCCAGTGGTGTTTGAAAATGTTAAGTTCCACAGAGCTACCAGTCTTACAAAAGACGGGAGGATACTTCTTGTTGTTATGGTGCAGAAGATCAGTGGAAACTTTGAAGTAATTTATTTATTCTTTTGAATTACCCGAATACTATTTGAATTGTATTTCAGATTATAGAAGGAGGTACAGCTATTGTTACTGGCAGAATATATGTACCAGATGATATTAGTAAAGAAATCAGAGAACTTCCCATACCTGTCCCAGAGAAGAAAGATTATTTCTTGCCTTTAAGTTCGAGAGATATTTACAAGGAATTAAGATTGCGCGGGTACAATTATAGGTAAGATACGTCAAACCAATTTCTATTAGACACATATAATGGGCTACTTGCGTGCCATTTTTTTTATTTAATATTTTTGAAGAGACGATAAAAACTTGCTACCCATATTTTTTCTTTTGGCAAAATTTTCATTAATTGGCCAGAATTTTTTTTTAATATTTATATTACCGCCATGTATGACGTAGAATTACGCCGAACCAATGAATGGCCGTAAAGCAATAACATCGGTACGTCCAATAGCAACGGCATGTGTGGGTAATTTAAACATGACAGACCATATATTTGACGTTTGAATAATAGTTTGGAGGTTAATATTTTCGTTTGTCATTTTATTTTTGTACGAGTATAAGCTAAGTTAAAATCCTGCTTAATAAATCGAAATACGTAATAAAAGTAACAGAAACCACGCAAATGGACCTTTTCAAATTAACAGCTATCTCTTTCTATCGCTGCAAATAGTAAGAAAATGGCGCGAACAACTGCCAGTTGGGCTGTCAAACGAAACGTCAAAAATATTGCAGTCATTAAAATACCTGTATTCTCAGTGAAAATTTGATCATTAGACATTTTAACTTCAATAAAAGCTTTTGTAACCGATTTCGATAAGATTTTTTAAAGTTGTCTGAGATATTCTCACATTTTACGTCTAATTTTTTTAGAAACAAACACTATAGATATCAGTTGTTCTTACTATGCGCAGATCCCCATTGTGCATATCTTCTATCTCTTTAAATTGAAAAGGTCTATTGTAAATAATAAAGAAGAAAGACAGTGACAGAAAAATGAACTAATGTCAAAATCAAATTAAAATTCGCACTCGCTCGCCATCTACAGGTTACATTCTTAAATATGCATCCCTTTCTCCAGTTCAAAATAATGACGTCAAAGAAAATCTTCTTAATTTATTTATTTTAAATAACATTTATATTTTTACATACGTTTTCAACTTTACTTTAGGTATTTAGTGATAGATATCAGATACTCTGTACAACGCAAGTAGCCTATTAACGTCATTCGCAAGAGAGAGATAGAAGATTCGCTTCCAAACAAACCCCCCGCTCATTGTCTTACGTCTCTCTCCTAGTACTGAACCTGTCATTCTGTTTGCATTTGACATTCGTGTTATAACTTAATTCTCTAATCTGATGATCGTTTTGTTTCTTAAAAATGAGTTTAAAGCGAGAATATGTGCCTGGGGCAACTTTTTTGTTTAATAATATTGAATATCATTCAATAATACAACTAAAACGATGGCTGGAGTGTAGAGGTGACAGCTCTTTGTTTGGAAGTCGTGACCATAGTAACCATTAGTTCTATGCTTTACCGCTAGATGTGCTCGTGCAAATTGCAATAGGGTCCTCCACCATAACAAAAAATTGAGTAAAATGTTAGTTATATTGAAAGTAAATAAGACAACATCAGAATTGAGACGAAAAAAGTTTTTAAAAAATTGTTAGTTTTAGAAATAATTGAGATTTTAATAGTGTATTCCGAAATTGAAACAAGCTAACCGCGGTTACTTTTTCAGTAACCGATTGTGTTTTCGGAACACGCTTACTGAAAACTGGTAACTTTTCTGTAACCTTGCTAATCGCGCTAAATCGGCGATTGTGGTGTGGTTACATTTTGGTGCATGCTAAATGAACTTTTAACTATTTTAAATTTGTCAAAATGAAGTTAGCTGTTAGCTCGGCTGTTTCTCTAGTCCGATGCCGGTAACATTATGTAACCGCGGTTAAACCGTAACCATTTTCAGTGGTTATCGTGGTTTAATTTCGGAATACACTATAAGCATTCTATATATCTACGTCACAACCATTGCTATCTTTCTCGCGCAGCCTACTATAGAAACTGGAGCGAGAAAGATAGCTATAGGTTTCGTTAAAAATCAAATGTAGTTAAACTAAAAACAATTATGACTTTATAAAACCACGAATTGCTTCAAAATTAAACGAACTTTCATCTAAAATAATTTTAAAAAATTAGAATGGAGGACGCTATTACAAAAGTGATTCTTGTGGTGCTCTTTACATTTGCAAATTACATTACCGAAATTTGGTTATACGAGCCTTTTCTAAAAATAATCCGACCTTCGGCTGGGAAAAAAATATTGCGTACCTGACGGGGTATAAAGTAGGCCCCTTGCGCTTCCACGCCTTTAGCCCACCGATCGTTGTACTGCTGGAAACACCTCTGGAGTCTTCTTTTGGAATGGTCTGCAGCTCTGCCGTCGCGTTCCGCATTATCTATTTAATTTCGGAAACAAAAATAAGACGTATGGAGCCATATCTGGAGAATAGGGAGCTTGGCGAATTCCATTTTTCCAGTGAGAAAAGTGGCTGCCCTATTGTCATTATTTTGCGCGGGAAAATTGAAGGTCGGATTCTTTTCAGACAGGCCTCTACTTTGCCCACCAATACATTAAATATAAAATGGCCACTATAGATGAATAATATTTGAATATATTTAATGGGAATGTATCTTATTTTAGTGGCCTCTTCCGCGGTTTACAAACTTGCGATACAACAGCCACAATTGGTCAAGTAAGCTGGAACGACAACTGGGTCGCTTTTATGGATACAGTCTTACAATTACAAATCTTGCAAGAAGATACACGGGGTTTGTTTGTCCCCACAGCAATTGAAAAACTTGTAATAGACGTTCAAAAACAAAAACAAATTCTTGAATCTTTACCAGAGAACGGGACAATTCCAGCGTATGCTTACAGACATTTCAAAACAATTTCGTAAGTTTTTATATATTGTTTTAATATTTTTAGTTAATTTTATAAATTTTAGTTGCGGTGGGGTACAAATTCGAGGATTGGATGCTAGTGCAATTGGTCGTAAAAAGATATTGGGAGAACCTGTTTTAGAAACTTATAAATTTATGCCTAATGTCCTTGAAAATACAGATTTATCTTTGACGCAATCTTCGCGAATTCTTCTACATTTAGTTGTGGAATATTTCACAACTACAAACAAATTTAAAACGTCTGAATTTGTTGAAGAAGCCGAGATTGATGTTTCGAATTTAATCTCGCCAATAATTGTTGAATCTTTAGGTGATTTACCCTTGAAACAATCCGAAGCCACTATATTAACGACAAATACTCTTGAAATTAACGGCGTTACTATCTCCGATAAAAAACTAATTGCAGAAACTGGTTGTCATTTAGTAATTGTTTCAAATCTTTTGAGAAGACCACAAGTGGTGCAAGCAGCTTCAAACGCGATCTTGAAAAACGGATTCATTCTTGCTCGCGAAAGTTTAGATTTAAATCTATCCGAAGTAGATCTCAGTAAATTTAACATAATAGCTGATCACAAACTGCAATCAGAACGATTGATTCTTTTAACAAAAATATCAGACAGTAAAATCAAAACATTTATTGACGTTACCGATGAGGAAAATAAATTTGAATGGTTGCCAGTTCTTCAAAACGCTATAAAATCCGACCCTAATGTTTGTGTTTACGCCCAAGGAGATGATTTAAGTGGCATAATCGGTTTTACAAATTGCTTGCGTTATGAACCCGGCACAGAACTTGTTTCTAATGTGTTCATTATGGATAAAGATGCTCCTAAATTCGATCCTGAAAATGAATTTTACGCTAAACAACTAGAAAAACGAATGCCTTTGAATATTTTCAAGAATGGTGTTTGGGGAACATACAAACATTTACTTCTGGAAAAAGTCAAGACTGTTGATGTGGAACATGCGTATTTGAATGTCACTGTTCGTGGTGATCTTTCCAGTTTAAGGTGGTTCGAAGGACCCCTTTCTGCTGATACAGAAGTGGACTGCAATGAAATTCTAGTACATGTAAGTACAAACTTACATTTTGTGCACTAATCACCAAAAAATCCAAAAGAAAGAGTTGATATTATGAAACTAATTTTATGTGTGACCTGCGCATATGATGTTGCCTTTTGAATGAATAACCTTCCCTTTTATACTAATGGGGGAGTTTTCGAATTTTTGATTTTTTTATATGTTAAAATATTTTTTACCGGTTTCAGAATATTATTCCACTGTTTACATGTACAAAAGTAGGCTGGTAACTATGTAATAACTGTATCTGTACGGTAATATTATTACCATACTGACTTGTCAACAACAGACCAGAAAAGTGTAACGGTCAAACTTAGGCGCGAAATTCAAACTCAGTTCATAACTCTGAGAACATAATTTCAATCCCCGTGTATTTCTTAACAAGGAAATTTTTGCTCAACTTTAAAAAAAATGATATTTATCAATAATGTCTTAATTTTCTGAAACCGATAAACTATTGAACAAGCCACGGATGTTATTAATCATAACAAGCCTTAGATGTCTTAAAATCCGAGCTCGTAGAGCTCGGATTTCAAACTTACATCTGCGGCAGTTATGATGTGCATAACATTCCTAGGTATGTTAATAGCTATAAATCTAAAGCGTTTTTATATTTATAGTTTGTAAAATTTTATAAAATACCGGAGAAAAATGTTAAACTTTTGCAATATTTTCTTCCCGCCATTACGGCGTACATAACATCAGTGCGAATTAGGTCTCGACAAACGTGCCCAAGACGTGTTTGATAGAAAGAGACAGAAGCAAAACACGGCCACCCGTTTATGTTTACATTTGACACTTGACAATTTAATTTCTGATTATCGTATTTTCTAGCTTTTACATTTACATATTTAAAATAAAATAATTTGCTTTTTGCGATTTGACATTGAATTTGACGTTTCAATATCAAATATAGAAGACATACTTTCATAAACTAAACTAGCGCTCGTAACGGACAATTACGGCGAATCAAAGATGCCACATACGACATCGTATTGCGGGCGATTTAACTAACGATAAATTTAATATCGTTTGTACAAAAAAATACGCTATATTTTATTACTTTTATTGCATTAATAGTAATATTGCATGTATAGTATTGTAGGAATGTGGAAAAATCATTACATTTCAACATGTCTAAACTCCCCCGTTATTTTTTTTTTCTTTTGACGTGCTAAATTTGGGGTATCTGCCAAAAATAAAGTATAATAACCAGAACCTTGGTTTCGGTGACAGACTGGTTCTAGTCACGTGACTATTATTATTGAAATAGTTCAGTTACTTTCGCGATAAACCTAAAATGTTCAGTTAAAACATTTCGTATATCGTCTTTCAAAATCCTAAATTATGAAGTGGAAAATTAAAATACATAAAATACAAACCCTCAGAAAACATATACAGGGTGTAACAACTAAACGAGCTACCTCAAATAATTTGTATATTATTAAAGATACAATGAAATCCTATAAGACAATAAGGGGGACATCCGATTAGAGGAGAAAATATTTTTTAAACCAGTGGTTCTCATTATGCGCATTTTAGTTTCTGCGCATTCAATATCGGTCTCAATTTAACACGAGACAGCTACACTATTATTCACGAAAGATGACTATTCAAGGTCATTTGTTCGAAGAAATAATACACATCACTTTATAGCAGTAGTTTAGCAACATTTTGTATTAGAAAGAGAAAGATTATTTGACCTATGTCTATATAGTTTATGTGGTGTGACAGACATACGTAAATAGTGGCATTACTTTCTAACACACTATTAATAATAATGACATGTCGTAAAATTACAGATACCTAATTATCTACTACAATGCCCCCTGTGCTAATATTTACCCAGTGGCGTTGACTTTTAAATCAAATTATTATTTCTTGGTTTAAAAGTTAAGTCTATGTTTTTGTATCCTGCAAAAACATAAGTGAAGAACATAAATCTTTCAGAAAGGCAGTATTTAGAAAGAAACATAATTTTCAAATGAATTATTCTTATTTTTTCAGTTAAAATGTGTCCATAAATATTTCATGTTGCACGCCTATGCAAACAAAATACAATGAAATTATCTGCAAGTAATATTATATCATACGGCTCACAAATGACCTTGAATAGTCATCTTTCGTGAATAATAGTGTATACTGTTATTCACGAAAGATGACTATTCAAGGTCATTTGTTCGAAGAAGGAATACACATCACTTTACAGCAGTAGCTTAGCAACATTTTGTCTTAGAAAGAGAAAGTTTATTTGACCTATGTCTATTTAATTTATGTGGTGTGACAGATATACGTAAATAGTATCATTACTTTCTAACACACTATAAATAATAATGACGTATGTGCCCCCTGTGCTAATATTTACTCAGTGGCGTTGCCGTTTAAATCAAATTATTATTTCTTAGTTTATAGTTAAATCTGTTTTTTTAATTTTGCAAAAACATAAATGAAGAACATAAATCTTTCAGAAAGGCATTATTTAGAAAGAATCATTATTTTCAAATAATTACTCTTATTTTTTCAGTTAAAATGTGTCCATAAATATTTTATGTTGCACGCCTATGCATACGAAATGCAATGAAGTTATCTGCAAGTAATATTATATTAGACGGCTCACTAATGACCTTAAATAATCATCTTTCGTGAATAATAGTTTATTTTATACCTCCAATCTTGAGACAATGACCCTTTAAACATTCTGTCCTGCCGTTAACATAATTGTATTTTGTTAGATTTATTACTCTGCGTTGAATTTCCGAGACATTATGACTGCAACTGGTCGTATTGCTCCAGAAGTTGTAGCTAGAGGAAGATTCGAACAGGACTGTGTCCAAGGGTTAGAGTTTTCTGGAAGACTTAGCAAGTAATAAAAAAAAATATATTGTTAAAAGATCGAGAATGATTTTATATATAAATTTCAGTGGCCGGCGAATAATAGGAATGGTCCCACATTTAGCTCTCGCTACTTTAGTAACTGCAGATCCTCAGCTTATTTGGGACGTACCAGACAACTGGACTTTGGAAGAAGCTGTCACAGTACCTGTTGTTTACGGTATAAATGAATGATTTGCGTATTATTTTCACGAATATCATGATTTTTTTTCTTATATTAGGAACTGTATTATATGCGTTTATCAATCAAGGAAAAATTAAACCTGGAATGAGTGTTTTAATTCATTCTGGCACTGGAGGAGTTGGTCAAGCTGCTATTAATATTGCTCTGTATTATGGATGTACTGTTTACACTACAGTGGGAACTCAAGAAAAACGCGAATTCATCAAGAAAAATTGGCCTCAAATTAAAGGTGAGAATATTATGCATAATATGTAATTTACAATTCTTTAAATAATAGCCGAACCATATTCACTACCTACGTGTGTTTATCACACTCGGATGTGAAATAATTGCATAGGCTTCCACAGTCTGAGTCATGAGAAATATTCGTTTTCCGGGAATGGATTGTGTCATATTTTAAATTAGAGCTCAACGTTTCGGCCGCAGTCGTATGGGGCATCTTGTGTTAGAACACAAACGCTGTCTGCGTAATGGTATGGTATTAACATCTGCGGTCGCAGAACACCAACACAATACAGGACATAACATCTTATTTGAAAATTCCCACATTTTAGCTCCTGTCCCTGAGTTTTACAGACGTAAATATAGGGAAACTTTAGAAATATGGAAACATCCTAATAACATCAATCGGGATGATGGCTATTTCTTGAGCCACATGTGGAAACCGGTGATTCTCGGAACACGACACGCCCAATCTACCATTACGAACTCGATTCCCATTGGTCCTCATTAGCTTTGCTCATCTACCGTATCTTTAGATTAGTGTATAACTGTCTTCTCGGCATTCCTTTCGTCACTTGGTTTATTTGGCCTCTAGCTTGGTTTACACGTCGGGTAACCTTGTAAACTGAGTCTCCCCCTCTTGTTGCTTAAACTCGGCCTCTAGCTTGGTTGACACGTCGGGTAACCTTGTTTAAGACTGTACTATCCCCCTTGCTCCTGAAGATGCCCCATACGACTGCGGGCGAAACGTTGAGCTCTGACTCAAAATATGCCACAGTCCATCCCTGGAAAACGAATATTTCTCACACTCTTAAATAAGTGTAGCAGTGGCTGAAATCTAACCGGCAGTACGGCAGTGATAAAACACTGCGGCTCGGTGAGTCCGGTTGGAAAAGGATAAGCGGCGAAATATGTATGCACGAAGTATAATTATGTAAGGAGTGAACAAGAGTTTAGAAAAAACGTCACCCATAATGTAACAGGCGTGTGGAGAGAGAGATAGATATAGGTAGGCCGCGTTTAACTCACAACGTAAAGTTAGTGCCGATTGCCGAATACCCGTCCTTGTTTCTGTCAATTTTACAGTTTTGTTTTTGTTTTGTTGGTTTCGTTTTTCAAATAATTATAACGGGTATTAAACTTCTGGTCCACAAAATATTTCCATTTGAAATGTTTTGTCTGGTTTAGAATATAAAAAGTTAGGTTAGGTATAGTAATACAATTTTTATAATTGATTGATGAATGGACTTCATTTTTTAAAATAAGGTTTTATTTGTAAAATAAGAATTGAAATCATATCTTATACTCAAATTCATATTAACAATTTCTGTGTAGTTCTAAAGTTTAGAACAGAATACCAGGATCGCGTATAAATTTTAAATGCCGCCATTTAACAGCACTAACTTTTTAGTTCAAAAAATAAATGTAGTGGTCGCTTAAATTTCTGAAATGTTCTATTATATGCCCTCTTCATTAAATGTCTCTTATTAACACTGGCTCGTATTCCGAGCGCACTTTTATACAGGTGAGCCTGGGAAGACGCCCCCCCCCCTTTAACTTTTTTATTATAATAGAAAAAAATTTCTTATATAAAAGTTTTATTATTTTACATACTATTTGATGGCAGATGTAGATATTTTTTATAAAGTCAGGTTTACAAGATACGACTATCAACTTTTATTTTTCAAATGGCAACCTATAATTATTTTAATAAAATAGAAACCGCCATTTTTTCTCTTTTCAACGATATTATAGGTGGCTATGTGAAAATAAACAAAACGTAACAATGTAAAACAATTAAATTAATGTTAAAAAGTATATATTTGTTTGTTACTTAATTTAACTTATTTTGTAAACAAAAAAAAAAAAAAAAAACAGCTACCTATAATATTTGTTTATTTGATTTAGTTAAGAATTAAGTTCTCAGTAATTTTGATGTACTACGTTTGTTATATTGTTTTTTTTCGATATTTTTCTGATAGTATTGTTGCCCACTGTCGTGTCTTGTAATTCGGCGACGTGCAAGTGCTTCAACTGGCATGTTTGCCCACTCTACGAGTGATCAATTTCGCACCACTCGAAACTGAGACTAAGGGTACAACAATACTTTGTAAACTTATATTATTACAATATTAGTTTTGCTATTATTTTTACATTATTGTACAATGTCAATTTGCAATTTTTATCATTTTTAGATAATCAAATTGGCAATTCTCGCAACCTGTCCTTCGAACAAATGATCATGACAGAAACAAACGGCCGTGGAGTCGATTTAGTCCTCAATTCTCTCGCAGAAGAAAAACTCCTAGCATCAGTTCGTTGTTTAGCACATGGTGGAAAGTTCCTGGAAATCGGAAAATTCGATTTATCCAAAGACAATCCGCTGCCGTTGATCGCTTTCGAAAAGGAAATATCTTTCCATGGCGTTATGTTGGACACTTTCTTCTACACTGCAAACTCATTCAAACAAGTAATTAATGGATTAGTCTCCGAACATATTAGAAGCGGTGCCATTAAACCCATATACAGGTGTGTCTTCCCTCAAGAACAAGCTGAAGAGACATTTAGATACATGGCTAGCGGAAAACATATGGGAAAAGTTTTAATAAAAGTACGCGACGAAGAACCGGAGAAACTTGTAGAACCTTGCAAAAGATTAGTAAAAGCAATTCCAAGATATTTTGCTTCAGCGAACAGTTCGTATATTATTGCTGGTGGTTTGGGAGGTTTTGGTTTAGAATTAGCCGATTGGTTGATTCTTAGAGGAGTTAAAAAATTGGTAATCACTTCTAGAAAGGGAATTACAACTGGTTATCAAGCTATGCGAGTCAAGTAAGTTTTCAAATTGAAAATGAATGATTTGATATATGAAAAATGTATTTATTTAGAGTTTGGAGAAGTTACGGAGTAGAAGTCATAATTTCTACAGCAGATATCACAACGTACGAAGGTTGCCAAACTATAATTCAACAAGCAGCAGAATTAGGCCCCGTTGAAGCAATTTTCAATCTTGCTGTTGTATTACGCGACGCACTGATTACCAATCAAACTGTTGAAGATTTTAATACTTCATTTGGAGCTAAAGCTGTTGCTACAAAACATTTCGATGAACTTTCTAGGGAATTATGTCCGAATTTAAAGTATGTTTTATTTATTTCAGTAATTTCGTTTTTAATTGCAGTTATTTTTCAGACAATTCGTTGTGTTTTCGAGTGTATCTTGCGGACGAGGAAATGCGGGACAAAGTAATTACGGAATGTCTAATTCTGTAATGGAGCGAATTTGTGAAAAGAGAAAACGTGATGGGTTCCCGGCTTTGGCCGTCCAGTGGGGTGCAGTTGGAGATGTAAGTCTTTTTTTGTATAGCATTGGATTGGTATTAATGAATTAGAAAAAAACTATTTTCAAATTTTATTTACCTCCATATTTGAAATATTCTCCGTAATACTGTAATTTCTACTCCACCGGTTATTGAAAAGAGTTACCGCGATTTCTCTGGTTCAGTTTCGGAATATAATATTAATATCGTACGACGTAATGCGAAAAAAAATAGTTTTAGCGCAGTTCGCGGCATTATTTAATTGATAAACAAACATGAATGTACCGGTGTCTCATTTTCGATGTTTTTTAAGGTATCTCGGATAATATTAATGATAGAGCAAAACCGTTTGCACATTCCAGGGTCAACTTTTCCGAAATGTTTAATAGTCACCACAGAAATTTTCGATCTTCTTTTGTTTCTGAGCTACAGGCAAAAACTCGTTTTTCGCTCATTTCGAAAATATCTCATATCTTATTTATTATGATAGAGAAAAAATGTTTTTACAAAAATTTTACCGTTTTTAAAATAGAATAAAATGGCGTAATTAGATTTTTTGAAAACTTAATAATTCTAGATATAACACAAACTTATGATTTTTTAAATGGGAAACTATGTTGAAAATAGTCTCGTTTTTTGTTTATTTTATAGGCTTTTCAATGATATAAAACAAGTCTACATTTTTTTGTTTTAAACTTGAATAAGAGATAATTATTAATCAATTGGGATGAAAAAATTTAAAATTATTAAGAAACAAATGAAAAAATCTATTACAGATCATCATTTGCATATTTCTAATAGTATTTGTTTCAGTTTTATTCATTTTTTCAATTTATTTACTTCAAAAGCATATTAAACCTTTTTTTTTGGATTGTGTCAAAGCCAACTGTAACGTGGATAAATAGTAATTTAACTAACCTGAAAATAATTGGTTAAGAATAATTTTGAGAACATAATTAATAGATATTCACTCAAAATAAACAAATGATGATTTCTAATAAATTTTTTCATTTGTTTTTTAATAATTTCCAATATCTTCACCTCAATAAATTAATAATAGGTCTTTGTGTTATATCTCGAGAATTATTAAGTTTAAAAAAAATCTAATTACGCCATTTTATTCTATCTAAAAACAGTAAAATTTTTGTAAAAACATTTTTTTTTTCTAACTATCATAATAAATAAGATATGATATATTTTCAAAATGAGCGTAAAACAAGTTTTTGAATGTAGCTCAGAAACAAAAGGAGATCGAAAATTCCTGTGGTGACTATTAAACTTTTCTCGAGAAGTTGACCCTGGAATGTGCAAATTGTTTTTCTCTATCGTTAATATTACCCGAAATACCTTAAAAAAACTTCGAAAATGAGACACCCTGTACAGAGAAACCAGAACAAGGAAGGTAACGACAATGTCACATTTACAAAATGCAAAGCCCAAAATATGATGTTTGATCAAATAGTAACGGGAATTTTAGAATTTTGTGCGCTATTTGTCTTAAATTGTCAAGTTTCATTCATATTGGGCGCGTAGTTGGTGATTTTTTAAATTAAAAAATGACGGAGCAATCTGCATTAAACCTTTATATAATCCTTTTACTTAATTCTCCACTAGGCTCGTTTACGGAATGTGCAAAATAAAATATGGTTACTGACTTAGATGTAGAATTTTATTCTCTAAAACATTTATTTGAAGCATTATTTTCTAAAATTGACAGACCACTTTTGCGCGAAGAAAATCTGTTTTCCCATGTTAAACGCCTTTGGTACGCTTTTCGTGCTACATCCGGTACATAAACATAAATATAGCAAGTATTTAATAAAAAGCGAAGCCATTTGCTGTGTATTGTGACGAGAAATCGCCAATAAATAACTATTGAAAAAATCGTTATTTTGTCCGCCTTGAATTTGCGAAATTGTTAATCCTACAATTTTTGTAGAAAATTTTATCTACTTTAATTTTGTATATAAATTATTTTTCGCTAGGACCTATAGTTTCGGAGACTTTTTTCCCTCAGTCAGTTTCTATTGATCTAATTTGATTGGACTAATAACCTTCAAATTTGAAAATAATAAAGCAATATTTTCAACTTTTCAATAATTTTTAGGTGGGTTTGGTAGCAGAAATGCAAGAAAACCACACAGATCTGGTAATAGGTGGCACTCTTCAACAACGCATTTCCAACTGTTTATCAGTGCTCGACCAATTCTTACGCGGCCAGGAAACCATTTGCTCAAGTATGCTCGTTGCTGAAAAACGAAGCGGTGGTGGTAGTGCTTCAAGCATAGTCGACGCAGTCACCAACATCCTTGGAATCAGAGACATTAAAACTGTCAGTATACATTCCAGTCTCGCTGAACTTGGAATGGATTCAATTATGGCTGTAGAAATTAAACAAACCTTAGAAAGAGACTTCGAAGTGTTCTTGACTCCACAAGATATCAGATCGATGACTTTTGCTAGATTACAGGAAATTGCTTCCGAAAAAGAAACCGGTGCACAAACGGAAGAAAAGGAAAAAATAGATGAAGAAGATATTGATCTTGCTGAAATGGGCATGCAATTCATTTTTAAAGCTATTGGAGAAGAAAATAGTTCTGCTCAACCAGTTGTGGTCTTGCCAAGTAAAGCCACACCTGCCACCAAAAAGAGAGTGATTTTAATCCCAGGTATTGAAGGTGTAGGCAGCGTTTTACAAACTCTAGCTTCTAATTTAGAAGCACATGCTATTGTCTTACAACTTGGTTTTAAAAATCGCGCTACATCTATACAACAAATGGCCGAACAATTATTTGATGTAAGATACATTTTTTAAAAATTATATTATGTATTAATCTTGTTTTATTTTAACAGCACCTTATAGAAAATTTACCGGATTTAAATACTGATGGATTTGCGATAGTAGGTTATTCTTTCGGCAGCAGTATTGCCATTGAATTAGCTTCTATGTTAGAAGCAAGAGGAGCATTTGGCAAAGTTATTTGTGTAGATGGTACACCAGAAATGTGCAAACTGATGGTGTCCAAATTAATCAAATCAGAGAAAGAAGAAGATTTTGAAAATAAATTGTTGAGAATTATGATTAATCTTGTTTTAACAGCAGATACGGCCTCTCAAATATCGGTAAGAAGTTATATCATCATCATTTTTAGTTTCTGTTCTTGAACAGATCTCAACGGAAATGTCTCCAATCTGTCCTGCGCCTCTCTCTTCAGCCTCTCGTAATTCTGTCCACCCTTAATTTCAGCTAACATTCCAAATTTTCTTCGTCCTCTTCCTTTTCTCCCATGCATGTTCCCTTCAATTATAATTTTCTGTATACCATCCCTCTTTAAAATATTTTCAACCCAGTTAGCTTTCCTCTTTCTTATTTCTTTCAAAATTCTCCTTTCTTCTCCAATTCTTCTCAATACCTCTTTGTTTCTATCAATATCAAATTACAAGTCTTTAAATTCTGACCCTTATGTGTTCTGTCAATAGAGTCTACTTTGAAAGTATCGTATTTGCTTAAGACAGTGCTTCATATTTCGCGCTATGCTCTGACGTCACACTATTCTACCCCATTAAACTCTGTTTGAAATATCGAAAGAATTTTTGACAGATTCTTGTGATACGTCATTTTATTGGTCAAACGAGGATATGCCTGTGCAATTCTGCTTCTAATTTCTTCCTTGCAGTTTCTATTACCATATATAATAAGCTTCCCAGGTATATGAAGAAACTTATTTGCTCTATTCTATCCCTCTTTTTTTAGTCATCCTCATTATTTTTTATTTATTTTCATAGCAAATTCTTCACACTTCACCTAAATTTTATTCAATATACCATTATTTAAGTTGAAAAGCAAAGAATGTACATTTTAATTGTTTTAATTTTTAGAGTTTATATCAAGATTGTCCAACCTGGGAATCCAGATTAGACACTTTGGCGAAATACAGTCCAAATACTGATCAATATTCAATCGAACATTACAGAAACGTTTGCGATGCTATTTATCATCGTACAAAAGCTATGTCGAAATACGAAACCAACATTGGAAAGTTAAAATCTAGTTTGAAATTAATTAAACCTAGTCAACACTCTCTAACTATGGATAGTGAAGACTTTGGTTTATCTGAATTTTCTAGTCAGCCTGTTGAAGTCGTCTACGTTGAAGGAAATCATTTGATGATGATTGAAAATCCGGACTGTTCCAATGAAATTAATAAAACGATAATGGGATCTGCGCACGTAGAAAAAGAGTCTGTTATTTCAAATATTGATGTAATTAAGCAGGATGCTTTAAAAATATAAGTGGATTTATTGTTGTTATATGAAATGTTTAATTGTTGAATAAATAATAGTTTAGATATTGTGCTTTTTTTCCCTGTCTCATCCTACGCCACTGGAATATTTCCAACCAATAGAAATACTATATACGAATTTTTGTCCAACGGTAGTTTAATCTAACAGCCAATGATTTCAAAGAGTTTGAATTCTATACCAATGAATGCGCAGAATTTTGTTTATCATGTTTGACGGTACTGACGGTTACTTGTCTTTCAAAAATGTTAGCAGTCAAAGCATGTTGTAAAGTTATTATAATTATTTATTAAAACACCAATAATCAATTTAAGACAATGGAAGCATCAAAAGAAGCAATAAGTGTTCGTGTTTCGCGATTAAATTCCCAATTGCTGGGAAAGAACTCTTCTCAAAACCGGGTAAAATCTGCAGTTACTCGTGAAGGATTGCTGGATGCTTTAACAGTTCTTTACGATGAATGCAACACTGATGCCATCAAACGAAGTGATAAATATATCGCGCAATTTGTTGACAAATTTCGCCCAACTATATCTGAAGTCAAGAAGCTTCGTGTCAACATTTCAGACTTTGAAGTGAAGAATGTTATTGGAAGGGGACATTTTGGAGAAGTTCATGTAATTTTTGTATCGTAAACGTAAAAATTTAGTGTAATTCAATGAGAAAATTACAGGTTGTTCGAGAAAAACAGACTGGCGATGTGTACGCCATGAAAACTATCCGAAAATCTGATAGTTTAAACCACCAATCTGCTTCGTATGAGGAAGAACGAGATATTATGGCAGTTACACAAAGCCCATGGTTGACTTCTTTGCAGTATGCTTTTCAGGATTCTGCACATTTGTATTTAATAATGGAGTTTCATTCTGGAGGAGATTTGTATGGATTGTTGGATAGGCAAGGGGGGACTTTGAATGAAAATCATGCCATTTTTTACCTGAGTGAAATAGTTCAAGCTATAAATGCAGTTCATTCTATGGGATTTGTTCATAGGGATGTTAAACCCGATAACGTACTTCTCGACAGGTAATTTTATTACTTGCTTTACTCCGGAAAAGTAAAGGCACGGGTTCAAATCCTGGTAGCTGACATGATCTGTTCACGTTGATATATACAGGTGTCTTGGAAAAATGGGGACATGGCTTAACCACAGATTCCTGGGACCAAAATAAAACGATTTAACTAAACTTACCTAAATCCGACTGCACCGTTGTCAGTATTCTGCTTTAAAGTCTTTCTAAAAAAATTAATATGCTTATAATAACGAAACGCTTTGTTCGATTTAAATTAAATTTGGTATGACAATCCATATGGATATAATTCATCTTCTAAGATGATATTTGTTATTGTTAGTGAACCACTAGTGTATGAAACTTGAGTGTTGCAACCATTATTAAACCATAACATTTTAATGGCAACGCCAATAATATATATTTACTGTTTTTCAGAAAGATATTCAATAGTAAACTTTCGTGTCTCTGCGTAAGTTATGATATCTGTAACGATATAGTCAGAAGAAAAAATGTAAGTGCCTGCGCCGTGTAATTTTTAAAATAAATTTTATCTATCCAAATGTCGAACTACTAATTTTCAATGACAAACAATTTTTTTTGTGCAACCGGACGCGAAATGCTGCGAAATTGGATTTCGCGACCGTTGTTATGGTAACGGCCGCGAAATGAATTTCGCGGTCGTTGTCATGGTAGCGGCCGCGAAATTAGGTAAACAATCACTTTGACACTTGAGAATTACATGGTTTTATTTATCAAATGTTAATCCCATAGCCAGCTTGAAAAATAACTTTCTATTTATAATGAAACTGTTGAAAATTAATAAAATTTGTAATTACATATTTTTTACGGTTGCACAAAAAATATTGTGTACACCTTGTCCGCGAAATCCTTTAGCGCCCTCGAGATTGTCTTGTCTCGGCCGCAAGCGGCCTCGGCGACAATTTTTCTCTCGGTACGCTAAAGAGTGATTTCGCGGCCTTGATATACAAATAACTATTATGAGTTGTCAATCTTTTAAAGTTGTTTAGGAGTGAGCTAACATTAGCTGTATTCTTTTTGGACAAAATCTCAGATCATTTCAGATAAATTCAGGAAATCGTTGTTCTTTATGACACAACTGATCTGAATTGTTCTGAGTAAACTCACTCCCCCCTTTCCGATGCTACACTATCAGTTTACAAAACTCAAAATGATTTGAAACACTCAGTTTGCATTTTAAGGTTATATAATAAAACAAATTTTATATTCACATATACAGATATACTTACATTAATATATATCAACATTATACATTTTTCGTTTATAAACAGTATCATAAATCAGAAAATAATTCAATAATTTTGACAGCTGTTACAGCAAATATTATTGGTAAAGAAAGAAGTGATAAAATGGAATTAAACTTGTTCTTTTTGCACACATCACAACTCACTTCATCTTAACTCAGTTATGTACTGAGCTGAGTTTCAATTGGGTCAAAAAGAATACAGCTATTATTTAGTCGTCTTATTATAATTATAGCAATAAAATACTATAGGGCGCGAGCAGACACGTGACTCGAGCAACCTTGACTTGCTTGGGATCAGCTGATTTGTGTGCGCATGTCATTTTGACAAGAACATTGTCAATTTGACAAGACCAATTTTTTCTTATTTTGATTTTGAATTGCTAAAATGTTAATATTTTACAATTTTTAGGCAGTAAAATACATGTAATTAAAAATAATAACATTTTAGCAGTTAAAAATCAAAATAAGTCAAAACATTGGTCTTGTCAACATGACATTGTTCTTGTCAAAATGACATGCGCACACAAATCAGCTGATTCTAAGCACGTCAAGGTCCCTCGAGTCACGTGTCTGCTCGCGCCCTATAAGGCCGAACAAACGGATATGTTACTAGTTTTAAAATATGGCAAAGGAAATTTTTGACAACCCATGAACAATTGTTACTGTCATTAAAAATTAGTTGTTTGACATTTGGAAAGACTGCTAGATAAAATTTATTTTAAAAATTACACGGCGCAATCACTTACATTTTATTTTTTCTGACTAAATCGTTACAGATATCATAACTTACACACAGACACAAAAATTTACTATTGAATGTATCTTTCTAAAAAACAATTAATTTACATTATTGGCGTTGCCATTATAAAGTTATGGTCTATTCATGGTCGCGACACCCAAGTTTCATACACTAGTGGTTCACTAACAATAAAAAATACCATCTTAAAAGATGAATAGGGGATTCCACCATTTGTTTTATATAATTTCATCAGAACGTATAAGTAAAACTAAGACTATTGGTGAAAATCCGGTGAAAAAAATCCTATTAATAAGCGAGTTATGGTCCACCGAAGTTTGAAAATATAGATGTGACGTCACGAATATAAGTTTTTATATAAAACTGTTTTCTTCGTGGATCTAAAATGTTCTTGAAATGTATACTATTTTTAAATTATATTTATAAAAAAACCAATTAATATTATAACACTGTACAAGTCTACATGCTTTATAATTGCAAGTGTATCAAAATGATTAAGTTTAATGCAAGAAATTTATATTCAAATAAAAACTGTTTGAGAATTGCAGTACTGGACTGGTAGCCACGTGTCCGTTATTTGAATTTGTCTACTTCCATTGGTAGTAGACTCCACCCCCTAACTCGGTATTTGTTATGTATTTATAGGTGGTCTTTGAGTCGCCAATCAAAATAATATATATGGATTTCATATGAGTGACGAGCTGCTAAAACAAAACCCCCCTTATTTCCGAAGTATTTCAATTATATAATTTTATTTCTTTATTAATATTCATTATTAAGCATCTATTTTTTACTAATTTCTCTTAATTCGATTTAGCTGTAATCCCCTATTAGATCCATATGGATTGTCATACCAAATTTCACACAAATGGAACAAAGCGTTTCGTTTTTATAAGCAAAACAAATTTTTTTAGAAGGACTTTGAAGCAGAATACTGGCTAAACGGTGCACTGTCGGATATAGGTAAATTTAGATAAATCGCCGTATTTTGGGCCCAGGAATCTGTGGTTTAGCCATGTCCCCCTATTTCCAAGACACCTGTATAATTTTGAAAGCAAGGTATATGTGTTTATTTTGCAGATGTGGGCATTTAAAGCTGGCTGATTTTGGGTCAGCTGCAAAATTAGGCCCAAATGGAACAGTGTCAGATAAAGATGTAATATCTGTCGGAACCCCGGAATACGTTGCTCCAGAGGTGTTGGAATCTAACGATAAGGAAAAGAATAAGAAAAATTCATATGGGGTAAGAATATTTATTTTATTTAACGATACATATATGAACAATTTTATGATTATAATTATGCATAAGCATAGCCAAGTTTTTTCAATTTTCGTTTTCGTTCTTGCCTTCGTTCATTGATAAGTTGTTCAATACCTTTTACAACATGTTTTTCTAAATATATAATGTACGGCAAATCATCTCTACAAACCAATTCAATAAGTCGATGTGTAAAACTCGGTAAAAAACTTTTAATATGTTTATATGGATCAGGATTATTCATAATATAAACTTTAGATCCTTCTGTTAATTTTATGATCAGGAAATTCTTTTGGAACAACTTTTCAATCTTTAAAAAGTTTTGTATAGTTTTGCTTTTCCTCAAAACGCTTTCCCAATATGCAATATGTTCAATTCTGTATATTTCTTTTCGAACTTCGGCGTTTTTCATTATAAGTTGTGTTTCTCCAAATGCGAGCGCTGAACATACTCCAAACAAAACTGTATTCATTAAAAATACGTAAATAATGAAAATTGCATGCCCTACACCTTTAGATCTGTTAAAATGAATACTTCCTATTTCAAATTCGCCAGTTAACATTACTAAAGTTCTAAAAAATGAACTTAAAATATAATCAAATGAGGCGTCATCCATATCGTCGTCATCTTTACAACAATGCTGTTTACAATACGAAGTTTCATTTTGATGCTTATTTTCAGAAGCATTTTCATCCTTAAACAATAAATAAAAACTAGAAGCAAACGCTAAAACTAATATTAAGTACGGAAACAACCATTTGATTAGAGTTTTTGAAACAGTTTTCAAAACATTTATACTTATAAACAACACTGGAGATTGTCTTCCAATTAATAGTAAACTTTCTATTGTTGTTAATAAAATTAAAATTGCAGCTAACTCTTTAAAATACATATCAGGTTTGTTATGATTGTGCAAAATCTTCGCCGTTAAACTCAATATTCCAATTTCTATATAATTTTCGTAATTGTAAAAATATTCTTTGCGAAAAATGTAAACTTGTATTAATTCTCGTGAAATAAGAACAATATACGATGAAATTATCAACAAGAAACAAACTTGATTTTCGGTACTGTCAGTTACAATTTGATTGCTGTTGTTTAGTATTAAATATAGAGTTAAAGTTATACTAAACATCAAAAATATAATCAAATTTATATCGTAGAATGTGTGAACAGTTTTCCATTTTAAACTTAGAAGAATTTGTATAATAGGATGATGTAAAACGGGATGTAAATGCGGATTTCTTCCCAAATATCGCAAAAATTTTGTCTCTGGTTCATATTCGTCTTTTTCCGATGGAAGTAAAGAAGCAATATGAATTTTAGTCATTCCATTTTTATTCGGATTCACACTTTCATTTAAAAAATTAATCAAATTATTTGCATCGAGAAATACTTCCCATGGATACAAATACAATAATGAAGCACCTTTCCGCAAAAGTATTCGAACTATTTCGTAATTTTGTTTCTTTATCGCGTAATATAAAGCTGTTTTTCCTTCTAATTTTTGGCGATTTTTACTTGTTAAGCAATAGTTTATATCGAGATGTTTATGCTCTAAAATTAATTCAAAGCATTTTCTGTAACTTACGTCTGCGGTTATGTCAAAAATTTCTTCAATTTTCCGTAATGCCAGTAGTTGAATGAACGTATAATTAACATCTGAATGATCTGCGTAGTTTAATAAAATTGTTACCACTGTGTGATAGCCATTTAGACAAGCCAAATATAAAGGAGATTCAGTTCTATCTTGTACTTCAATTGGTAAATCGATCCCGTCGCATAGTAAGAATTTAACAACAATATCCAAACCAAATTCACAAGCTTTGGAAAAGTAAACATATCTAAAATCTTTCCTTGTTTCTTCATCATCTTCATTTTCATTTGGTTGTATTTTAATTAAATGTGGTTTAATCATTATATATTTGGTTATAAATTTAGTTTGTCGTTTTTGTTGAATATATTGATCAAGTGCTGACCGATCACTCAAATCCTGTTGATTTATATTATACGGTAAATTTCCAGCGTACAAATTACCCGAAATAATTAATTTTCTAGCAGTTTTACCAGTAATTTCTTCTTTTTTAGCAATTTTTTCTGGAATTTCATCGTCTAAATTAATATCTGGGCAAGACAGAAATATTTCTATGAATTTTTTATATTTAAATCTGGCTGCTAAATATATTGCAGTCATTCCGTTTGAGTCTATTGCGTTTATATTTATTTCTGTGTTAACCAAAAGATTCAGAACCTATAAATACATTTTTGTTATAAATATATAAGAGAGTGATTTTTATGAGGCGCCGTTTGGGCCAAAATAAAAGTTTTTGTAATATATATATAAAATTTCGTGATATATAATATTTTGCCATGTTGATATATACAATTTTCATTGTGATATATACAATTTTTAGTTCTATGAAATGCCGCAATATAATGAGGGCACTCACTTTTGTGTTTTTATCTATACTCTATCCGTTTTAACTATAGAGCGTTGGGTGAGATAGGGCTTAAGATTCTAGCTCTCTGATTGGTTCAAGCGTGAACCGAGTTTACACAGTAAAATAATTGACGTGAAATTTAAATTTGCTTGACAACTGTATCAATTATTTTGCCGTCTGACATAAAATATATAAATGTCAACATAGTTAATAGTGCACGATTTATTACATATTATCAATTTCTGTTCAGTTCTGTTTGTTTGTTTTTTTCGTTTATATAATTTTCATAGTGTTTTGTCGTTGTATTTCATATTACATAGTTTTCATTGTGCGCGTTTTCTTAGTTTTTAGTTAGTAGTTCGTTAGTTTTGTTATTGTTCTCTTCGTTAATATTATGGATAAAAATCCTGAACCTGGCTCTGCTAATGTTTTAAAATATCCAAAAGGAAAGGCCCTCCGAAGCGGGCAAAAAAAGTTGGCGTATAATTTATACTGCACATATGCCGCGAATGCATATTCCAAACTAGAAAGTGTCCAAATTGTGGCATCAGAACTGGGCATAGGACGATGTAATATTTGGAAAGCTATAAAAGAACATGAGGAAAACAGGTCATTCGGATCACCCCAGGAACAACGAAATTAGTTTAGAACATTATTTGGTCATATTTAACGGTGTATATAGTTTATACCATTGACGTATTATATAAATGGACGCAACGTAGGTACTGCTTTACTGTATAAGCATTGACGCACACCTTAGAAAAGGATAGAGCTAAGTTAGGGGCAAAGTCAAAAGATGAAAAATAACACAGAGTGCTTAGGAATATTCATCTCATTCATCATAAATGACAATGTAAAATATAGTTTATATTCGATTTAACATAAAATATTCCATTCGTATATTAAATTATTTGTAAAAATAACAAATATAGAAAAGTACTTTTGCTTTAGCCAATATTATTTATTTAAAACTATTTTTATATACATTTTAGGTATAGTCCGTCGATTGAAAATGATTTCTGCATCGCAGAATGTTTGGATGGCTTGAAATTGTGTCTTCTAACTGCAATAAGCCAGTCTGTTCACAGTTCATCTTTCGGAAATCTACTCGAAAAACATTCCTATAAGATATGACAGTTTAGTTTACGACGAATAAGAAAGACTTGTGAAATTTTATGTCTTTTTGATAACGAACTGTGCATCCATTTGCACTGCATGACATTACCATTTTAAAAGAATTCTGAAATATAAATGAAATCACTTATATGCATAGCATGAATGACAGAACATAACCTAAATTACCAGCAAACTACATTCAAATTATTTCTATTTCACATTAAATCAAAATTACTCACTTTGTATTGTAACTAATTCTTAGTTAGAGATATAAATATTATTTTTACTAATATTCTGAGGAAATATATTGCATTTTTACTAGCTGTCACTACTGACAGACCAGCAAACAAAACAACAGACTGCAACAATGTTCTTGTTTGACGTTGCCCCGCTTTTCTATCTTTCCTTTTCTAAGGTGAGCGTCAATTCCTCTCTCTCTACGTTGGGTCCATTTATGTAATATGTCAATGGTTTATACATATAATGTATTTATTTTAGAGTGCAAATATTTATATTTCAAAGGTGAATTTTATTTTTATTTTACGTTGTTTTCTTTAAAATTTACTTGAATAATGTGGTTTTCATTTATGCATGCCCCTTTCGTACGTACAAGACAAAATTACTAAAAAATGTCAATTAGAAAGATTTTTTAAATCCAGGAATGGCGCCAAAATTTGAATTTTTTATTTAATACATGTAAAACCGGCCGCGCTTGAAACGCCATCTAGTCTATAGTTAAAATGGATAGAGTATACTTATGTTGATAAAAGCACAAAAGTGAGCGCCCTCATTATATTGCGGCATTTCATAGAACTAAAAATTGCATATATCACAATGAAAATGGACCTTTCCAATTTAAGGGCTATCTCTTTCTATCGCTGCAAATAGTAAGAAAATGGCGCGAACAACTGCCAGTTGGGCTGTCAAACGAAACGTCAAAAATATTGCAGTCATTAAAATACCTGTAATCTCAGTGAAAATTTGCATCGTTAGACATTTTGCCTTCAATAAAAGCTTTTGTAACTTATTTCGATAAGATTTTTTAAAGTTATCTTACATTTTACGTCTAATTTTTTTAGAATCAAACGTCATAGATCTCAGTTGTTCTTACTATGCGCAGATCTTCATTGCGCATATCTTCTATCTCTTTAAATTGGAAAGGTCCATTGTATATATCAACAAGGCAAAATATTATATATCACGAAATTTTATAAGTGAGTGCCCTCATTATATTGCGGCATTTCATAGAACTAAAAATTGTATATATCACAATGAAAATTGTATATATCAACATGGCAAAATATTGTATATCACGAAATTTTATATATATTACAGAAACTTTTATTTTGGCCCAAACGGCGCCTCATAGATTTTAAACGTACCTCAATGTAATCATCTTCATTCTTTTCCAACTTGTTAACATATTTCACCAAATTAACTATAGTCATCTGCGTGTAAAGATCGACTTTATTTTCTTTCAATTTGTCCAGTAATAATTTCAAAATTGTTGGATTTGCGCCTTCTGCTGCTGCATCTAACGCTTCTTCAACATTTGCTCCGTGTTCGATCAAAATTTCAACACATTTTGTGTTTGTTTGCGATCCATATTCGGAACATGCGATTTCCAGAGCTGTTTTCTTGTATGGAGTCTCATAGAAATAGTTTACATACGCGGAATTGTGTGTAAGAAGTTCATGGAGTTTAACATGGTTGTCTGTGATGATATAAGATAAAAGTTTTATCTCGTTGTCGGGTGGGTGGATGAAATCTGGATCTTGACTACTGCTTCGCTTTCGATACGAATCGGGAGACAGGTCTATAAGACATTGCATTGACATGGCTACGATTTGTGATGAATCTATTATTTAAACAAGTATGAATTAATAGTTTTTGATAAACATATTAACCGTTAATATGAACAACTGATTAGGGAGCATTGGTTTTTTCTTTGTGAATCATTTATGGATTATTTTGGAGAAAAATACTTCAAATAAAATAATAATAACCAATAACTCTTAAGCAGTTGCTCAAAATAATTGTTATTAAAATTATAAAATATATAAATACTTACGTGATAGTAATGTAAAAATAGTAAATTTTATACTGCGTATAGTACTGTTAAACGCAACAAAATAAGGTAAAACCATTTATTTCATACAGGAAATAGTGGTTTCAAATATTGATAAGAGATGATTCAAATATGCCATTAATTTTTGTTGAGTAAATGTATTAAATTATGTATTATTTCTTTTTATTTTTCATAGAATAATTATTTGAGATCCAACCTAAATGTTTAAATATAGCCAATTTCTACGATTTAAACATTTTGATTTTTCATGTTCACCTTCAAATTATTTCTAAATATATTATGAATTACCCCAAAATACATAAAACCGGTACCACACTGTAATTGTTTTTATAAAAATGGACGTAAATATTTTAAATTAAATCATTTTCTAAAGACATCGTTGTTGTTATTCCCTGACATTATTTTAACTGCGGTGAGCGGGTGTTTATATTGAAATTGGAAATAATATAAAGCAAAATAATCAAAATGTGTAGTGTTGTTGCCTGAACAGACAGCGTTTTAATTGATTTGTATAGAAATGAAGAAGTTTTATACTACACAAAATTGCCTGAATATTATAATAAATACGCCAGGCAAAGTGCGATTTTCAACTGCTAAATGTTATTATCAATACATCAAAAAATAAGTATCAAAGTTAATTAATATTTACATGCGTTATTCTTTGCATTTCTTTTTTCTCCTTTTAAATTTCCGTCCGAATCCTATTAGAATATTCATTAATCGTAACCAACAAAGTTGTTCAACCAATAATTTTTCGTAGTATTAGTATAAATATCTTGATGTATAAATTATAGAAAGTGTATTTTGAATTACCTATACAAATTTGCAAAAATAAAATATGAAGTAAATGAGAAGCCCATACAAATCCGCCTCGTTCAAGCATTTTAAGATGGACTTTATTCACCTATATACTCGCGTCGTAGCCTTTTAGTAGTGACGATAAAATGATTAATTTTCAAAATTTATGTGTACACTAAATAGAACAATGTCTATCTTTCATGTGCCGAAATACACTGCCTTAGATGAGTGTCACGTTTCTCACTTTAATTTCGAACCATGTCCATGATTTTTAAGAAATGGTCTATCATTCGAAGAAATTATTTGTAATTTATTTCATCTGCTATTCGTAATTCGTTGTGTGCGATAACTAAAACACTGCGATTTTTATTTTTTTTCTCCAGCCATAGAGTAGTCCACCCGCGATGTTCTGATTTTTTTATTTTTTGTATAATTGTGTAACCCATTACTCCAACAATTATTGCAGCTAACAATTTTTTATTTGAATTGACGTTATTCATAATGAAAATACAAAACGCAACTCCTCTGCAGAACAACGGCCACAAAATGAAGTTTAGTAGTATCTTTGGCGCCAATTCTCTTTAGTGAGTTAGCAACACTCCATAAAAACGCGTAATTTTTTTTAGAGGTATGCAGCACTTTTCGTGGAACGCTTTTATAAAAAAAATTATAAAAAATTTTATAATTTTTTTTTACAGTGGGATACCGGCTTAAAATTTTTGAGATATTTGACTTTTGATCACATTATTTTAAGTTTTTATAATAAAGAAAAGCAAATATTTATATTAAAAGAATTTATTTTTTTAGAGTGGTTGTGATTACTGGTCTCTAGGTGTACTAGCTTATGAAATAACTGTAGGTAACACACCTTTTAGCGGCCCTACAATAGCTGCAACTTATAATAAAATCATGAACCATTCCACAAACTTAAAATTTCCATCAGATATTGTATTATCTGAAACTTATATTACTCTTATAACAGGTCTTCTTATAGAACAGAATTCACGTTTAGGGTATGTCAAATAAAACAAACATCTGTTAATGCAACCATAAATTTATTCATACTTTTAGTTACAAAGAAATTCTCAATCATTCATTATTCAAAGAAACCGATTGGACAAATTTACGCGAAAAAGTCCCTCCGTTTGTTCCAAAAGTAAATGGAGTAGATGATACCTCAAACTTTCTAGATGTAGAAACAAAAAAATCTACTCCAAGCATTGATAATTTCAAAAGCAAAACACAATTTTCGGGTAGAAATCTCCCATTTATTGGATTTACTTATGTACAAGATGTACCTGAAGAATCATTTAACTCAAGTTTTGTGAAAAGAAATGATGATGCTGTACTTGAAAATAAAAAGAAACAAGTGGAAAATCTTCAAAAAAGATTGGCAAAAGTAGAACATTCTAGTAAAGAATATGATGCGTTGGAGAAAAAATATGAAGATTGCAGTAGAAGACTTGAAAGTGTTGAAAATGTTAGAAACAGACTGGAGAAAGAATTGGCGGCCAACTTGGCAGAATCAACGGTAAGTTTGATTAATTTATTGCATTTGTGTATCTGTGAATCACTTAAAACAACTTGTGAAATTGCTATTATCTTTATTTAATGAGTTTGCGAAAGATAATGTTTGGTTATGAGAGGGGTGAAATGCAAATTGGCGGGAATGTTTTGGTGTCACAAGTAGTGCAGCTTTATTTGCAAAGGTTATCTTGTTTTGACAATTTAAATCTGCAGGCGCTACGTCGAACGTTAGATCTTGAACGTAGTGATAGGAAAGAACTAGAAAACCGTGCGTTAGAGTTAATAAAGTCAGCAAAACTTAAGTGGGAATGTACTGAAAAAGAACGCGTTGAAAAACTGAACGAAGAGATCGAGAAACAAAATACAAGAATTACAGATTTGTGTACGAATAATAATGAGTTAACTTCTAAACTAGAAAGATATAAAAACCAATTAACTCAAGCCGATTTAGAACTTAACAAATTGAAAAGTTTGCAAATTGAACATAAGGTAAGAAATGTTTAATTTTTATTGGAATTCGATGTGATTTATCCATTTTCAGGAATCATTAGCAAAAGCTCGAGCTTTAAGCCGAAGAAGTGTCGCCGGTGTTGAAAATAGATTAGAACGAATGACTAGCGAAACACAGTCCCAAATTTCAGACTTGCAGACTAAACTTGCTACTGCTTTAGAAAGCAAAACTGTTCTAGAAAAGGAACTAGATGTCTACAAAAAACGTGAACAAGACTTGGAAGACCAAAACAGTTCATCAACAGAACTTTGCAACAGCTTAAAGAAACATCTAGATACAACATCTCACAGATGCAAAGAATTAGAAGATGAAGTATCACAGCTTCAAAATGAAGTGAAGAACATCGAAACCTTAAAAACAGATCTAGAAAATTGTAAAACAGAAATTGATAAACTTAGAAACAACAATAAATGCATCCGGTTAGAAGAAGCTTTAAAGCACGAAAAGGATGAATGCCGATTATTGAAAAAACAATTAAAAGAACTGTCTGATTCTTTAAATGAATCCATAGCCCAATCAGAAGCTTCAATTCAAGAACGGGAATCAAAAAGAGAAGCAGATATTCAAGGTTTACAAAACCAACTAAAAATCGCGTCCGAAGAACGAGAACTTCTAACAAAAAAACTCCAAGAAGCCCACGAAAGAGAACTTACAAATAAGATAAAAGTTCAAGGATTAGAACAACTTCTAGCTCGTTTAGAAAGCGGAGTCACCAAACTAGAATCTGGTTCTGATCGCGAAGCTGTTCTCCAAGAACAAGTTCAACGGTTGGAAGAACAAATCAAAGAATTGCACGAATCATCAGCTTTGGAAAAACACGAACTTCGAACTGCAAATTCTACTCTTTGGAGGAAAGAAAAAGAACTTTCGAATTGCGAATTAGATAAACGAATAGTGGAAAGAGAATTGAAAGATTCGGAAGAAAAGGCCAAAAAAATGGAGGAAGAAATAAAGATTTTAAATAAAGATATTGCCGAACAGAAACAAATCCAAGAAGATCTTTTAAATGAAGTAAAAGAGACCAACGAATCTCTTATTCAAAAAGTCAAAGCTTTGGAAAAAGCTATTATTGATTTGGAACAAAAACAAAAAATTTATAAAGAGAAATATGAAAAAGAAGTTATTAAAGTTGGCCATTCAAAGAAAGAACTTACAGTTGCTTTGCAAACCGTTGAAAATTTGAAAAACCAACTTGAAGCTGAAGTAAAATGCAAAAAATTCTTAGAAAGAGAAGTCCAAAACATAAAAGAAAATAACAACAAACTCCATCAAAGCATTGATTCATCCCGAAAGCACGAATTTAAGATCTGTAGTGAGTTAGAAAACTGCAAGCGAGATTTAGAAAACGCCCAACTAAACATCAACGTATTACGCGACGCTTGTACTTTACTAGAAAACCAATTAGAAGAATATGAAAACCTCATCACCGCTCACGAAAGCAAAGAATCTAAACTAGATGCTGCAATTTCTCAATTAAATTCTGATCTTTCTGCCGCTAAAGAAGAAACTCTGGAAGCTAGACGGACCATGAACGAAGAAAAATCTTTGAAATTACTCGCTGAAAGTAAATGCAAGAGACTTCAAGAAGATGTAGAGTTATTACAAAACGAAAGTGCTTCATTTAAAGACCAGGTCCACAAATATAAAGACCTTTCAGTTCAAGTTACAGATGATTTAGCGCTTTCTGAAGAACGTTGCAGTGAATTGGAAGCCTCTTTAAAAATCATAGAAAGAAAATTAGAAGCGATTAGAGCTGATAATATTTCAACAAAAGAAGAATCATCACAAAGATTAACTCACATTCATCAAATTCGCGAATCGAATTACAAACTAAATCAAGAACTTTTGGAATGCAAAGATGAAAACAATAATTTATATATTAGAATAGCAGAATTAGAAGATCAATTGAAAGAACAAAGTAATTATTACAAACATCGCGAATTAAAATCTGACGCTACAATGCAACAACATGCAAAATTAATAGATTTCCTCCAAACTAAAGTCGAAGAAGGCAAGAAAAAGAAAACATTAACCGATAAATTATTCGGTAGTTCTAAAAAAGAAAACCTTCCTCCAAGCCACAATTACCGCGAGTTAGAGAGTATGTTGTCGAAAGAAAAGGAGAGCAATAAAATTCTCAAAGAACAAATCAAGAAGCTGAAAACAGAATCACTGAAATTCAATTATGAACCTGAAATTTGTGAGAGAAGTGTTACTCCTCCAAATTCTCCCAGGACAAAACTAGCTTTGGAACAATTAGTTCGAAGCCCGGCTTCGCAAAATGGCGAATTTCAGCGGAAGCCTTCGGTTCAGCGTATGCATCACAACATTCCCCATCGGTAAGAAAATATATTTTAATCATATTCACGTACGAAGTAGAAAAACTATATTTCTTTTTTTAGATTCGAGTCTCGATTGTGTATAAAATCAACAAAATGCGCGGGATGTTTAGACGCGTTACAAATAGGCCGTTCTGTAAATACATGTACTGAATGTTCAGTTTCATCACATTCAAAATGCACATCTCGAGTTCCTAGAACTTGTGGACTCCCCACAGAATACGCCAAGCATTTCAAACGAACTTTAAGCGAATCTAGTACTAGATCTGCTCAAAACAAAACGAATTATGTTTCTCCTGAAAATATTACCGTGGAAGGCTGGCTGAAAATACAAAAGTAATATAATATTAATCAGTTTTGTCACATCAAATTTGAATTATTTTTTAGTCGAAATAAAACAGGTTGGGAGAAAAAATACGCCAGGTTGGAAGATTCTATTCTTGCTGTATACGATCAACAACCTACGGGTAACATGGTTCCCGTATTGAAAATGGAGCTGTGCCCTAAAGACGGTTTGGGTTCCGTTAGTGATGATGTACAACCTAAAGAAGCTGTAAATACAGCGGCTACCGATCTGCCGTTTATAATTCGGGTTGGAGTGCACCCCAACACAACTTGCTGGCCGCCGACTTCTGAGCTTCTCATGATGCTCAACGCTGCTGACAAAGAAAGGTGGATTGATGGTGAGTACTCGATAACATTCTTAAAATTTAAATTTGTTAAAAAATTAGCGCTTTGAATTATTTCGTGCTTAGAAAATTATACGAGGCTTGTCCAAAAAGAATCCGACCTTCAATTTTCCCGCGCAAAATAATTATAGGGCGGCGCCACTTTCCACAGTGGAGGGGAACACTTTCATGCGCATATCTGAATTTTCGTTTGAATATCGGGTGCGTCAGGTACGATGCAAAATCAAGGTGATAGGGAGCCGCAGAATCCGTTGGTGGCGCTGTAAGAAATAATCGCACCTGTCATGGCGGCCAGTAGGACATATCAGATTTGTTTGTCTCGAATAAGCGCTTACTGACCCAAAATATTGTTAACTGTTCAAATCAACACAGTTTTTAAATTTGTCGAATCGACTATTAAAACACAGGCAGAAAGAATATAGGTGGTGTGCACAAAAGTAGTCAGCGCCGACAGCGGACAAAAATGACAAAATGGATACTCATTGAAACAGAACAAGGTTATGTCTTAGGTCGGAATAATTTTGCAATTTGTATTTTATAAAATATTTGCAATAAATGCGAATGATAGGATGTCAAATATTATGTGATACATTGGGGGATGTAATAATTCTTACAAAATTACCGGTTGGAGTATCAAATTTTATAAATTTCCTAGAAGATTATATGAGGAGCAGATGTTTTAGAAAATAACTTTTTCTTCTACTAACATGAAAAATTCTTTTAGGTACACATATTTTCTCAATGTAAAAGATGCTTATCGTATGAATAAAATTCCAACAATAGTCGTCTGATTGCAATAATGAATTATATAAAAATGTGTTTCTTGTTAATATTTGAACAAAATATAATTCAAGAAGAAAATTGTCATAAAATTTTATAATACTTGCAGTTGTATGAAATAGAAGTCTATTTTTGACATAATTCGTCTATTTATTATAGATTTTGTACATGTAATGTTAATGTTAAAGGTAGAAATTCACATGGTTCGTATTTTTCGTGTATTTTCTTTTCCGAGCTAGTGCAACAGATTTCACATGGAGCCTGGTATATTTTCAATGAAGAATCTTCTTCATTTATTGCGAATATAAAAGAAAGATGCTAACATCATACACTGATAACGTGATATGTAGACAATTTCGATGTATTGTGCATCTTGTAACATTCAACTAATATTATAAATTATAATTTAAATTTAAATATGATAAAATGGTTTACAGAAATCACACATATTATGAGAAAAATTATATTTTCTGCCCACAGTACCTTCGCTGATATTTTGACTTTTTTGATTGTCACATCACATATATAGCATTTTAAATATTTTCTCTATTCATTTCAATATACTATGATGTATAATATTCATGCACAATAGCAAAAACTCAAAATAAAATTGTAAATCGTATCACTTTCTCGAAATGTCAAAATTGATTCGGTAACCAAAAATGTCAATGTAGCCGTTAGAGGCGCTGACGCTCAAAATGTGCACATCGCTTATATAGGGCGCGAGCAGACACGTAACTCGAGCATCCTTGAAGTGCTTAGAATCAGCTGATATGTGTGCGCGTGTCATTTTGACAAGAACAATGTCACTTTGACAAGACCAATGTTTTGACTTATTTTAATTTTGAACTATTAAAATCTTACTATTTTTAAGTTCATATGTTTTACTGTCTGAAATTTGTTAAATACTAACCATTTAGCAGTTCAAAATCAAAATAAATCAAAACATAGATCAAATCAGCTGATTCCAAGCATTTCAAGGTTGCTCCAGTCAGCTGATTTGTGTGCGTATGTTATTTTGACAACAATGTCACTTTGACAAGACCAACGTTTTGACTTTTTTTAACATGAACTGCTAAAATGTTATTATACAATTATCAGGCAATAAAACACATGAAATTAAAAATAATTTCTCAATAGTTCAAAATTTAAATAAGTCAAAACATTGGTCTTTCAAAGTGACATTGTTTTTGTCATAATGACAAGCGCATACAAACCAGCTGATTCCAAACACTTCAAGGTCGCTCGAGTCACGTGTCTGGTCGCGCCCTATAGGCAATATAAAGGAGTACCAGCGACCGGCAATACTTTAAAATACACTAACAAATTTTTAAAGTAGAAAAACGTTTAAATAAAATATGACCACAATTAACGGAAAAATGTTTATTTTTTGGTTTCATCAAATTTTTGTTACATAATGATTGCAATGATTGGTAATAATCACATCATAATACTTTCATTGACGTAGCCCAATTGCCCAGAGAGCAGCATATCTGGTGCACATGACATAAACGCACACATTTTTGAAATATTTACAGATCAGAATAATAAAGAATGAAGAATAATTTTGACAGGCGACCAAAATAGCGTATGAGCAACGTAATCGCAAAGCAAAGGCTCCAGGTTTGAATCCCTCTCAAGCATGAATGTGTGTAGTGCACAGCCGTAAAACATTGATAAAATAATAATAATAATAATAATATAGAATATCTAAAAGAAATAATGAAATTCTTGTATATTATTATTATTATAATACAAAAATATTTTACGTACCATTATCTTTACGTAACTAAACAGAAATTAACTAGTCGTATAAGAAATTGTTTAATATTAATCTAATCGCTTTCTTTAAAGGCCAACGCGCACTTCAGCGACTGAAGCGAAGCGCGGCGAAGAGAAGTTTTTTCATTCAATGTATTATTATGTGTATACGCGCACTTTGGAGCAGCGAAGAGCAGAGCAACGAGGCGACTATTCACATAAGAATACATTGAATGAAAAAACTTCTCTTCGCTTCGCGTCGCTCAAGTGCGTGGCGGCTTTAAGTCAGACATAAATTTGACATAAATGACTAAAATACTTGTCATACAAATTAGAATTAGGGCCCTAGGGCCGTCAGGTAGTTCGCAATATTTTTTCCCCAACCAAAGATCGGATTCTTTTTTGACAGGCTTCGATGTTAATATTTTCTTATAACTATTTATTTTAAAATAATAGTTATTTTTTAGAAGACGATAAAATTATTAATTAGTTTTCGCGAATATATAATTAAAGTTTATATTAATTTTTATAAATAGTAAAATTCCGGATTTACAGAATAACATGCTTTCAAATTTGTTACGCGGAAATATTTATAACGAAACAGGAAACAAAGCTTTCTATTTAAAAAAATTAGTATTAAAATTTCTCCAAATTGAATAAAATATGTATTCTTTTCAGCTTTAAACGAGTTATTCTTACGAAAATATCCAGATTTCCTAAAAAGCAACTTTGAAACTATTATTAAATTTGGACAAAATCTAGAGATAACTTGTGTTCATGAACTTGGCAAAGAAGTAATGTTTTACGGAAGTGAAGAAGGTTTGTTCTCATCAATGCAAGGTAAACCGTTATTACACATTCTCGGACCATCAAACGTCCAACAAATTGGAATAATAAAATCTATTAATACTGTCCTTATGATCGCTGGACCAGACAGATCTTTAATTCGCGGCGAATTAAGACAATTGGAGAGTTTGGCGAAATGCGCACCTTGCACTAATCCGACCTTGAATTATTCATTGATTAACATCAACAATCGTGATGGTTTTCACATGTTCCAGGTGTCCGATTTTAGAAAGACATATGTTGTATGCGCTGCCACTAGTAAACAATTATTCATAATTAAATATGATTTAGAAACTACTGAATTTCACCCACTTAGAGTTTTAGATACTGCAGAACCGTGCAGTTGTATTTTGTTCAACGAGCATTCTGTAATAGTAGGCGCGAATAAATTTTTTGAAATAGACTTAAAAACATTTTCAGCAGATGAATTTTTGGATGCTTCGGATCACAAATTAAAAGACGCCGTTAATTGTTATAAATCGGGCTCGTATCCAGTAGCAATTATGATGATTAACAAAAATCCTGTTGAATATTTAATTTGTTTTAGCGAATTCGGTATTTTTGTCGATGAATACGGTCGAAAAAATCGCGAACATGACCTAAAATGGTCACATCTTCCCTTAGCTTTTTATTATTCTGAACCATATTTATACATGGTTCAATTCGCTGCACTTGAAATCACGCGCTTAGCTCCAGATGTTTACGATGATATTAGTTTGGAAAGTTGGGTTTGTCCAGAAAGTATTCGAATAGATTTCACAAAACCGAAATATATGGGCGCGAACAAAAAAGGAGTTTATTTATGTGTTAAAAATGAAATTATTTTCGTAAACGGTAAAACTGTTTGCGGCGAGGATTCAATATATGAGTTACATTCTTTGCCTGGCGAGAAAGACGGATCAGATGCCGGAACAGAATTTAGTTTCACTAGTTCGATGGTGAATTCTCTTGACAGAATGTCTAGCGAAGGGGAGAGTGTAAGGGGCGGGCAAATTTCCTCTCAGAGTGATCTCTAAATATTAATATGTACTTAAGGTCCAAATATTTGTAAATACATGCTTTTAGTTTAGCTTAAGTATTTAATAATTCATTTTACAATAATGTTTAAGTTTTATTCATCTTGTAAAATAATCATTACTCCAAAGTAATTTATATAAAAAATGTTTTTATTTGAAAACCGTATTTAATTTTACATTTTAACTTGTGTATATTTCAATAAAGCAGAAATAAAAATTTACATCCTCCAGTATTACTACGCAAAGAATCTTGGAAAAATTTATTATGCACAAGTTCAATAACTTAATTTTTGAAATCGTTCATACAATATTTTTCCAAGATTGAATATTATCCATCAAAATTCGATCCCGACCGATGCTAAAATTATTTTAAATGGGATAAAAGTTACCCATTTGATGCACTCTCCACGCCAGCAATGAGTGCCAGTATTGTGACGCCTGGTACAAATACGAGCCCAAAATTAGTTGGGCCGACACAATATTTTACCACAATGACATTTCATTTTATAACAAAAAACAAAGATATTTTATTCTTACAAAAATTATATTATTTTCAACTTAAAATAATAACAAAAATGAAATTGTTTCGATAAAAATTAGGTTTCAAGCTAAATTAAATTAATTTTGACACACAAATCAGAATAGTTGGGCCACTATTTTAATATTGCATTGCGCCTCCTTTATTGGCTATAATGGCTATAAAGTTTAAAAATTGCAATTTTACTTTTAATTCGTTTACTGTGCGTGTCGTATTCTTACGCAGTTTCTTTTTCATTTTTGGCGGCAAATCTACTTGAAACCCACTTTAGAGTAGGAATATTATGATTCTCAAGCCAGGTTTTAACAGTTTTTGCAGTATGACCGACTAGCATAAAAGAATTGATTGTAAAAAATATCTAAGTATATCTTTATATTTATCAGCGTTAACAGTGCCATTTATAAAATGTGGCTTGCCCATTTCCCTTCCAGACATACAACCCCAAACCATAACGCTTGCAGGAAATTTCACTTTTTTAGCTAGTCTGTTTGGTATGCCTCGTAAAAAGTACGCAATACGTGTTTTCTACAATCTTCAAATTTTAACCTATTACGCTGTTGTAATTTTAACAAACTTTTCTTTGGCCTAGTGAAACAAAATACTAATAATTCTTTTTAACAGAGAAATCACAAAAAAATCCTTATAAAATTTGTATCCTATTTGTTTTATTTTTCTTGTAATGGTAGATATCGAAATTCATTGTACGGTAATATCTCGAGCATTTAATCGGCGATTTTGTGTCACAATTTTCTTTGAAGCTCAATGATCATCATTAGAAGTTGACGGTGAACGGCCAGTTATTTCCTTTCCATAACATTTCCATTGTCTTTAAACAAATTAATAATACCTCGCGGAATCGAATGTGAAATCGAATTTTTTTGTGCCAAAATGCCGTTAATATGGGCATTAATTAAACTAAAGATTTTCTTAAATCTTGACTATATGGTTTACCACAAGTCATTTGAATGTAAAAACAAACAAATATGGAGTAATATTGAAACTTATGGGTGTGCAAAGTTAGTTGATACAATGGCTAACAGCGCAGAGCACCGAAATTTTCCGAATGCAGTTGCTGGGCCAATCACATTCGTTCATTCATTGCGTTCGGCAAACTTCGGCGTTCAGCGCTGTGCCATACTGAACGCGGCCAATGCCTAACAGAATTAAAGCCGTTTAAATCAATAAAGGAGGCGCAACGCAATATTAAAATAGTGGCCCAACTTTTCTGATTCATATATTATAGTTAACATAATTGAGTTTAAAATCTAATAGACCTTTTAAATTTAACGGCTATCTGTTTCTACCATTACAAATAGTAAGTAAAATGGCGCCAACAAGTGCCAGTTGGGTTGTCAAGAAAAAGAAACGTCAAAGGCCCGTATTCCGAGCGCATTTTTATAATAAAAGCGGTTTTATGGAGCACACTCATAAGAATATAATGTAAAAGCGCGCTGCATGAAAGCGCTTTTATTATAAAAGTGCGCTCGGGATATGGGCCAAAAATATTGATAATTAAAATACCTGTATTCTCGGTGAAAATTTGCATCGTTAGACATTTTAGCTTCAATTGCTTTGGTAACTTTTTTCGATAAGTTTTTTTTAAGTTGTCTGAGACTTTTTTCACATTTTACGTCTAATTTTTTTTAGAAACAAACGCTATGGACCTCATTTATTCTTACTATGCGCAGATCCCTATTGCGCATATCTTCTATCTCTTTAAATTAAAAAAGGTTTATTTAACTCTTTCTATCGCTGCAAATAGTAAGAAAATGGCGCAAACAACTGGCAGTTGAGCTGTCAAACGAAACGTCAAAAATATTGCATTCATTAAAATACCTGTATTCGCGGTGAAAATTTGCATCATTGGACCTTTCAGCTTCAATAAAAGCTTTTGCAACTTATTTCGATAAGTTTTTTAAAGTTGTCTGAGATTTTTCTCATATTTTACGTATTTTTTTAAGAAACAAACGCCATGTATCTCATTTGTTCTTACTATGCGCAGATCCCCATTGCGCATACCTTCTATCTCTTTATATTGAAAAGGTCTATTGTTATCGAAACTATTTTATTTTTGTACTTAATTTAAGCTGAAATTGTATATTTTACGGTAATAATATAATTTTTGTAAGAATAAAATATTTATTGAGTATTTTGTAATAAAATAAAATGTTATTATGGTAAAATATTGTGCCGGCCCAACTAAAATGAGTTTGAGCTCATATGTATCATTACCGAAATCAGGGAACAAATCAGATTGGCAAATTACCAAATGGTTTCCACTGTAGTTTGTATGAGTTACTCCACGTTGCCATTCATAGTAACGTAGTATAAAAAAAACCTTATGCACGATGTTCGATGTTCTTTGAAATATCTGAGATCATAGAATTATCTGGAATTGATAATTGTAAACAACACGCCTATTTGCGTTATATTGAATATTTGTCATCACAAGTCCTTGAAATTTCCTTATGACCTTTATGAAGTCGGATCTTCTTCTGAATGATCGAAAAAATCAAAATTACATCATATTCCCCGTTTACCTTGTCATACAATAGTCCAGACCGTTTCTAATCGTAAACATGTTAGGTGAAATACCTGTTTACTTAACGATCTTACTGTACAGTTTCGATTGTATTTTATAACTTTCTCTGAACTGAATTTTGAGACAGTATCCATCAAGCAGTGATTGTGGTAACATTACTTTGTACTGTACTTGGAATTTGCAGACATGAAATACGTAAGTAATTTTATATTTTTGAATATTTATTAACATTTATAAATATTTTTAGTGTGATTATAATTATTTTAAGGTAGAAGCAAATTTAAATCAAAAGAAATACATATTTTTCGTACAGTTATTAAATTTGAAATCTCATCACGTACTATTGTACGTACAATATACACCGTAAATTTTTTAAATTCTTGAGCTTGAACATGAATGAATTTCCTTTTGCAATTTTTAAAATTCTTAGTCCGGTTAATAACATTAGATTTAATTTAGGATATTTTTCTATTTTGTCTTGAAGCACAATACATCATTTTGATGTAAACACGTCTTAATTATATTTATGAAATTCATTAAAATACTTTCTATAATTCCACGAAAAGTAATAATGAATTTTAATAAAGTAACTGAATCTTTTCCTAGTTAATAATTTTATCCATCATTCAACTGGCCTTTTGTGATGTTTCACACATTTTACAAAATCATCAAGATGAAATAACTACGCCTCCGCCTCCTCCAAAACCATACGCTTTTGGTTACGCTGCTGGAAGGTTCCCTGGACACATAGACAGGACTCATACAGAAATCAGTGATGGTCAAGTTGTCAGAGGTAATATTTGTAAACACCTAAACATTCGTATGTAGCAGACTAGCTAATTGCCCGACTAAAATAATATAATAAATTCTTTAATAAGTTACTAGTTAATCGACTATTTAATCGGGAACTCAAAATACTAGTTTAATATTTACTATGTTATTATTTTCGTAATATTTGTAAATAAACAAGTATATTTTATAACTAAATATTAATAGCTGTCTTCACTAGTTCAAAATATATTTAAAGTAATTGCTAAATTGACTTTTAAAATTTCGTAAACGTCCCAATGTTTGCATATTTTAGTCAAAATTAAGAGCATAATTTGAAGAATTTAATACAAAAACATCGATTAGGAAATATAATAATAAACTGCGTGTCCAATTATTTTCCATTTTTATGTTAGTTTAAGTTCTGTTTATTTAATTCCAAACCAAGGTTTCGATAGCACTGTCTTTAGAGAAGACATTGAGACTTTTAAAACCAAGAATAATAATGTCAATCATTGTGACCATTTAGAACTTATCGAGCATGACGCCTTGATAAATTCCTTGTTTTGTTTTTATTATTAATTTTTACCTCTCGCTAAGAGAGGTATTGAATTCATGCTAAAAATCGCATGTAGAATTTAGTAAATAAGCACGTTTTAAGGTCCCTAGAATCCGATTATAACATTTTTACGATGATGTCCGTGTGTGTATGTGAATGTTGGATCTATGATTTCTCAAATATTATAAGACTTCGGACATTTTTAACTACAGATTCCTCAATCTAACAATAATGGGAAAAGTTTTGATAACAATTGGACAACCGGAAGTAGTAGTTACAAGAAAAAAATCATCTAAATATTATTTATCGAAAATTTATGTAAATACTTATATTAAAGAACGTTAAATTCTTTATTCGCTAAATATAAATTGATTATTTTATCTTCTATAGATTTAGAGATAAAGAAATGCATATAAAATAATTTGATGTAAAAAATCTCAGATCAAACTACTTCAAGGCAAGAAATTCAAATGTTTGTAATTGACACATAATGTCACAGTCAAAAATATTTATAAGCCACTGCCAAAAATATTTGTACATCATTATGAAAATAAAAAAAAAGTCAACGCAAAAGAATATACTTAAAAGAGAATATAAAAGGAATTTGCGAAAAAATGAATATAAAGAAAAAGAAAAAAAAAATATCTGGCGAGAGGTTATGTGCTGGCCACACCGAAACCGTTGGTTGATTAAAATAAACAACTTAAACCAAAGGTTGTTTTATTTCAGAATCGTAATATCACACATTTTGTATATTTCACTCGCCCTTCATTCACATTATGTCGTAATAAATATTTAAAAAATCTGATGTGGTCAGCACGTTACCTTCCCTTGATTCTATATTTGCAATAAAATTAAAACACAAACATACTATGTCAATCGCACTTGACATTGACATCTGTCTATCAGAATTTTTTATTATTAGCTGTTTCCAGTGTTATTGCATAGCTGGCTGCTTTATGGAATTTAATTTCTTTATAATTTTTTTATTCAATATCCATTGAATATGAAGTGTAAAATGTAATCAATTCGTATACAGAATAAAATATTCATAATATTTATTACATTAAATGTGAAAAAATGATATTTAACAGCGTTTTTGCAAAAAAAAAACTGTTAAAATCTTCAAATGAGGGTATTTCCAGTCGACTCATTACGATATTAAATTTATCGTTTGTTAAATCGCCCGCAATACGATGACGTATGCGACATCTTTGGTTCGCCGTAGTTGTCCGCTACGAGCGCTAGTTTAAAATGAAAACATGAACGTATGTCTTCTATATTTGATATTGAAACGTCAAATTCAATGTCAAAAAGCAAATTATTTTATTTTAAATATGTAAATGTAAAACCTAGAAAATACGATAAACATAGAAATTAAAATATTGAGTCTGAAATGTTAACATAAACAGATGATCGTGTTTTACTTCTGTCTCTTTCTATGAAGCATGTTTTGGGCACGTATGTCGAAACCTAATTCGCACATAGTTGATGTTATGTACGCCGTAATAGCGGGAAGAACATATTGCAAAAGTTTAACATTTTTTTCTCCGATATTTTTGAAAATTTTACAAAATATAAAAGTAAAAACGCTTTAGATTTAAAAATATTTTAACATAAAAAAATCAAATATTCGAAAACTCCCCCATTCTGAATGGCAAGGTATACGTCTCGCAATCTGCATCTGCAATAATAGTACATTAAGATACAAGTTTCATAAGACATGATTTTAACGTACGCGTCTCTGTTAGAAACGAGTGGCTTGACGCGGGTTTTCTAAGGGGACAAGTGCGCTGAAATGTCTTATGAAACGTGTATTTATATACTATTTTTTTATATTTTGGTCCTTTTGTCAAAAAATATTTACAAATATGCGTTATTTCATTTTGAGGAATTTCTGTTTTGGTTGTTTTATAAAGCACATATTAAAGGACTATTAACTCTTCTAGGTTCTTATTCATACGTGGATCCGCACTTCAGAGTCCGCACCGTGGACTACACCGCTGACAGAGCCGGTTTCCACCCAGTTCTCAACACCCCTCAGCGTCCTCTACCCAGAGATTCGCCTGTAGTTGCTGCCGCTAAAGAAAAACATTTACATCTTTACGATGCTATAGCCAGTTCCCACCAAGCTGCCCATGTTGGTGTTAACGCCAACAGTGCTCTGCCTAGAGATTCTGCATCCGTAGCATACGCCAAGGTTAAACACCAAACTCTTTTTGAACAAATCGCTGCTGAACACGCTAGAATTGCTGCCGAGAGGGCCTTAGAAGCTGCAGACACGGAATTAGAAGTTGAACAGGAATTGAAAGCGCCATATTATTAAGTTACAGGTAATTAACAGTTTTTTAAAGAACATTTTTATATTGTTGTTGTGGATATGTAAATATTTGTAAATAAATATTTGATATTTACATATATACTTAAAATAAGCCTCTCGTAAAATGGGTTGGCATAAACCTCATCCACATTCATATATCCATTTCTTCCTTCCGTAACTAGTCACTGTCACTACATACTAAATAAGGAAGGTACAGGATTTACAAATAAAAATATATGAAATAATCTGATCTTACAACTTACGAGGTAGCTTCAAAATGTACTCGGAATCGTTGCTTAGAGAGCCAAGCAGGTGATCGCTGTAGGGAAATTTATTTTTCTTGGACAGGCAGCGACTTCTAGAGAAAGAGCGTCGAGTCGTCCGGCACCCCTTTTAGTTACAATACGTTTTTTTTGTTCGTCGGATTTTGAAATATCGTCTTCCAAACGGCGTGCAAACATCAGTTTCTCCTGGAGAACTTACCAGTTGAGACCATTCAGATGCTAAAAGAAAGCACACGGAAACGAAAAAAATCGACTGTTTACTTGGACAAAAGGAACTTTAGTGGAGATCCTACAACGTACACGAGACGTAATCAGGCGAAAACGTCCTGAAAATTCGACATGATACGATTGTTTTTACCTCCCGTCATACCGTAGGTAAGGGAGGTAATGTAATCGTGCCAAAAGTTCGATGGTGAGTTTTCAGTAAATAAGCACGAATTAGGGTCCCCACAACACATTTTTATTATTTTTGCGATGATGTGTGTGTGTGTGAGTGACGATTTTTTTCGTCCACTATAACTACTTCCAAATATTTATATTTTCCGGATTTAGGCTTTCTGCACGCATATAAAGAGTTTATTAGATTTTGGGTAAAATTGGAAGACCGGAAGTGATACTTCACATAAATCCCACAACAGTTTTTAATGAAAAACTATATGAAAATATAATCCAAAACTTCAGTTTTAGGATTTAAGACTTTTATATCAAGAGGAACAACATATTAAATTTCGGTATTTAAAACTCGTGTATAATTTGAAACATTATATTTTGACTATACCTATATGATAAACCGGAAGTGGTACTTAATTTGGAGCTCTTAGCAGATTTTTGAGGAAAACATAATAATATATAATCTAAAATTTGCTACTACAGACTTTTCTATTTATTGGAACAACAAATTAGACTTTGTTTACAAACGATCAACCGGAAGTGATACTTTACTTAAAAGCTCATTGCTATTTCAAACATGGAATTAACTGGAGGTCATGTGTTGGCCACATCAGATTTTTTGCTGTATAACTACGCTCCAATACATCGCTCGATGATGAAAAATTACCTTGCTAAGGACAACGTCACCAATCTGGAACAACCCTTCTATTCTGCTAACCGATTTTTACCTGTACTTGAAATTGTAGGGACAATGTTTTGCTAATCCAGAGGGGTGTTGGAAAATTCGAGGAGGCAGCTGAAGGCATTTTCAGAAAATGGTTTTCAAGGGTCTGATTTTGTAATTTTTAAATCTACTGTAGATTGAAATTATCAGACAAGAAAACCCAGTGATCTTAGCGAGCAACGTTTGAAATCTATTTCTGTAGATTGTATTCGGCTGGTCTCTGGCTGTGGTTCACAAATCTGCACCTATTACAGGAGAAATCTAGTAGATTTCAAATTTACAAAATCAGACCCCAGGAGTGTTTTGAATTGTTGTATAAAAGGTGGAACAAGTGTGCAAATGCAGGAGGGGTATACTTTAAAGGAAATTAAATTTGGGGAATATTTTGAGGCTACTTCGTATGTTATGCCTAGGAAATGATTTGAGAAATTTGCGACACTTACCTGTGTAAAATAAAATTTAGCTGAAATAATGTGCTGGCTACATAGTTTTTTAAAAAAATAATAGACATTTTGTAGGTTTTTGATAACCGCTTATATTTATTCCGTATACAATAAAATATTTATAAAAATATAATAAAAATCAGCAATAATTGTGATTTAACCGCAAAAAAAAAAATATATATTACATCCATCTTTAAAATGAAACATTTCATTTCTCTGAGAAGTTTTATTTGAATCATGTTTGTTAGAATTGGTCTTTATATAAATAACTATTGCACATTGATTAGCATTGTATCATTTAAAGATTTTATACTTTAGTTTAAATCACAAAATTGTTTCATTTGTAAGTGCCTTTCCACATTTGAAGATCGTTATTTAGATCTTTTTCGTATATTTCATATTTGGAAATGATCTTAATATAGTGACATTCTAAAAGCCGTGACACCAAAAGTGACGCATAATAAAAATATCTTTACAAGGACAGAGCACATATCTAATTCACTAATTGTACAATTTGCAAGATTAAAAATTATTATTATTTTAGTAGTCTTTTCATATCTTTATTTTGCCGATCTATAGTTATATCAGCAATTTCTGTTTTTCCAGTAATATTATCTATCAGATCGTTTTGAGAATCTATTTCTTCAGACATATCAGACGCCAAGCCTTTTAGTTTGCTAATCTGTCCATACATTTCATCGAGATTTGCGTCCAATATTTCACTAAAGTTTTTACTTGCGGAAGTCTGTGGGCGAGCGTTTTCATCCAAATCTCGTAGCCTGGTCACAGGATGAACTTCGAAATTATCCATTTCTGATAAGTGTTTATTCAAGTTACTGTTGCTGGAATTTGATTGTGGTGCCTGAAATAAAATACTGCATTTATTCCCGCCCATTTGATATGAGGCGCGGGCAGACACGTGACTTTGACAAGTGCTTGTAGGGCCCCCAAGGGTGCCAAGTATAATGCTTGTGTAACTTGCCTGTGTTGCCAAATCAATTTAAGCGTGAAATTAATAAATAAAATTGTAAAACTAGTTATTATTAATGAATATCATGTTTTATTTTCTGACACATTAAACTTAAATTTTATAAAAATAGAGCATTCAACATGAACTGATGGTTTCCTAAAATTTAACGCGCCAAGTAATCTTTGTATCGTAGATGGCAACACTAATCGCTATATTTTTATATAAAATATATTAAAAATTAAGTTTATGTATTAGAAAATAAAACAACATGATATTCATTAACACTAACTAGTTTTACAGTATAATTTATTAATTTTACGCTTAAATTGATTTGACAATACAGGGAAGTTACACAAGCTGTATACTTGGCACCCTTGAGGGGCCCTACAAGCACTTGTCAAAGTCACGTGTCTGCCCGCGCCTCATTATCGTAAAGCTCTGGCTTGTTGCGAAAATTCTACGAGCCCAGAGTGTGCAATAATTTTTGGTTCGCGAAAAGCTAAAGAAATAAAATAAAATGCAAACAAGGTTAATGCACATGACTGCTCTTCGTAAAATACGCGAAATTTTTTTTTCAGTCTATATACAAAGTAGCCATTTGCGCTCTCTTTTGTCAACGCAAAATGTCACTTCGCCGCTCTAGAGCGACAAAGTAGAAAAAACGCTCGCTCCTCAAATTTCTAACTATACAATGTTGAGAAATGTTACTTGGCTACATTCTTAATGGAAACGTTTAGTCAGGAATTAATGACACTGTAGTTACACATTACCCACTTACATAACCAAACAAAATGCCGCACTGCTGTGAAAATAAAATAGGGCATTCATTTACAAAAACGAAAGTATAAAATGCTTAGATTAGATTGAAGCAATAGCTCAAGAAGAATGGAAAATACCGATAAGTAAAAATAAATAAAAAATTAATTTTTGTTATGGTGGAGGACCCCATTGTGGCGACTGTAGAAAAAATCTTGTGTGTGTTTCGAGCGCAAATGGACATTGTCGATTTCGAGAGAATGCCTCGCTCCTGCGTCGCGCGGCAACAACCTCTCAATCGACAATGTCCCATTTTGCGCTCTTAATACACAAATAGCTAATGTTGTCGCGTGAGTGTGCGTTAATGTGACCGATTGTGAATTGGACGGCCCGGATTCGATTCCGACCTACGTCAAACTTGAAAATTATTTCGAATTTTTTGAAAGCCCGAGAAATAAGGCTCTGTACGGTACATACAGACCGTCATTACCGAAATCTACGATGTTTTCAAGGACAGGAAAGTCACACCATTATAATGTAACTTTAGCTTTTTATGATTAATGGTAATGCGTCATTAATTGTATTATGACGCCACAATTTTGCAAATTATTTACCTGTGTTGTTGCGGGTCGTGACGCATTTTGTTCATTCCTTCCAGATAAATAATTTTTCAAACTCCCAAACACTGATTTAATGCCGTTGATATGTTTTTGAGAAAATCTTAAAGTCGCGTTTATCTCATCTAAGCGTTTATCAGTTTTTTCTAGTTGTTCTCTTTGTCTCATTAATTCTTCAGCAGTTGCTATTCCGATTTGTTCCGAATCTCGCAATAAACCTATACTTCTTTCGGTACTTTGTATCGTCCGATCTTCTATAGCTTTCTTCTTTTCCGCGAACGTTTGCCTCTGTTCTTCGAAATTAGATTGAGGAACATAGTTTCTTCTTGAATTCTTCAGGAACGTTTCGTCGTCTACGTCATCCTCTTCGAGGAACAGATTTTTTGAATCGTTGATATATTGATGACCTGACATAATACTTTTAATTTACAACACTTTACCTTTGTATAAATGACAGTTGTCAATATCGTTGCTCTCGTTTTGACACACGTCAAATAACTAACTTAGTGAAATTCAGATTTCTACAAGTGAGGTTACTTTATAAGTTGGTATTGCATACCTCACCAAAGTGTCATAAATATAAAAATATTTTATAATTACAACATACTTATTGACTGTTTTATAATAAATATTATAATTTGACATGTTTTAATGATGTATCAGTTTAATAGTTCATAATCTACATGTCGTAAGCATTAATTAACCGAAGATAAACAAGCGATATCAGTTTTTAAGTTTGACAGAATGACACTCGACGAAAAAATGGCAGCGAAAGGTGATGTTTGATAATTTTATAGGAAATGCTAATTTTGTTTTAAAAATAGGCTGGAATTACGTTTCAGGTGGTCCTGAGACAGATGATCAATCAAAACTTAGGTTCCAAGTAGAATTAGAGTTTGTACAATGTTTAGCGAACCCCAATTATTTAAATTGTAAGTAACTACAAACATTCCAACCAACAAATAATAATTTATTATTGTTTAGTTTTAGCACAAAGAGGATACTTTAAAGATCCCACGTTCGTAAACTATTTAAAATACTTATTATATTGGAAAGAACCAGAATACGCCAAATATTTAAAGTATCCAATGTGTTTATACTTCTTGGATTTGTTACAATATGAACATTTTCGACGAGAACTCGTCAATTCTCAGTGCACTAAATTTATCGACGACCAACAAATTCTCTTATGGCAACATTATACTAGACGAAGAAGCCGGCTGTTGCAAACTCCAAATACAAACGGTGTTGCTCCTGAACAACAACCAAATAATGCTCCAAATCCTACAACAAATGGACAGTTACAAATGAATCAAAAAGTTTCATAAGCTAAGTACAAATTTATATAACTTTAGATATTTATAAGAGTATTAAAATTTTCAATTTTTTGTATTATATGAGACAATTTTCAATATAATTTTACATTTACTTTGATGAACCTCTTAATTCTGATCCTATAATTTATTTCTTTTAATGATTTACTTGCAAGATACATTATTTAACTATATACTTGAGTGTCTACTTTTTTCCGAACATAGGAAATTCAATGTTAAAATTTTAATTTGGCGATATCTCTTTACCTATTAATATTAGAAAAAAAGTGTAATGAAGAAAAACGTTCAGAATTAATTGAGTAAAAGTACAAAAGAAAATACACAATTTAAGGCAAAAGACCTTTTCAATTTAACGGCTATCTCTTTCTATCGCTGTAAATAATAAGTAAAATGACGCCAACAACTGCCAGTTGGGCTTTCAAAAGAAACGTCAGAAATATTGCTGTCACTAAGATATCTGCATTCTCGGTGAAAATTTGCATCGTTAGACATTTTAGCTCCAATAAAAGCTTTTATAACTTTTTTCGAGAAGTTTTTTTTAAAGTTGTCAAAGATTTTTCTCACCTTTTACGTCTGATTTTTTTAGAAATAAACGTCATAGATCCCAATTGTTCTTACTATACGCAGATCCCTATTGCGCATATCTTCTATCTCTTTAAATTGAAAAGGTCTATTATTAGAGCGCCGTGAAAAATAAAAATAAAACATGAGCGCGTTCACTTACGATGCAGCGATGCGAGCGCTGAAATGTTGCGCTGCGTTAGCGCTTCAACTCGTCACTGAACGGCACCGAGCGGTAACCATAGCAAAATTTGAACATCAACAAACCTCTATTTCCGTTATTTGTCAGCTTATGTCAAATTCATCTTTTATAAAAATGTACATAAAAATACATTAAATTATGGATATTGACGGCATAGATGAGTTAATTTCATAATTTTCGTAGTTGTAAGTGACATCCACATGCTGTTCTGGCGCCATTTTTTCACAAAGTGACAGTTGATAACTCCGCTGCATCTACGCTGTGAGTTTGCAGCGTAGAAATATTACGCTACGTTTTTCTGCAGCGCTGGAAAGTAGCGCTACATAAAAACAAGTGAACGCGCCCATATGTTTAATGTCTCTGTCTGACATATCTGACAGATTTTTATCATCATTATTATTATTATTATTATTATTATTATTATTATTATAAAATTTGTGATTATTTTGTTACTTCTAGATTGTCTTCATATTAATCTAATAACAATAAAATCAAAAGAAATGTTAAGTCTGTCAGATATGTCAGAAACAACAAACATAAATTCTTGTTTTATTTTTCAAGGCACTCTGATAATTGCTTTAATTCGTGTATTTTCTTTTGCTTCTAACTCGTACATAAGAAATAATTCAACGACAAACTTGTACTTAATTGATTCTGAACATTTTTCTTTATTACACTTTTTTTCTAAAATTAATAGGTAAAGAGATATCGTCAAATCAAAATTTTAACATTGAATTTCGTATGTTCGAAAAAATGGAGACACCCAGTTTATATGTATACAGGCTGTTTCAAAAATACTGTAAAAAAAATTAAGGGCATATAGTACTGACCAAAATGAGTAAAAAAGCTTAATCAACACATCTTCCATAGTTTCCGAGATTTGAGGCAGTGAAAAATGAGTTTTACGTCTGCTATCTCGAAAACTATAACAGTTACGACTTTGACTAAATGGGATTTTTTGTTTACCTTTCATAGGTCATCTTAGATGTGCTTTTGTTTTTATTAAAAAATCAAATAATTGTACTATGTTAAATGTTGTGACGACCTTGGCCAATATTAAATTTTCAAATAACTTCGTAACTATTAGAAATTGAGAAAACGTTTCATATAAAATTTTGTTTTTTTATAGTCTACAGACATAGACAAAATTTTGTTCGATCACTATCTTTGGCAGTTTTTTCGATTTTTCGCTTTTCTCGGAAACAGTTGAAGATCAGTCCTATGTTGATTAAGCTTTTTTACTTATTTTGGTCAGTACTATATGCCCTTAAATTTTTTTACAGTATTTTTGAAACCTCTTATATAATAATAATTTATAATTTGTTACAAGATACAATAAATATCTACGCATAAATAAAATAAATAATAAATCAAAATTAAGTTATTTTTGTTATTATTAATATAGTTTTGAAAAATAATACAGTTTTTATAACCGACATACTTAACTTCTTTTGGTGCGGGAACTAAATAATTGTATTCGAAAGAAATAACTGTATTTATGTGTAATTATTTTTTCAGTTAAGGTATTGTGCATTCTCGTCAGATTATGATATCCTACTTTATAGTTCACCGTTAATTGTGTTGTTTTTCAAAGTATTTTAATTGTTGCAGTTATTTTTAGTGAAACAGACACATATATAACATCAAACAATTAAATTTTATTTTCATTTACACGCAAAAAGTAAAACAATTACAAATATTCTCGAATATATCGTTTTGACCTACATTTTACAAAGTTTAAACGTGGTTTAAACTACTTAACGTAGTATAACTGTAAATTTAGTAAGATTGTTCAATGAAGTAGAATAAAATACCGATGTATCGTCTTCAAGTTATTCATTTATGTTGAAGCGCGCGAGCATTACTCTTCAAGTGCAGTGATAATATTTATTACAACTTTCCTCAGTACAGTAAGTAAAGTAATACTTATTATTTTCTATTATAATCATTACTTCTCTTTCATAACTTACAGAATTATTCAATAATTGTCTAACAATGCTTTCACAAACAAAAGTATTATTTATTATTGCAACAATTCTATTATTTGTTATCTTTTGTGAAGCAAGAACAAAATATTCAAAGAAACAATTAATTTTGCAATCAAGAGAAACAACTCCACCAAATTTTGTTAGATTAGTAGTAATGAGATTTATTTACGGAATTGCTTCAACCATGGGACTTGGAGACAGTATTTCTGGAGTTATGAATGGGGCGTTTGTACCTCCAGGTGTTGACGATGATTATTCGGATGACTACGGTGGAGATGATATATTGGATGATGATATATAAATGAGTGATAGTTTATTTTTGTTTTATATTTATTTAGTATTACGCTCAATGTACAGTAATTTATTAATATAACAATATTTTATTTTATTTTTTACTGTTTTTTATTAACATTGGGTCGCGTGGTTCAGTGTGTTACATAACAGTTTGCGGTTCTGACGGACCGGGTTCAAATTCGACCGATGTCAAACTTGAAACATTCTTGCGAATAAAAGCATTAACATACCCAGAAGTGGGTGATAATCGTAATAACTAATTGGTGATGATGAACACTTGAACATAGTATTATAAAAGTTCATAGTGTACATTGTATAAATAAATGTTTTATTTAGACAATAGTTGTTGTTTCTCCCGCGTTTTCATTTTTACAAATACAGCCTAAAAAACCTAATAATAATTTTGACGCGAAATGCCTATAAAATAAATGTAACAACACAAGTTTCGTCAAATTGAGTTTTTACAAAATTAGCAAGCAAAAGTGGGCGAAAAAGTCATATCTTAGGGTAGATTATGTTACAGAGCTAACTGACTTCACATTTGGCCGTAAAGTCCCCCCCCCCCCCGCATGTGCAGGTGATATTCAAATTTCACAGTGTAAACTATTATTCACGAAAGATGACTATTCAAGGTCATTTGTGAGCTGCCTGATATAATATTGCTTGCAGATAACTTCATTGCATTTCGTATACATGCAACATGAAATATTATGGACACATTTTAACTAAAAAAATAAGAGTTATTTATTTGAAAATTACGTTTTTTTCTAAATAATGCCTTTCTGAGAGATTTATGTTCTTCACTTATGTTTTTGCAAAATATAAAAACATGGATTTAACTTGTAAACCAAGGAATAATAATTTGATTTAAACGTCAACGCCACTGGGTAAATATTTAGCACAGAGGGCAGTGTAGTAGATAATTAGGTATCTGTAACTCTACGGCATTTTTATTTATAGTGTTAGAAAGTAATGCCACTATTTGCGTATATCTGTCACACCACATAAATTAAATAGACATAGGTCAAATAATCTTTCTCTTTCCAGTACAAAATATTGCTTAGCTACTGCTTTAAAGTGCTGTGTATTCTTTCTTCGAACAAATGACTTTGAATAATCTTCTTTCGTGAATAATCTATAAACTATTATTCACGAAAGATGACTATTCAAGGTCATTTTGAGCAGTCTGATAATATTATTTGCAGATAACTTCACTGCATTCGGTATGCATAGGCGTGGAACAAATATTTAAGGGCACATTTTCACTGAAAAAATAAGAGTAATTAATTTGAAAATGATCTTTCTTTTTAAATAATGCCTTTCTCAAAGATTTATGTTCTTCACTTATGCTTTTGCAAAACACAAAAACATACTCTTGACTTATAAACCATGAAATAATAATTTTATTTAAACGTCAACGCCACTGGGTAAACATTAGCACCATAGCACAGAGGGCAGTGTAATACATAATTTGGTATTAAATCTACGACATACACCATTATTATTTATAGTGTGTTATATAGAAAGTAATGCCATTATTTACGTATATCTGTCACACCACATAATAAAATAGACATAGGTCAAATAATTTTTCTCTTTCTAATTCAAAATGTTGCTAAGCTACTGCTATAAAGTGATGTGTAGTGTGTATCCCTTCTTCGAAAAAATGACCCTGAATAGTCATCTTTCGTGAATAATATATACACTATTATTTACGAAAGATGCCTATTCAAGGTCATTTGTTTGAAGAAAGAATGCACATCACTTTATAGCAGTAGCTTAGCAACATTTTGTATTAGAAAGAGAAAGATTATTTGACATATGTCTATTTAATTTATGTGGTGTGACAGATATACGTAAATAGTGGCATTACTTTCTAACACACTATAAATAATCATGACATATGTCGTAGATTTACAGATACCTAATTATCTACTACATTGCCCTCTGTGCTAATATTTACCCAGTAGCGTTGACGTTTAATTCAAATTACTATTCCTTGGTTTATAAGTTAAGTCTATGTTTTGGTATTTTGCAAAAACATAAGTGAAAAACATAAATCTTTCAGAAAGACATTATTTAGAAAGAAACGTAATTTTCAAATAAATAACTCTTATTTTTTTAGTTAAAATGTGTCCATAATATTTCATGTTGCATGCCTATGTATACGAAATGTAGTGAAGTTATCTGCAAGTAATATTATATCAGACGGATCTCAAATGACCTTGATTTAGATAGTTTATTCCGGTAGTCAACAACCCGTTAAATATATTCCCTTTTCTAAAATAGTCTGTGATCTGGCAATTTATTTTTGTACGTGAAAGGGGGAAAACATACAGATATGCAGATGCAGCTTCACATCCCTTGAAAAAATGTAACTTTCAATTATACGGCATTTGAGGTTGAATGAAAAAAAAAAATATGAAAAGTAATAAATAATTTGAAGTTTGCCTCAGTTGTTTCGAAATTCGAAACCACAGTCCGGCTCTGCGTATGTTGGTGCGCCTGTCAGTATCTTGTCATCACGTGATAGAAAAATAACCTTCGTTACATCACTTTTGATCTCGAACACCGAAGTGAAAGGTCAACCCGGTTACATTTGCAAGAAATTTGAGATTTAATTTAATAATTTACAACAAAATACCAAAAATGTTCTCTCGTATGATCAAGCCGTCTTCTCTTTCATCTTTAGCCAGAAATTTCGGCACTTCAAACCAAGTAAGTGTTAATTTAAACGTAATTATGATGAATACTATCTATGTATACTTTTAGAATAATACCAAAGTCGCAGTTTTGGGTGCTGCTGGCGGAATCGGCCAGCCATTGAGTCTTTTATTGAAACAATCATGTCTTGTATCACAATTAAATATGTATGACATTGCTAAACATACACCCGGAGTTGCAAAAGATGTAGCCCACATCGAAACTAATTCCTTGGTGTGTGGTTACACAGGTCCTGATGAGCTTGCAGACTGCGTTAAAGACGTCGATGTATGAAATACGAATTTTGTAAAAGTATTTTTGTTAAAAGGGTGAGTTTTAGATCATTATTGTGCCCGCTGGCTTGCCTCGTAAGCCGGGTATGACTAGGGATGACCTTTTCAACACAAACGCCAGCATAATAAGAGATTTGGCTGACTGTGCCTCCAAAGTTAACCCAAATGCTATATTCGCCATTATTACGAACCCTGTTAATTCCACTCTTCCCATTGCTTCAGAAGTTTACAAAAAGGTATTTATTAGTATTCTATTATGCATAAAACTTATTAAAATCATTGAAAATGTTACAGAATAATGCATACAATCCCTGCAAACTTTTCGGTGTGACAACTTTAGATATTTCTCGAGCAAACCGCTTCATTGCGGAACTTAGGAATTTAGACCCAACAAAAGTAGAATGTCCAGTAATTTGTGGACATTCTGGAATTACTATTATTCCAGTTCTCTCCCAATGCAATCCTTCAGTCTGTTTCGAAGGGGAGGAACTTAAGAAACTTACCGTTCACATTCAAGAAGCTGGTACTGAGGTATGTTAAACTGGTTTTAAATTATTTTTAAAAAATCTTTCGTACTTATTTACTGTGATAAGATCTAGGGCGTAATATATACTATGAAATAATGTTGATATTTAATAGATTTGGAAAACGTGAAAATCTAAAAATAGAAGTAAACATTGGACTGTGGAAAAATAGTTGAAGGCGTAGTATAAATAGTTTCGTACTTTATCCACTTGTTTCAGAACGCGTAACAATTCATTAAATTTGTTTTAAAAATCTTCCATAAATATATATTATCTTTTTAATTATACACGTTAACAAACAAAAAACATATGTGTTCATATCTTATAAAAATAAATTATCAGTTTACACGTATAAATAATATGGAACAATTTTTTCATAATCTTCAGATAACTATTTTCATTACATTTTATAATGAAAATTAAACATATGTACTAATACTTTTTTGCATACATCGCATAATTACTTTCGCCAGAAAAACAAGTTTTGGTTTTAATCCAGATTCAAACACAACTTCAAAATTGTTCCCAGTTTTCAATTGCGCACAAGTGCACATTCCAATAATAATTTTTTGTCAAAGATGTGACGCGTAAACATTTTCAACGGTACAAATATTTTATTATTTGTGAAATAAACAGATTGGTATGTGCAGGAAAGGGTAATAAATTGTAATGATATATTATTATTGTAATATAACTTTCCTGTACCTGTTCTGTAAGTGTAGATCTGTAGACTAACGGAATTCACAAGGTACATTTACAGTTAAATTAGAACCCTGTATAATTTTATGCTTGCTTGTAGTAAACTATGCAGAGATATTCTATTTAGAACAAAAATTTGTAGTCTACACACTTCTACTTAAAGACATTGGCCACGAACCCACTTTTATAGGGCTGATTAACCTCAAAAGAATATGATGTAAAAGCGTGCTTCATTATGCGTTCGTAATACAGGCCACTATTTTTAACCCTTCACGTACACGGTCTCAGGGACCAACGATAGTTAAATAATTTATTAAAAAATCGACCATAATTTGAAGTTAATGTATAATTCTTTAACAATTAATGGGGCTTACTTTAACAATAAGGCCACATACCTTGTTTTTTAGCCGAATGGTCCCTCAGATCGGTGTTATGCAGGGTTATGAAGCCGGGTCCACACTACAATAACAAAATACTTTCGCCACAGTTTTAGAAAAAGAAAGACAAGTTTTCCTTTTATTAGATTTGCAAATCAAAAACGGCAGTGGCTTTAAAGTTTTTATTAGAATGTCACCATCAAATTTTTAATATTTAATAAATTTAATTGGATCCAAACTTCCTCGATAGGATCCTAATTTCCAGAAAAAGTATTTCTGTAATTGTAAACATTTACTTTTATAATACAAAATATCAGTGCTTTTTTTGTAGAAAAAAAGGTAGCGAAACGCACGTTTTTTAATTTTTTTTATTGATAAAATAGAACAGTATATAACACATGTAATGTGTGAATATATCGTTAGCGCAATTGATATTTCCAAAATTTCAGAAAAATATCAAAAATTAAATACTAAATAATTTTCAATGAACATTAGAAAACCGTTGAAAATAGGTGCCAGAACGCCGCTCCGGCGCGTTACCTTACGAAAAAAGCCCTGCAAAATATATATTTTATGTTTACACGACCTACATCTACAACTTTGAATATCGTCATAACATTTCAATGTTTGAAGTTTACCGCATATTAATGGAACATCAATTTTTGTTACCGAACATTGTTATTAGATCGCAAAATGTTAGTATGAACTAGTGCTTTTGACAAAATTCGAATATTTCAAAATTCGAAAAATAAGCTTTATACTTTTTCGAATTACGAATTTCGAACTCAAAATTCGCAATATTTTTCGATAGTGCCACCATCTATTTATTCGTGGTTTACAATGACATGACTTGTCTAAACCTGCTGTCTGAGTCCAAACGCCGAGACTTGTCGCTTATTTGTTGAAAATTGTCGCCGCGAAGTACAATTTGTAAATATTTTTCCGAAGTTAATAATAACAAAGCAAACTGCAATAAATGCCATTAACTTACACATGAAAATTTTGATACAAATTCCAAATTTCGAATTTTGATTAAAATTCGAATTATTTTTCAATTGAATTTTCGAATTCCGTTTTTTTTTTCAAAATCAACAGACTCTACATCTACTAACAAATGTTTGCGAACTTGTTAGCAAACACTTACTGAGTTTACATGCAGTTTTGAAACCATTTTTAAAACGTTTTTAGTTTTGAAAACGCCATGTATACAGTGTCAAAACGGTTTTGAATTATCTCAAACCAAAACTAAAATTCATGGGTTGGACTTGAAAACTAGTTTCAAAACTACTCATGTAAACACGTAAAATTCAGTTTCGATACTGCGCATGCGTACAGAGCATAACGTTTCTGTCGCTTTGTGTTACTAATCTTCAAATATACTGACAGTTGTGTAGTTTTAGCATTAGTGTATAGTGGTACGAAGTATAAAAAATAATTGGAATAATAGCAAAACGAAGTATTTGGAGTGAAGAGGATCTGTCACTTACATCAGCTAAGTGCGCATGCGCCGAAACTGATTTCAAATCAATTTTTAAACTTGTTTTGAAAACTGCATGTAAACAGTTTTGCATAATTTTGACTGAAAACTGAAACCATTTTCAAAACTGCATGTAAACGTAGTAACTGTTAGTTAAATAAAAATAAATTAATAATTGAACCCACTAATTAAAATACAAAAATTGATGTCATAATAAATTTTAGTAACACTTCAATTAAATTAATCATTCTCGTTAGGTTGTGAAAGCGAAAGCTGGTGCAGGTTCTGCCACCCTTTCGATGGCTTATGCCGGTGCCCGTTTTGTTCTTTCCCTCGCCCGTGCCATGAGGGGCGAAGACGTTATCGAGTGCACGATGGTAGCGTCCGATGCCTGCCCCGAAGTACCCTACTTCTCCAACCCAATCAAATTGGGCAAAAATGGTGTTGAGAAGAACCTTGGACTCCCAAAACTCAACGACTTCGAACAGGAACTGCTCAGCAAAGCCATCCCTGAATTGAAGAAGAACATCAAAAAAGGAGAGGAATTCGTCAACAAAAAGTAATGATTATTGTTTTTTTATTAAATATTTTATAGGTGGTTACCGTTTTAAAATATGTACCTATATTTATTTTACGTACCATGAATTAAGTTTCGTATGAAATCTAATAATTGTTATACAAAAAATAAAATAATTTTGATTTATAGTTAAATTGAGATGATATCCCATCCTAAACATTCCTAAGTACAAAGTCCCAATTATTTAATGCAGAAGAGAAGTATATTCAATAGCTCAATTTTTTAGGTTTTATAAAAAAAATTGCTGATAAAGATCTTGTATCATAAATTTCTTTAAACTTAAATAGTAAAAGAAAAATAAATTGGGCAGGATTTTAGAATACCTACCTCCCTTGAAATTCCATTTTTTTGTTACAATCTCTTCTTTTAGTTAAAATATAGTAAAGAAACACAAAATTAGAGCGCGGGAACAGGTATTCGTTTTTTTTCAAAAATAAAGTTAGTTTTTACCTTTTCTAAAGGCTGTACAGGTGTCTCATTTTCGATGTTTTTTAAGGTATCTCGGGTAATATTAATGATAGAGTAAAACCATTTGCACATTCCAGGGTCAACTTTTCCAGATATGTTTAATAGTTACCACAGAAATTTTCGATCTTCTTTTGTTTCTGAGCTACAGGCAAAAACTCGTTTTTGCTCATTTTGAAAATATCTTATATCTTATTTATTATGATAGAGAAAAAATGTTTTTACAAAAATTTTACCGTTTTTTAAATAGGATAAAATGGCGTAATTAGATTTTTTGAAAACTTAATAATTCTCGAGATATAACACAAACTTATGATTTTTTAAATGGAAACCTATGTTGAAAATAGTCTCATTTTTTTGCTTATTTTATAAGCTTTTCAATGATATATAACAAGTCTACATTCTTTTGTTTTAAACATTAATAAAAGACAAATTATTAATTTATTGGAGTGGAAATATTGGAAATTATTAAGAAACAAATGAAAAAATCTATTCCAGATCACCATTTGCATATTTCTAATGGTTTTTGTTTTAGTTTTACTCATTTTTTCAATTTATTTACTTCAAAAGCATTTAACTAACCCGAAAATAATTGGTTAAGAATAATTTTGAGAACAAAATTAATAGATATTGAATCAAAATAAACAAATGATGATTTGTAATAAATTTTTTATTTGTTTCTTGATAATTTCCAATATTCTCGCACCTCAATAAATTAATAATTCGTCTTTTATTATTGTTTAAAACAAAAGAATGTAGACTTGTTATATATCATTGAAAAGCTTATAAAATAAGCAAGAGGAGACTACTTTCAATATAGGTTCCCATTTAAAAAATCATAAGTTTGTGTTATATCTTGAGAATTATTAAGTTTTCAAAAAATGTAATTACGCCATTTTATTCTATTTAAAAAATGGTAAAATTTTTGCAAAAACATTTTTTCTCTAACTATTATAATAAATAAGATATATATTTTCAAAATGAGCGAAAAACGAATTCATAAGCGTTTTTAAAGTTCCAGGATTTTACAAGATTTCTAATTCTGAATCAGTTTAACGTGTTATCTAACCTGATTTATTTTGTTCTTGTTATTATTAAATTAAATTTTTTGATTTGTAGGGATTTTTCTGCGAAAGCGATGATGAAGAAATAAGACAAAACAAAAATTACCTACAGTTTAAATATGTATAATATAATAAAAGTTTCAATGTTTTGTAACATATTTTTTTATTTTAGGATCTTATAGGTTGAATAAACAAACAAAATTTTCAACCGGTTTTAAATCGTTCCAAAACTAGTCAAGTCGATTCTAGAACTATAAGTTTGCCCATGGATTCTAAGCTAGGCTGACCATATGTCCCGTTTTTTTTACCATGTACCGGCCATCCCGTCGTTTCTGTTAAAATAACACATTTGTCCCGTTTTAGAAGGTTTATCTCCTTTTTAAAGATTTATATCACTAAAAGAAAAAAAAACTTGGTTTACAATTTTTGCGTATTACAAACTTTACTGGGTGAGCAAGCCTATTCCAGAGCGAGCCGTAAAGACTCTTTCAGGTCATGTTGGGTAAATTTTTTTTCGCTGTTTTGAAGAAAGAATAAATATATGCCTTATTTTATTTTTTATTGCGAGCAAATAAGACAAATAAACTGATCGTCATGGAAACATTCATACAGGGATCGAAAATTACTTGCCGATCCCTTTATAAACAATAATAAATAATTTTCCGGTATAAAAAGTAATCAGTGATCAGAAACAGCTCATTTTCTGGATGATCGCGAAAAAAAATCTGGTGTGGCCAACACAATATCTCCAGCCATTTACAGCCCGAGTCACTAAAAAGATTAAGTTAATCCTTATTTTTGGATTAGCGAATTATACTCTAATTTTGACAATTTATTTCTTAAAATATAGTCTAATTTAATCGAAGTAACTACCTTTTTTTAAACCCCTCAACAGAATTAGATCCCAATTACAGAGTGGGTTCGCATTCACACACATCCATGCCTTAGTGGGATTCGAACCCAGAGCCCCGAGAACACTCACGACACCTGAGTTATAATAAAATGAAGATTAAATTTTAAATACCGGCATAGAATAGAATTCACTAATCCAAAAATGAGGATTAGCTTAAACATTTTTGTGAATCGTTAATTTTTATTAATCTAAATACATACCTACATATTTACTTATGCTGGAAACTGTATTGATTTCCTTTCCTATTGTTATATTTACTTTTTTCTTTTTAAAACGATACTAATATTTTTTGAAATGATTAGTTCTTTGATAGTGACATGCATTTGAATAACTGCATTTTGTTTGTTTAAGGCGTAGGCTCTGGGTTTTAAATTATAGATAATTTTATAAATTTATCCATAAAATATATAGAAAAAGTATTAATGCAAATCTATAGAAAATTTAATAATCTTTAATTTTTATAATGACATTAATCTCGAAAAAATAACATTTAAAAGTATTTTTCGAAGAAAAACTATTTTGAACTTCTAGTAAAGTGCAATTTCTGGTTATTAGATTTACACCAAAATATAATGGGCTCTTTCCATTATAGAAAAAGTTAGAAATACAAGGTTTCAAAATTTTCTGAATGATGGTATTTGAGTTAGAGTGGAGGATCCACACATACATCATCGTGAAAATGATAAAATTGGATTCTAGGGACCTTAAAACGTGGTCATTTATCAAAATCTCAATATGCGATTTTTAGCACGATCCCTATACCTCTTTTACCAAGGGTAGCGGGAAGTAAAAATAAATTATTGAACTTAAATATCATATAGACAAATTTGAGTTTTCATTCTAAATAATTATGGTCACCTTATTCTAAACAGTTATGATCTGAATCACGTTTTGAACTCCTGTAAACTTTCTGTTGGAACAAACGTATATTGCTTTCCGCGCTCTAATTTTTGTGTAATTTAGTGTTTTTAACGGTTTTACAACTATATATAACCATCAAAATAAAATTCTTGAGGGGTGAGTATTCTAGACTAGCCAAAAATTGTGCCATAATTTAGATTTTTCTCACAAAAATTATCAAAAACATCAACAATTTTCAGAAAAAATTTATTATAAAATTATAAATCACAAACAATAATTTATTTAGCTTAAAACTATTTCATCAGATCTTCACATTCCGGGTCTGAATTTTCAGCATAAATCTCTTCTTCATCGTTTAGAATAGTACCATTGTACGTAGGTTCAAAACATCTTTGAAAATGAAATTTAATTTTCTTACTTCTAGGTGATTCTGGCGAATTAGGAATGACTACAAGCTCATCAATATCCATATTATTATTTTTCAATGTGATGTTTTTAACTTTTTCTTTAAGCTTGAACGACTTCTTTATTTCTTCTGTATTGAAATCGTCCCACGCGATATTTTCAATTTCTTTTTGAAGGGAGTTATCATTCTTTTTGTTTGTATTTACAGATGTTAGGATTGATGTGGATTGTGAATCTCCGTCGAAGTTCATCGTTGCAAGTATAAAATTTGCTTCGAATGTTATGTTATTAGATATAGTTATTTCTACTGGTCTGAAAGCATTAAAATGTAAGTTTTTCTTTATTTTTTGGAATACAAAGAAATCTTACTTGGCAGCTTGTTGAAAAGTTACTGTAATGTTTAGATTGAAACTTTCAGCAAATTGAATAGCAGCTCTAAATGGTTTCAGTGAAAAAGTTATGGATGCATTTTTGACTATTTTGTATAAAATGAATTCCGACGGGCTTAAGGATAATTGTGATCTCACGTTTTGAAGTCGAATTGTTTCTCCTTCGACATAATTCCGTAAAATTATTGTTTGTGGGGTAACTTCAAATGAAACTTCACCATCTGATGGTTGAAAATTTGATAAAGCTTGATTGTAAAATCCACTCCCTGCAGATATTTTATTTAAATCTGTGTATGTTAGTTCAGCTACATGTAAAGATTCATCGCCTTCAAGCAACCAAATATTTTGTGTTTTTGTGATGTTGTTTTTATAACGAAACTTTAATAATATTTTTGTGGGATTGTTTTCGATATCAATTTTACAAGTTTCTACCTAAAATAATAAACATAAACATTGTTTCTTTTTTATAAAGAATATCTTACTTGTTTTTCCATCTGATTTGGGTTTTTAAATACTCCCATCAAGGCCTTCATAGGCATTTTACAACTAAGGCCTATTTGGCTGCTTGTTACCTGTTCAGAATATTTATCATCTAGTTTAAAGTGAGTGAAAAATGGAGTTAAAAACTTATAAACACCGAAAACTGTCGCTGCAGTGTTAACAGTTTTTAAAGAAAGTTGATTTTCGCCGGCTTCAAAATATAATTCGTCTCCTATTTTTGCTAAAGCATGAATTGCTTTTCCTAAAACTAAATAAATATTAATATTATAACCTGATTGTTGTGATTTAACACGTACTTTTTAAATTAGGACCAGGTATAACACAGTTCATTGTTGTTGTTTATTTGTCTTTTATAATATTAAAATTTACATATTGAATATGTATTTACAAATACAAATTATCTTGCACAAATGACATTTTAACATTTAGGCGCCTGCATCCATTTTAACACATGCGCGGTACATATCACTTATCGGTAAATGTCTTTCATTACCCACTTGTTGATCAAATATTTAAATTTTAAATATAATCCTTCAAAAAATTATTTAATTTATTCTTTGCATCTTTCATCACGACGTATTTTGTACGAAACAATAAACTGTAGCAGCAATTTCGTCCATACTTATTTGGCTTATAGCGGTTTTACACTTTACAATAAATCGTTCAATTTGTTGACGGATAAATCGTTCAATTTATCTTACAAGTCGTTGAGAATTTGCACTTCACGATTCTCTATCAATTTATTTTTGTTGAAATTAGAACTACCAACTTTTTAATATTATTTTGTATGTTTGTAAAGTAAGAGTTTAATCTAGCAGCGCTTCAGTTTTTTTGTAAATTTTTTAAGTGTAGTCTTTCTTGTAGCGTACTTGTTAAAAATGAGTAAAATTAGTGAATATACGTAATTATAACCTTGGAATCAAGCACACATTAATGGACCTTTTCAATTTAAAGAGATAGAAGATATGCGCAAAGGGGATCTGCTCATAGTAAGAACAAGAACAACAGAGATCTATGAAGTTTGTTTATAAAAATTTAGACGTAAAATGTGAGAATATCTCAGATAACTTTAAAAAATCTTATCGAAATAAGTTACAAAAGCTTTTATTGAAGTTAAAATGTCTAACGATGCAAATTTTCATTGAGAATGCAGGTATTTTAATGACTGCAATATTTTTAACGTTTCGTTTGACAGCCCAACTGGCAGTTGTACGCACCATTTTCTTACTATTTACAGCGATAGAAAGAGATAGCCGTTAAATTGAAAAGGTCCATTATAGGGCGCGAGCAGACACGTGACTCGAGCGTCCTTGACGTGCTAGGAATCAGCTGATTTGTGTGCGCTTGTCATTTTGACAAGAACAATGTCACTTTGACAAGACCAGTTTTTTTACTTATTTTAATTTTGAACTGTTATTATTTTTAATTTCAAGTGTTTTACTGCCTGAAAATTGTACATTAATAACATTTTAGCAGTTCAAAATTAAAATAAGTCAAAACATTGGTCTTGTCAAAGTGGCATTGTTCTTGTCAAAACGACATGCGCACACAAATCAGCTGATTCCAAGTACGTCAAGGGTGCCCGAGTCACGTGTCTGCTCGCGCCTTATAGTTTGAAATGTCAAATATTGAGTTGACATTAGAAAAGAATATACCTATAAATAAATATACTGCTGATGCCCTATCTCTCACTTAAGAGGAGTCTGCTACAAACATTATTGTCTATCCTTGTCAGTTAGTGTAAGAGTTTTCCTCCCGCTAGTTCCCCTATCTCGTTCTACACCAATAAAATCAAAGCAATCTGGCGCTTGCGCGGAGCTATTCTTACAGACAAGTGCAGCTATATATGCAGATATATATGTCTGCACTCGTCCAATGTTAGTCTCACAAATCTCACTCCCACCAGCAGTATAGAAAAGTAACGAAAAATTCCCTAAAAAATCGACGGAAAATCGCGGAAAATAGAACTCGTTCGATTTAATTTATTTATTGATCAATTTATTTTCGTAAATAAATCGATCGATTTTTCTGTTTTACGCGTACCGATAAATTGAAGGTCGCAGTCGATCAATAAATCGGTTGATTTATCGTTAAGTGTAATACAACCATTATTTGGGTTTAACGAACCCGAGTAATAACTGAATTTCTTTATTTTCTCAATGAAAATTAGCATATTGTATTCTAAATTACATAAAATAAGACGGCATTATTCATTTTTGTGTTGTTCTTTCTTATTAAGATAAGTTTTAAATTAATGTCAGAGTTTCATCTTTCAAAATATTTTCCCAATCCGACACCTTTGTTGCGCATGTGCCATGTACATAAGAAGGAGGTGTATGTCAGAACCGAGCTGTCAAAATAATACATCTCCTAATTTAATATTTTAATCATTAAGAACATTTTGTTATCTACCAAAACACTTAACAATGGTCTGTATTTATACTGATATCGAATCATCCAATTTTACAATGTTTCATAACCTTTACAGTTAGTCTTAGTATTGGGCGATTTACACATTCCACATAGATGTAGTAGTTTACCAGCAAAATTCAAAAAATTATTAGTTCCTGGAAGGATACAACACATTCTTTGCACGGGAAATCTTTGTACAAAAGAATCGTACGATTATTTAAAAACATTAGCCAGTGATGTTCACGTTGTCAGGGGAGATTTTGACGAGGTATATTCATCATCACATATTTCTTAATTAATATTGTTATTAATAACAATTGTTTTTTTAGAATTTAAACTATCCAGAACAAAAAGTAGTGACTGTAGGCCAGTTTCGAATTGGTTTGTCACACGGCCATCAAGTAGTACCATGGGGCGATCCAGAGTCTCTTGCATTAATACAGAGACAGTTGGATGTTGATATTTTAATTTCTGGTCATACGCATAAATTTGAAGCGTATGAACATGAAAATAAATTTTATATTAACCCCGGGTCGGCAACTGGTGCATATAATCCTCTTGATACGTAAGTGTTTTTAGTAAAAATATGTTTTACGTTATACTGAATCGTAAACGTCTCATTACAGAGATCTGTCTCTTGTGGTAATGAAAGATTAAAAAAAAATACGGGCTGTTAAAACCATAGCAACATGTATACAGATGTATTCATTCATTTCGCTTCTCCATATGTTTCCAAAGACTATTTCGATCAAATAGTTTAATGTCTTGTGTTGTAGTAACCAATATATTTTTTCAAATTATTTACGATTCAGTATATCATAAAAAATTGTACAATGTTCAACCGTTACCCGAAATTTACGTGCTCGCATGGATAACAAGCTCGCTTCCCTCGCTCGTTAGGTACCGTACACGCCCGTAAAATTCTGAGTAACGGTCTTGCAATGTAAATTACTATAACAAGGACATGACAAGGAAAGTTGTTTTAAATTATTTTGTTGTATAAAGCAATTTGTTTATTAAGTGAAGCATGAAGTTGGAATTTGATCATTTTTATTACCTACTATTTTTAATAGGTTTAGTAGAAATGAAGGATTTTAACTTTTAAAGTAGTAGCCTCGTATTTAATGATTTTAAACTCATTATAAGCTCTAATCAAATTAAAGTTCATACTTTTCCCCGGGCTGTTAAAATATTATTTTATATACTCTTGCGGTTAAAGTGCTACTTGGTCTACAACTTTGAGTAGACAAAAAATACAGTTCAAAATCTGCTAAAGAATAACTATACCGTATTTCAGATAAGAATAGATTTGTTTTACACACAAAACTTATGAATTAGTTTTGTTTCGTGTATGCCATACTTGTCAGCTCGAAACGTCAAATTTCATCATTTTTAATTATAAATAAACAGTTACTTAAAGTTGTTAAATAGATTTTAAAGTCAAAATGGAATAAATAATATACCTGCTTTACATATTCTTGCGATCTTAAAAATTTGAAATCGATTTTCGATCTTTTGCTAAAATCGATTTGTCGCGATTGATCGATTTGATCGATCAATAGCAAAAAATCGATATTTTTAAATATGAAATCGAAATACTATATCAAAAAATCGATTTTTATAAATGATCAAAAATCGATTTTAATAAAGAACCAAAACATCGATTTTAATAATATAGATCAAAAATCTATTTTATTATAAAACTTGATTTTTATTGATATGAAATTTCTACTGCGCATACGTACATCAAATTACGAAAAAATACACCTAACGCGCATGAAACGCCAAATGCTGGTGAAATCAAGAGATTTTTTTCATCTATCTTGGAATAAATATTAAAAAAAAACGATTTTTCAGAACCTAGGAGATCGACATCATTTAGAAAGATAGATGTTCCGGAATTCTGATAATTGTTTTTAATTAAGAGATCTTTTTGGAAAAAAATCGATTTTTCAATTAATCGATCTGTCCGATAAATCGATTTTTTCGATTGATCGATCTTTTCAAAATAAAAAATCAATCCGATTTTTACAAATAAAGATCGATCAATCGATCTTTTTCGCAGCCCTAGTCTCCAATATAATAGAAACAAATATAGTGACTTAAACTATCTCAAAATATACAAGTGTCCATATTTTTGTTCTAGATCTGTTATTCCATCATTCGTTCTAATGGATATACAAAACACAACAGTAGTTACATACGTATACCAATTGGTAGGCGAAGATGTAAAAGTAGAACGTATCGAATATAAAAAGAATTAAATAATTCATAAGTATTTATTTATAAGGACTGTAATTTCTTTTCTTTTATCAGGGATATTATTTGTAATATAAAACTTTAATGTGTGGTAAAATATATTTCATATTGCTCTATTTTATTCTGAAATAAATATGTAGTCGTACTTCTCTGATATAATAAGACACGAGGCAATTGTAATTTTTTACTCTGTATATTTCATTTAAATTTTAATATAAAATATATTTAAATATGTTATTAGGTATTATATTTGTTTGATTTGATTTATATATTTTGGTAGATGGAGACAAGTATCGCTTCTTTATCTAAATTATTTTGAAGAAATATTTTTTTATATTTAAATGAATTTTCAAAAAAATATTCCAAGCATTGGTTTTCGGTCAAGGTTACCTCTAACACTCGTTCTGATTGGTGCCCGCATGAGTCCGACCAATTCCATTGGCTACCAACAATCAGACAGGGTAGAGAAGACAGCCATATATACGAAGAAGTAAGTACAAGAGAGATGCAGAACTACTTTTGTATACAAACACGAAGATTTTAGATTGTTGTGGTCCATAGGCTAGATTAGAAAAACTAGTTTCATTTTGCTAGCAAACGTGGTCGCAACGAGTGTAAGTGTGGGTTCAAAATGGCATTCTCCATTTTGAGAATTGGTGCAAGATCTGCCATCAATTTAATGGAAAAGACGACTTCTTTGGCTGCTATAGCTTCTGTCAAATCAACAGGTGTCATCAAATTTGTGAGTGCTATTTTTATATCTTAATTTATACATCCTCTTTAATAATTAATATCTGTTAACTACTATAAATTAGGACATTATTTAATGGACAAAATATAATCTAAATTAAATTGTTATTTGTTCTTTGTTTAAATAAATTATTAAACAATAAAACATGGGTTTGCGTAAGTAAAAGTTCATATATTAAACGGTAATTTGAAACTTTTGTGAGCACGTTGGGACACATGGTCACAACAAATATTTTTTACAAATACAGTACATTGAACTTATTGTCCTGTCGGATATCTTTACAAATGTGATTTTAAAGATTTATCAAATACAAACAGTCTACTATTGTACGTCTCTAAATATTATCAGTAAATATTCTAATAATACATTTCTCGTACATATTTATTGCATGAACAATGAATATTTATGTAAATAACTTCGAAATTATATTTAAAATATGTCATCACAATTTGATAACCCTTCCTAATCTTTTTTTTGTGATAAACACATTCTTTTTTGCCTAAACCGGTTCTTCGAATACGGATATAGGTGTATATGAAAACTATAAATTACATTATGTAAATTAAAGAGCACATCTTGTTTATCAATTCGGCAATGTAGACATTAAGTCACTATTTCGTGTATTGAATGTTAAAATAGTCAAATAGATAACCGTCCATAAATTGTGTGCTGAAAATAATTTAAAGACGATATATTTCTTTGTATAATTCGTTCAATTAATTGTTGTAAAAGGCGTTGTTATGAGCACAGTGACCTTTTTGCAAGAATGGTTTGCGCATTGCGCTTGGAAAATGAAATAAGCAGACACAGGAAGACGTGCAGTCATTTAGACTAGTTTAAAAAGTTATCACACTTTCATTAACAACATCAAAATGCGCATGTAACTACTCAAATTATTATCATACCTATTTGTTTTTATTATACGCAATAGGAATAAATTTATTACTTCCTTTATAATATATTGTAAATGCATGAACTTTTCTAATTATTCAAATAACTGTACATATGTTTTTTAATTTTTACTTGTCAGACGCATGAAGGACGAAATAAAATATTTTCTTTAAACTACTTTATTTAAATGTTCTTTCAACATGCTTTAATTTTCGCATAGATTATTGGATAAACAATAGAGCATTTATCCTTGAATGTAAACTAAAACATCATAGTCTTTTAATCAATTGAAATTTTTTGTTACAAAACAAAACAAGTTTGTTGGCTGTTTACAAATACAAAATTTATTACTTTACCTTCTATAATAATTTCATAATATTCTTTTCTACTTGTTTGTAGTATTTCATTGTTAATCTATATTTACTTTCACGATGTTTGTAGTAAAGGCCGAAATAATGATTTATCTTTTATGTAAACAACAAGAAAAACTGAAAAACGTGGATCCTTGCATGTAGACCGACTGGTGCAGTCGATGAAGGCGTGATCATATTCACGTCTGGGTTCAAATCGGTCCGTCTGTCATTGTAGACGGTTGACCTAAATTTGTAGAACATATATGAGTATAGTTCGTTGTTTTACTTTTACTATCATGTAAAAATACAATTACAATGGTTAAGTCACTTAAAGTATCAATAAAATTGCTGCAATTTACATAGTACAGACATACAACTATAGATATTTATAAAATGAAGAAATGCATAAATTAACTTCGTATTATAAATAGATTTTGCAATTAATATTATTTATATTAACATGCTATACAGAATCCGTCACAATGACAAATTAAGAACATTATTAACCCATTTGCGGAAAATCACATCGCGGAGATGTCCCCCGTTTTCTGCAATGCATGTTTCCAGGCGTTCCTGAAGCTGCGAACTGCGTCAGTCAACGTCTGACTTTTTTCTTTGGGATTAGAGTCCGTGCGTTCAGAGAAAAAACCGGCGCACAGACCAAAATTCGGGCGGGTCCAACTTGTGAAAGTAGGGATGGTATGATATTGTGACAGGTGGCAGCTGTTTGTAGCGTATAAATTACAGATATAAATATGGACAAAGATATTTTGTGCGAGTAATAATTATATGTATACCTGTTTATGAATATTACGTATCGTAAATAACATTTAAATATTATTCAGTTAAATGTTTATTAATAGTCAAAATCTGTAAGTTGGGTAATACAACTTCTACTGCGCCGATTTGTTTACGCGGTTTAATAAGCCGCGCACGCCGCAACAAATGAAAGAAGAAATTCGAATTAAATTAATCAAATTCCGCGGCTGATGGAAGATGTTGACTGACGTTTTTCTCAGCTTCAAGTAACGCTTGGAATCATGCATTGCAGAAAAAGGGGACATCTCCGCGATGTGATTTCCCGCACATGACATGGCCTGTGTCCACGATCCTAGAAATCGATCCGAGTTCTCGGATATAGTTCGCAATTCGATATCGCGGATCGTGGACACTACCAACTCGGACGCAAAATCGAATAGAAAAGTTACTAATTTCATTTAGCTGTTACCAATTTCAAATATTGACGTTTGATGTTTGATAAGCTTGAAAATGATAAGGTTATAAAATATTACATAATTCTACTCATTTTTGATATTGATTATAAATAATTACTTATAAATAAATTAATATATTCGTTGTAAAAATTTAATTTACTTACTGCCGGGATAATTTTATGTTTTATTAGTTTTTAGTATTAGCTGAAACTAACTTCATAAATTCGAAAAACCTGACATCTGTAGTCATACAAGTTCAATGTTTATGATCAAAAAATGTGATCGAGAACTTGGAACGATTTCTAGCATCGTGGACACAGGCCTTAAGTAATATTTTTAATTTGTCCTAGTATTGGAGGTATTGGAACCCTTGTTGGAACCCGTAGAATAGCATGCGACATCAGCGGAATTTTAGGGAACTAAATTAATGGCGGCCAGTAGGACATGTCAAATTATGTAAACGTCAAAAATCATTTCGTTTAACATAAAAAGATGTTCTCACACTTAGATTTTATAATAAGTTGATCGACTAAACGTATGGAAAAGAAATTTAAATAAATCGTAAAACTTTAATGATAAATAAATATGCATTTTCTTTGTATTTCACAAAAAAATGATACCTAATAAAATTTTGCAGGTATGTAGTTTTAATACAACTATTGACAGTATTGATAAATAAAATTTGTAGATTCATTTATTTTACTAATATTTGTCCCTGTAAAGTGCAGTTCCAAGTCAGAATTGCCATAAGTCAAATTAAGCCACAAGTACTATTCGGATTTACGAATTGTTACCCTTCAATTACGTTTCGATAACGGATTCGACTGAATAAACTTAAAAAGGGTCCTATTCTGTAACTCGGTGGTTAATTTTTAACCACTGGTTAAAATTTTTATCCAATAGATATTGATTTGACAACTAAAAATCCTTTTTACTATATGTCAACATACTTGATTGGTTAAAAAAATTAACCAATGGTTAAAAATTAACCAATGGTTAAAAATTAACCATTGAGTTACAGAATAGGCCCCATTCTGTGTTGATTTAAACTTTTATCAATATAATGGGTCCAGGAAGCGCTCATTTAAAATGTAAACAAATCTGACTGTCCTACTGGCTGCCATGACAGGTGCGCGTACAGCGCCGCCAACGGATTCTGCGGGTCCCAATAAGGTTCATTTCGATATAAATATATTTTTTTATAAACTAAATACTTTTTGTCATTGAAAACCATACGTTTGCTCTGTCGGACCCTGTATAAGTAGTTTTAGTAATAACAAATAATTATTCGTTTACTTATTTATTTTAAAAGATTAGTACAGTTATTTAAACAAATTTTACATCTTAATTCGAATTGCATAGAGTTTAATAGCTTTACTTTAAGAACCTATAAATGCATGTAAATTATATTCGAAGCTGCAGTAAAATAATTTTGCTAATCTTGTATACAATGTACAAAGAAAGTTACCGTTAATCACTGTTCTTTTTAGGAAAGCGATGTGTTGCACTCAAAACAACGGTTATTGCTGAGTGCAGTTCCCATCCCATCTTCAGTTCGAGAATACAGCAAACACGTTAGCCAGAAAAAAGCAAGAAAAGGCTATTCCAGCGCCAGTGAAAGTGATTCAGATGATGAACATGAACACAGACCCAGAGTAAGTTCATTAACAACTACTCTCTTCCAGACTGTGTGTAAGAATTCTAAAAATAACTATCTGTAGTCTGTACTCATATCTCAGACAAACCTTGAAAATGTACGGACAATTGCCTTTAAACTGTCCTTGAAATATGTCCACAAAGATGTATCTGTTAAAAGAATGTTTTTTTCCCAGGCAGAATCCGATTTCTGGCGCAGAAAAATGCGAACCGTTCACAGTTTATTGGACGTAAATAAAGATGGTGTTGTTTCTTACGATGATTTTCAGTTATTAGCCGACAAATTTATTTCTTTGGGACATCTTACCGAAGCAGAAGCCAACGATTTTCGCCAGTGCATTAAGGTATACTATTCTTTAAAAAATCTGATGTGGCCAGCGCATTACCTCCCGTCAATTATATAAGGTATTTACGAAAATTCTACCGGTGAACTGTTACCGGTAAACAGCTTTTTATCAGGTTATAGCTACCGGAATCGATATTTTAAGAACGCAAGTGGTAAACAGGGTAGATCCATAACCTATGAAAAAAATTGAAAATTTAAAACAGGTTAGAAATTTGACGTAGTTAACAGACTGAGCTGAGCCCTACTTTGAACACATTTCCACTTTTAACGCGCGCACTTCGCTTTGCATCACTACCTTTTTTGAGATTAGGTTCTTCATGAATCCGGTAGATGGATCTGGTAGATATTGAACAATTTTCGAACACGGTAACTTTTTACCACTCGTGTTTTCGAACACAGTCGGTAGATGCGGTATCTACCGACAGAATTTTCGTAAATGCGTATGTATTTTCTATAAAATCCATACAGAAAGTTCCTTGCAAAAGATTCTAAATTTCTTTTATGTACATTGCCTTTCGACATTTGTATGTATTTTATACAAATTCCATGCAGAAGGTATCGAGCAAAAATATCCTATATTTCGAGTAAAATTATAACATATACTACGAATATGTCAACTGCACTTGACACTGACATCTTTCAATCATAATTTTCTTAATACAGTCGCTATTTCTAGCATAGCTGGCTAATTTATGAAATTTAATTTCTTTACAATTTTATAACTCTATATCCATTTAATATTTAATATGAAGTATAAAATGCAGTCAAATTGTATAGAGAATACAATGTTCTTTAATATTTATAATAACATTAAATGTGAAAAAATGATATTTAACATGGTTTTTTCAAGAAAAACTGTTAAAATCTTCAAATGATGGTACTTCCGGTTGACCAATTATTTCCAAAATCTAATCAGCTCTTCATTTGGATGCAACGAAGAGGAATACGAAAGAATTGTATTTTTTGGAATTGTAGTATTAGAGTTATCGCACGCACGTCCACACGCACGCACACACACACGCACGCACGCACACACACACACACACACACACACACACACACACACACACACACACGCACGCGCACACACACACGCACGCGCGCGCACACACACACACACACACACACACGCGCACACACACACGCACACAAACAAACAAACACACACATACATCATCGTAAAAATAGTAAAATCGTATTCTAGGGACCTTAAAACGTGCTTATTCATTAAAAACACCACCGAATTTTTTAACCAAAGACAATACCTTCCTTACCTAAAATGACGGAAGGTAAAAAAAATATGAACTTGAAGATTAATTTTGTAATTTTATTTAGGATCTTTGGGTTAGCCAATGGGGAGAAGTAAGGCCTTACAATTTAATTACAGTGGAACAATATTTAGAAGATATGCATCATGTTTTAAATGACAAACAATTAAAGAAGAAAGTTCATTCGTTTCTGCCATATTTGTTCAAAGTAAGTAAATAACATGCGAATCAAATTGTTGTAATATACATTTTTGCTGCGACTAAAGTCTATTTTCAATTGCATTCTTGTGTGCCTCATCCATGACGCATGGAAACTAATTCATTATGTTTTAAGGCTGTAGACAAAGACAAATCTGGAGAAATATCCGTAGAGGAATTCAAATTGTTCTTTGAATGTGTTGGAATCGACGAAACTCATGCCATTGTCTCATTCTCGCTTATTGACACCAACAACGATGGAAAATTAAGCATAAAAGAATTTATCAAACATGGTAGGGATTATTTCTTAACAGAAAATGAAACTAAAGTTAGCAAAATGTTTTGGGGTCCGTTGATAAATCACTGAAAATATACAAAACTTATTTTATGGTAGATTATAAACTTTGAGGCGTAAAGCATTAAAAAAGACACAGTGGCATCGTATAAGTTCAGCTTTTATATGAAAACATGATAATGGGTTATATTTTAAGATATTTTTAATAATATGACGCTGTATATTTTCATTTTATAAAGTGTAATTATGTATATTTTTAATAATAAAGATATTACAAATATCCATTATGGGTTGGTGTAAAATGATAGTTTTGGGGTTTTTCAAACGATAACAACCACTCAGACTCTTACAACATACTCCCAAACCAACGCAAAAAAAAATCTGATGTGGCCAACACAATACCTCCCGGCATTTACAGCCCGAGTCACAAAAAAGATTAAGTTAATCCTTATTTTTTGATTAGCGAATTTTACACTAATTTTGACAGTTTATTTCTTAAAATATAGTCTTATCTAATCCAAGTAACTACCTTTTTTTAAACCCGTCAACGGGATTAAATCCCAATTACAGAGTGGGTTCACATTCACACACATCCATGCTTTAGTGGGATTCGGACCCAGAGCCCCGAGGGCACTCATGACATGAGGCGTTGCTCTAACCATTGAGCCACCGGAGCTGGAGCTATAATAATATGAAGATTAAATTTTACAGGATAAAATAGAATTCACCTGTGAAATTCTCTAATCCAAAAATGAGGATTAGCTTATACATTTTTGTGAATCGTTAATTTTTATTATTCTAAATACATACCTACATATTTACTTATGCTGGAAACTGTATTGAATTCCTTTTCTATTATTCTATTTACTTTTTACTAATATTATTTTGAAATGATTAGTTCTTTGATAGTTACATACATTTGAATAACTGCGTTTTGTTTGTTTAAAGCGTAGGCTCTATTATAGATAATTTTATAAATTTGTCCATAAAATATATAGAAAAAGTATTAATGCAAATCTGTAAAAAATTTAATAATCTTTAATTTTTATAATATTAATCTCGAAAAAATAACATTTAAAGGTATTTTTCGAAGAAAAATTATTTTGAGCTTCTAGTAAAGTGCCATTTCCGGTTATCCGATTTTCACCAGAATCTAATGGGCTCTTTCCATTACAGAAAAAGTTCGAAATACAAGGTTCCAAAATTTTCTGAATGATAGTATTTGTGTTAGAGTGGAGGATCCGCACAGACATCATCGTGAAAATGTTAAAATTGGATTCTAGGGACCTTAAATCGTGGTCATTTACCAAAATCTTTATATGCGTTTTTTAGCACGATCCCTATACCTCCTTTACCAAGGGTAGCGGGAGGTAAAAATAGGATTTAGACAAAACTGGACATAACTTGGAAAAAATGATGGATACGTATGACAAGTGATCATTTTCTCTTACATAAATATTTGCAACTTATTAAATATTGTTCTATAATTTCTCTAGTAAATTTGATATATAGCTCACATCTTTGTATAAATTACGTAATTACTAGGACTACTAATGACTACTAATCGTCGAAATGATTGTTTTTATCGTAGTTCTTTCTCTTATAAATAAAAAAAACACTATTTATTCTCTTATGATTAATAGGTAAGCCATTATTAGTACATGTTTTTAGCACAGACTGACTACTCGGTTTTTTAATTAAGTTTTTATTCTTTTTAACTTCAATGGACCTATGTAAGTAAGAGCAGAGTATCATCTGAAAAAAGAAAAAGACTGTGCTGACATCTAGCAATATTAGATTTTAGTGTTGTGTTTTAGTGATCTATCCAAAGTTCACACCCGTCAGCTGTTTGCTGCCGATTTATTTAGGTTAACAAATTAAACGTTAAAATGTCTTCACAAATATTACGAACAATTAATAAAAACAAGATTGCAGTTTATTCACAAACGGTATATTTCATAAATTAATGTAATACAGGTATATTATAACTGATACATTATTAATAATAGCTTAGATACTACAGCAAAGAATTTCCTAAAAATAACTTGGAGAAAGTTCATACTGCAAATTTGCAAACAGAAAATGGAGCAATTTACGATAAGAAGCCTTTTAAGATAGTTTTAGAAGCAGGTATGTTATAAATTCATAACATTTAGTTATTCTAACGTATATATTTTGCAGGTAAAAAGTATTCTTGGTGTGCTTGTGGTAAATCTAAAAGTCAACCCTTATGTGATGGAACACACAAAAATGAGTTTCTAAAAATTAAACTTAAGTAATAAAATTTTAATTAGAATATAATAAGTTAATATATTTCAATTGTTATTTTCAGGCCAGTAAGAGTAGAAGTTTCAGAGACGAAAGAGTATTATCTTTGTAATTGTAAACAGACATCTCGAAGACCGTTTTGCGATGGTACTCATAAACAAGATTTTGTACAGCAAGCTATCAAGTCATAAGTAGTTTATTAATATTTTAAGTTTTTTTATATTTTTTAATGTTATATTGTTAAATAAATGAATTAGAATGATTTTAGAAAAGTATTGTGCAGTGGACCTAAAAACATAATAGGTTTGTTCGTTCCGCTATCCTGCGTCTACCGCAAACCGCGGCGGTGAAATTTGCTGTTTTCGATTCGCGGTTCACTGTAAAGTCACTAGATTCTGTTCGTTCCGTTTTTCTGTACAGTGTTTTACACTCTATGTTCAGTGTGGCGGAGATAGCCAATGTTATTCTTATGGACGTTTTCAGTACCATGTTGCCAATTTTTCAATGTAATTTAATATTGAAACATTCATAAATTTTCATTGCTATACTAAAATTAGTTAACACTGTACAATTTAAGTTTTATGAGGGTCTGTTATTTACCCAAGGGCTTATTGTATTCACCATTCACCCGAAATTTGTCTGCAGTTCTAAATAGTTTTAAATACAGGGCCGCGAAAAGATGCGTTGGAACCGGGGTGTAAAAAACATGCTGAAGCTATTTGTACCTGTAATAAATAATATTTCAATACAATATTTTAAAATCGCCTGGCATACGCGATTCAAGTTGAGCGGACTCTATCTGGTGACCAAACATCGCACTAATTATGTGACGTCACAACGAGTATAGTTTCTTGCACTCCGTAAGAAGTAACGTTAGAATTTTAGACGAGATTTTAAAAATTCAGCAAGTATTTAAATTTATATTTATTGGTGATGATTGTGAACACTTCCTCTGTTTAATTATACAATAAAATTCGCGAGTATTCCTAGTATGTTGAGACATTGTATATTTTTAGATAAATAAGGTTAAGTATAATGTTTGTAGTTATAATGACATAAATTTACTATAAATAAGTTAAAAATAACATGAATGCAATATTAGATCGTTTAAGGATTAATTATATATTTGTAAATATTGTAGAAATATAGAATTTTCACCAAAACCAACGAAATCAAGTGTACTGTTGTGTTCCGAAATGTCATACTTAAAAATCTAGAAATCCCACCCCTTGTTTTCTCATATTTCCAAAACGTTAAATTTATAAATAAATATGGCATCGAAGAAATAATTGAGACACTATGATAGATTAAACTGTTAATTGGAAAACGAGTTACAAATTCAATGTTTGTTCCTTATATTTTTATAATGAAGATTACGCATATATTGGTAGTTCTAAAATATTATAAACATATTCAATTATTTTATTATGTATTTATATTTAGGTTAATATATACATATTTATATTTAGGTTTTATATTTATACTTAGGTTAATTTCCCGCCTTACACGAACAATATGCTTTTTATTGCTAGTGAGCCAGAATTTATCAGTTTTCCAATAATTTCTTGCGGATATTTATTTACGCCGCTGATTTGTGGGGACAATCCAAAGAGAAATGTTTAATTTTTGTCATCTGATTATGTTTTACCATATGCTAGCATATGTCCAGAATTCAATGCTTCATCATCCTCACAATAATTTCTGCTGCTTGCAGAAGCATTTAGATAATTAAACACATCCTTTATTAACAGTCTCATTACTAATAAACTATTAATTTATGAAATATATGTATTAAAACAGCAATACACACACAAACTTTAATGCAGAAGTGAACGACAATTTGAAAACATACTCGTTGTGACGTCACGTCACGTATTAAAAGTTGCGGGAAAAGTTAATTTGAATCGCCTATACTAATCTTGATCAAATGCATTAGAGATTAGAATATTAAAATATTATAAATTCAAATTGGAGATTATAAAGAAATAATAAAGACTTACGAAATATGTAAAATATATGCAGTATTTCTATAAAGTATAATATTAGTAAATTATCAAATAAGAAGATATAAATTTAATAAAAAATAATGCTTAATAATTAAAACTGACAAGTTTATTATTTATTTATTTTTTCTTTTCACCCACCTGTTTAGATACACTAAAAGTACACCAGTCATAAATACATTCAATGAAGTAACCAGAATATTTCATCTCTTTTTGGGCATCTATTTTGCTCTTTCTATCTTGTAGACTTACAACAGGTAAATATGGCAACATGGTACTCCATAAGACCCTACACTGAACATAGAGTGTGGGACACTGTATAGTAACGCGGTAATACGCCGCGGCAGCTGGCGGTGATCATTTTTACATATGAAATGCCAGTATGACAGTGTTTGACAAATAAATACTAGGAAAAAATTGTTATTTTTTCAATAAGTATGCTATGTAATGTTCCAGTTTTAGAAATTGAAATACATTTGTAAAATATATCAATGTCAGTGTCATATGAATTATGATTTGTAATAAGGTAAATTTAAATGTTAACAATAGTAAATAATTTAAATAATGAAAAATAGAATAATATATTTTTACTTAGTACCCTTTATAATTATAATAGTCTGAAGTATCTTCGAAAATAATTTAACGCAAACGGATCGAACAGAAAAATAATTTTTAGTAACTTAAATTATTATCGCGGCGATTGGCAGTGAATCGCAAAACGCAGCGACAATTACCGCCGCGTTTTGCGGTAAAACGCAGCATAGCGGAACGAACAAACCTATTAACGATAAGATTTTTTAGACTAGCAAATGAATAATATCTATTTTTTTCCTTCAATTTGGATATAGGCACAATTAAAATAGTTTGTGATATTTTAATTGTTTTAATAGTGAAATATTGTTGCAAATTAGTAACAATGGTAAGTTTAGACAATTGTTTAACTGTTTTAATAGTAACTTTTGCTGATAAATTAATTTGTGTAATGAATCGCCTAGTGACATAAATAAATGAAATTCTTGTTTATACTTGATATTTCAAAGCAGCCATTTTGAAACTACTCGGTTCTGAGTTTTGCTGGCGTGAGTTTTATACATGTAGTTTAATTACAATGGATAGCTGCATAAATAAATGATTAAGGGTGATAAGCAAGGAGTTGACCAGCAGTATTTTATCCATCGTTTATGGATTATTTTAAAGAACAACAATTCAAACTAAAGTTGCGTACAATTAATTTTTTTTGTTATTGTTTGAAGTTTTTTCTTCAAAATAATCCATAAACGATTGACAGAAATAAAACACTACTAGTCACAAAGCCATACGTATGTTGCAAACAATATAAATTATGACGAATATTATGAACATTTGTTAATGGAATATTTAAATATGATAAATAACAATCATTTTTCTTAAAAAATATATTTCAAAATTATTACAACAAATACATAAATAACAATAATTGTTGCTAAGTGTCTATAACAGATTGTGTATATTTATTAATAATTACACGAAAAATGGGTATAGAATCTGAAAATAGAACAAATAAGGATCATTTTTGTATAAAACATATTGCAATAATGTTTAAACAATAGCAATAAACAATAATAAACATTATTATTAGTTGTCAGCTGAGAGCAAGCAACCATCTTCACTTCGGTGAATTTACATGGAAAAATAAAAGAGTACGAATGTTTTAAGGGTTTTTATTAATTTAATTCATAATTAGCATATAAAATAGCATCGTTTTATAAAGATTATTTACATTTTAATGATTATCAATCATTTTTGATTCACTAAGTAGATACATTCACACGTATTCTCTATCTCTTTCTAGCTCATTATTCTTATGTGTCGAGCGGCCATGTTTCATTCGAGTTTCAGCTTTCGTTGAATCCACGTCGCTTTGCGGTCCGCTCCGTGAAATTCTAACCTACGTTAATCATAATGAAACTTATACAATAGTTGTTTTATAGTTATGAATAGTGTTGTATGATAAAATTATGGTCGTTAAGCCCTTTGGGCGGCCATAATCAATTATTTATATCCGAAGTTTTTATGTGCAGCGATTGTTTAGTGTCATCAACAGGTATGGATTGCTTTGTTTTTTCATGTTCAACAATCGCAACAATATTAAGTTTTTTGAAGAATAAATATTGTTTTAATAGTTTTGTTGATATTTAAATATTTCTAAATTATTTTATCTTTCATTCTTACAATTTAGTTTGTATTTGTCATGATTTCATACATTTTAAAGTGTTTTCAAAAACATAAATATGTTTGTATTTATTTTAAGCATAGATTCTTTTACAAAATGGCGAATTTTGCGTGTAAAACAAACAAAAATGTCTATAATTTACATATAAATACATATATTGCTGTTTAATATTGATTTTCCACATAAAATCCAAGATTTAATTTGTTTTAAACCGTAAGAAACTTGTTTGCGCGTTTGAGACACTCACGGCTTGTAACTTCGGAGAAGTTCGTGCATGGGCGAATAAAGGCGAATTGTTGTGAAAAAAATATTTTAATATTTAATAAATAAAATATATATTGTGCAATATCTAAATGTCGTAATTATATTTAATAATTAATTAAACTATTATTTTATTTTTTAATAATCTACTGGTAAATTAATTTGTTTAATGAATGGCGTAGTGACATAAACAAATGCTTGTTGGTTATACTTGATATTTCAAGGCATTATTGTGATATGCTCAAATAATTTTATTGTTTTAATAGTCATTATTACAAAATAGTGACGAAAGTGAGTTTAAACATTATTGTAACTATTTCAATAGTTATTTTATTTGGAAACATATTTTATTATAAAGAAAACTTTATATAAAATTTGGTTATGTACAAAAATAAATAGGTACAAACAAAATAGTTTGCTAATATTTTTATTGTTTTAATAATGATATACATATTGTTAACTAAGTTTAAACAATAGAGTAACTGTTTCAATAATTATTTTTGCTGATAACATGTTTTATTTTTTAAATACCTGTATTTTAAAATAAATTATTTGTATGTTTCAGTGAATGAAAAAATGTTCGTTGGAGGACCGATCCATATTGGTGCTTACTGTTTCAAGGAGCTGTCCTGGGGATTCCGAGCCATCTTGGAGGTAACTGCGATGTGTAGCTGTCATGGGGATAATTCGTCTTTGTCAATGTAAGTCGTTATATGTGCCTCTTTTTGTCGCCTTTTTACAATTTTTTTCAGCTTAACACAAAAGTAAATTCATTTTTCTCCTGAAAATATGGTTTATGTTCTTGAATTTAATTCAAGTAACCATATTTTCTTCTGTATTTCATTTCCGAGGCACATTGTGAATGTCTGTCTATGTTATTAACATTGCCGGGCGTCGTAAATTGTTAATATATCGTAAATAAAATGGCGAAACTTAGTTTTTTTTAAATTTTTGAATTTATTAAATATCCGTTCGTTCAGTGATAGGTTTTTTCCCTAAAAAATTGTATTTGTTTAAATTAATATTTAAACAAGTACGGTTTACACTATAGGTTTCCAGCGAAGTTGCCAAGGAGTGTAAGGGCTGGTTTAAGCCTTTGATGAACAACAGGGCTTGTCTAAGGCTTTAAGGTCTTTATGGCCAATCTACAACCACAAGAAGGCAGCAAATAGTTACAATTATTTTAGCTATTAAAGTCGCGATTAATTTTTTGCTAATACATTAAAATTAAATTCATTTGCATTTTACAGTTAAGATTAAATATATTTAAAGTTTCGCTGATACTTTTTCGGGTCGGTTTCCGCGTTATTTAAGGACAGGGTAGCGTAGTTTTTATTTGGAGTGTCTGCCTCCATTATTGAATTTAATACTACACATGATTAGTTGTTAAATAAATGTCTAGAAATGTAAAATATTCGAGTTTCTAATGCCATTAACATCTATGTCACACATTTACTCTATTCCAAATTGTCACTACTTTCAAGCCTTCTGCTTTGTATTAAAGAAAAAGATATGTTGAATGACATAGGCAATCAAACTTAAATTATTGTATAATATAATTGATTTTTTATTAATTACTTTATTAAATTGTTTATTACTCATACATATTTCAAATTATTGACCACGAAAATTATACTTATTCCAAATTCTTTCTACTTTCACAAGCCTTCAGCTATCGCCTTTTTATAAGTAAAAGATAATATGTTGAATGACGTGGCTGCCACTGGCAATCAAAACTTGGATTCATATAGGAAATTGGTTTCTTAATATTTTTAAATAAATTGTTGACAAAAAAAATATTTAATTTTGATTCAATAATTTTATTAATTTTGTAGCAAAAAATAAAATAAAAAATAGGCACTTCATTTAGAAACAAAACTACATTTATCAGTGATCTATAGCACCGGCTGTAGATCTTATTAGATATTTCGCGATTTCAGGATTTCAGGTGAAGAAAACATCAGATGAAGAAAAGAACAGCCCCCCTACCCCTGCATGCTTTTGCTTTTTTTTCAGTTTTCCTCTTAACTATCCAAGCAGCTCTTTCTAGTATATGCCTCCTTTTAAAGATTAGAGTCAATTTCCCAAGGACGGCTGGGACCCATTGTGGCAAACTCAGTCGTCCTTTTGCTGCTCCCCTCTGGGATAGGGCAGTGTTGCCTCTGGGAAGGTCGCTCTACCCTAACTAGAGTCCGCCGGACTGAGTAACTCGCTGTACTGATTCCCAGTTTTTGAAATAAATAAATTAATATATGATACGGCATATTACCCATTGCTGGGTGATAGTATATTCGTACCGTGCGGGCGCTTACCAGGCTGCGCCTTACGGGCACTCATCGCTGGCATGGAGACTGCACACCAGGACGTATTCTTGTGGTATTGAAACAGATACACTAAATTATAGTTGAATTTAATTAAAGTTGCAGTTAAAGTTTTAGTTTACAAATTAATTAGCTTACTTGAATTTTAAAATTTCATTTTGCAGTTTAAAATATAGTGGACTTAGTTTACTTGCATTTTGAAGTTTCTTTACACACTTATTAAATTGTAGTTACACACACTTGCTTTTGTATTAATTTTGCAGACACATACACACCCTTCTTATATATTATGTATTATGTAAAAATAAATAATAAATATGTGCACTAAATGTGTTTTTTGTCTTTACCTAAACTTTTGAAATATTATCCGTTCGTCGCCGCGAATTCGTCCGTATATATTGTTGATTTCTTATGTATTTATATATGTATGTATATTGTGGTTAGGGCGTGAGCAGTTTCAACGGGGCGTCCTGAGCTAACTTTTTCCTTTCAGGTGCACAGCCGCTAGGTATGGTTGGGCGACTAGCGGTTTTTGCATGTTGTGCCCTTTTTCTTTCTCGCTGTAACGCAGGTTGGGCTTGAAAGAGCATAACTGGGCTTGAGTGTGAGGCAGCTTAGCTCTGGGACAGCTTGGGGCGGCATTGTATCGCTAGCACTCTAGTTCAGGGCCTGGTCTGCCACACTCGCGGTGGTGCGAACCTGTTGTCCTTGTGGTGGAAGCATCCGGGGCGCAGGAAGACCCTATGGACGTACACACTTTACACAAACTCAACACCGTCGTTGAGTACACACAAGTTAGGTTCCCCCATTTTTTATATTTATGTGTATATATGTTTAGTTTTCAGTTTTATCAGGACGCCCACATCATCATTTATTTATGTGTTTTATATGTATGTATTTATGTGTATTTCTTAGCTAAATTGTTAAGTAGGATGTCTAAAAACAATAATAATTAATAATAAATTATCTAATTGCGCGGTAAATTATAACTGCGTCGAAAATGTAAAATTTCAGATAAACTTCAAAAAAGTAATGTACATTTCTCTTTCAGGATTATTATTTTATTAAATATTTAGTTAAAGACAAATATTAAGGAGGTTTCAAAAACTAAGACAAATAGGTACTTGTAATTATCATATTTGAATTCAACTGGGTCGTTTCCATTAGAAAAAGTTAGTTTCAGAATATGAGGAATGCTGAATCATACATCATTTTCTGCATAAACTCTACTCTATGTACTCTCTTTATAAAATCAAGAAATTAGTACACTACTTTTAAAAACTCTGTTCTCAAATGCATATAGTGGAACGCAGCCAATTGTAAGACATCTATCCATAGTGATGAACTACTAACAAAAGTTTGAAACAATTATCATTGTTTTGTAGAGTTTTTATAGTTTTAAACGTTTTGAAGCGTCAAAATATTACCAAAATAAGAAAATCTAGTGCTCAGTCTAAAAATTCAAAAGTTACATTGATGCTCCTTACTCCATTCGATTCTATAGACTTTTGTACATATTTGTTCTAATTTTGAATGTTCATGTGTAGCTGATACAATATTACGAAGCAAATAATCAAAAAATAGTAGCTTGGAAATATCAGTACTCCGTCAAAAACATGACCAGCCTGTATTTTTCTAAAAAGTATTATATTCCCTTAATTATGACCCGCTGATTACGGGAAAAATAATTTAAAAATTCCAAGTGCCTTACTTTACAAGATACCAATTTTTATTTTGATTAGGAATCTTACAAGTTTTTTTTAACTTTGGCGGAGTATAACTAATTAACGGTAAAAGATACATTGATACCCGTTACACCATTCGATTCTATGGACTTTTCTACATATATCTACTAATTTTCAATGTTCATATACAGCTGACCCAATATTACGAAGCAAATAATTTAAAATGGCAGCTTGGAAATCTCAGTACACCGTCAAAAACTCGACCAGCCTGTATTTTTCTAAAAAGTATTTTAATCCTTTAATTCTGACTCGCTGATTACGGGAAAAATAATTAAAAAATTCCAAGGGCCTTACTTTACAAGATATCAATTTTTATTTTGATTAGGAATCCTTCAAGTTTTTTTTAACTTTGGCGGAGTATAACTAATTAACGGTAAAAGATACATTAATACCCGTTACATCTTTCGATTCTATGGACTTTTCTACATATATGTACTAATTTTCAATGTTCATATACAGCTGACCCAATATTACGAAGCAAATAATCAAAAAATGGTAGCTTGGAAATATCAGTACTCCGTCAAAAACATGACCATCCTATATTTTTCTAAAAAGTATTATATTCCCTTAATTATGACCCGCTGATTACGGGAAAAATAATTTAAAAATTCCAAGGGCCTTACTTTACAAGATAACAATTTTTATTTTGATTAGGAATCTTACAAGTATTTTTTAACTTTGGCGGAGTATAACTAATTAACGGTAAAAGTTACATTGATGCTCGTTACGTTACATTTGATTCTATAGGCCTTTCTACATATATAGTAATTTTCAATGTTCATGTGTAGCTGATACAATATTACGAAGCAAATAATCGTAAATAACGTAATATGTTTCCCGAAAATCTGTTCAGAGCATCAAGTAAAGTATCACTTCCGGTTTATCAATTTCAGCAATATTTTAATATGTCGTTCTCATTAATCTAGAAAACTTGAATACCAAATTTAAAAAGATTTGGAGTATATCTTAATATATTTTTCACGAAAATCTGTTCAGAGCTTCAAGTAAAGTAGCACTTCCGGTTTATCAATTTTAGCAATATTCTAATATGTCGTTCTCATTAATCTAAAAGTCTTAAATACCAAATTTGAAAGGATTTGGAATATATCTTAATATATTTTTCACGAAAATCTGTTCTGAGCTTCAAGTAAAGTATCACTTCCGGTTTATCAATTTTAGTAATATTCTAATATGTCGTTCTCATTAATCTAAAAGTCTTAAATACCAAATTTGATAAGATTTGGAATATATCTGAATAAATTTTTCACGAAAATCTGTTCTGAGCTTCAAGTAAAGTATCACTTCCGGTTTATCAATTTTAGCAATATTCTAATATGTCGTTCTCATTAATCTAAAAGTCTTAAATACCAAATTTGAAAAGATTTGGAATATATCTTAATAAATTTTTCACGAAAATCTGTTCTGAGCTTCAAGTAAAGTATCACTTCCGGTTTATCAATTTTAGCAATATTCTAATATGTCGTTCTCATTAATCTAAAAGTCTTAAATACCAAATTTGAAAAGATTTGGAATATATCTTACTACATTTTTCACGAAAATCTGTTCTGAGCTTCAAGTAAAGTATCACTTCCGGTTTATCAATTTTAGCAATATTCTAATATGTCGTTCTCATTAATCTAAAAGTCTTAAATACCAAATTTGAAAGGATTTGGAATATATCTTAATACATTTTTCACGAAAATCTGTTCTGAGCTTCAAGTAAAGTATCACTTCCGGGTTATCAATTTTAGCAATATTCTAATATGTCGTTCTCATTAATCTAAAAGTCTTAAATACCAAATTTGAAAAGATTTGGAATATATCTTAATAAATTTTTCACGAAAATCTGTTCTGAGCTTCAAGTAAAGTATCACTTCCGGTTTATCAATTTTAGCAATATTCTAATATGTCGTTCTCATTAATCTAAAAGTCTTAAATACCAAATTTGAAAGGATTTGGAATATATCTTAATACATTTTTCACGAAAATCTGTTCTGAGCTTCAAGTAAAGTATCACTTCCGGTTTATCAATTTTAGTAATATTCTAATATGTCGTTCTCATTAATCTAAAAGTCTTAAATACCAAATTTGAAAGGATTTGGAATATATCTTCATATATTTTTCACGAAAATCTGTTCTGAGCTTCAAGTAAAGTATCACTTCCGGTTTATCAATTTTAGCAATATTCTAATATGTCGTTCTCATTAATCTAAAAGTCTTAAATACCAAATTTGAAAAGATTTGGAATATATCTTAATATATTTTTCACGAAAATCTTTTCAGAGCTTCAAGTAAAGTATCACTTCCGGCTTATCAATTGTAGCCAAAATCTAATATGTTATTCCCCTTGATATAAAATTCTTAAATACTAAAATTTTCTCATTACGGTTGTCAAGTATGTAGGCATATAGTAAAACCGTTATGGGCTATGTTCTTTCAAAAATATACTATCTCTACATCGTATTATCTATAACTGAGATATGCATGGACTTAACACCATATTTCCCAACAAATATTCCAGTAAAAATAAGAGTTCATTAGAATGAAATAGTTATATATTCTTCTCTCCGTCTTAGAAAAATTTATTTTGAAGTCAGTGTCCACTCCTGTTTGCATTATTCTATGATCACCGAGGTATGTTACGGACCTAACACTATCATTCACAAAAAATAATCCAGTAAGAAGAATAGTTTATTAGAATGAAATAGTTACATATTCCTCTCTTTGTCTAAAAATCAATATTTAAAAGTGAGTGTTCACTCTTGTCTTTATTATACTATGTCGTGTTATCTCTGTCTTGCAGTATACCTTTCTCCGTCACACAAAAATTTATGCACCCGTCGTTTAGTATTTGATTTGAGGAACACTTTGAGGATGGACGAATGGCTCTCGTAAATAATACATGTTGGTAGCGAATACTTTTAAATAAAATAAAACAACCAAAGTCTGGCTAAGGTAACTTCATATTTTTTTAACTCCGGTCAACTAAATTAATGTGTAAAGATGACATATTTTTAACCAACGATACCTCCCGCTAATTACAAATGGCGATAGATCAATAGTACCTCACGTCAATTGAAAATGGGAATAGAGCACAGTACCTCTCGCAAGCTAATGTAAGTGATGTTTTATGACGAACAATGGCTGCCATAAATTATAAATGTTGGAATGGAATACTTTTAAATAAAATAAAACAACCAAAGTCTGGCTAAGGTAACTTCATATTTTTTAACTCCGGTCAACTAAATTAATGTGTAAAGATGACATATTTTTAACCAACAATACCTCCCGCTAATTACAAATGGCGATAGATCAATAGTACCTCCCGTCAATTGAAAATGGGAATAAAGCACAGTACCTCTCGCAAGCTAATGTAAGTGATTTTTTATGACGAAACAATGGCTGCCGTATATTATACATGTTGGAATGGAATACTTTTAAATAAAATAAAACAACCAAAGTCTGGTTAAGGTAATTTTATATTTTTTAACTCCGGTCATCTAAATTAATTTGTAAAGATGACATATTTTTAACCAACTATACCTCTCGCTAATTACAAATGGCGATAGATCAATAGTACCTCCCGTCAATTGAAAATGGGAATAGAGCACAATACCTCTCGCAAGCTAATGTAAGTGATGTTTTATGACGAAACAATGGCTGCCGTGAATTATACATGTTGGAAGGGAATATTCTTAAATAAAATAAAACAACCAAAGTCTGGCTAAGGTAATTTCATATTTTTTAACTCCGGTCAACTAAATTAATGTGTAAAGATGACATATTTTTAACCAACTATCCCTCTCGCTAATTACAAATGGCGATAGATCAATAGTACCTCACGTCAATTGAAAATGGGAATAGAGCACAATACCTCTCGCAAGCTAATGTAAGTGATGTTTTATGACGAAACAATGGCTGCCGTATATTATACATGTTGGAATGGAATACTTTTAAATAAAATAAAACAACCAAAGTCTGGCTAAGGTAATTTCATATTTTTTAACTCCGGTCAACTAAATTAATGTGTAAAGATGACATATTTTTAACCAACAATACCTCTCGCTAATTACAAATGGCGATAGATCAATAGTACCTCCCGTCAATTGAAAATGGGAATAGAGCACAATACCTCTCGCAAGCTAATGTAAGTGATGTTTTATGACGAAACAATGGCTGCCGTATATTATACATGTTGGAATGGAATACTTTTAAATAAAATAAAACAACCAAAGTCTGGCTAAGGTAATTTCATATTTTTTAACTCCGGTCAACTAAATTAATGTGTAAAGATGACATATTTTTAACCAACAATACCTCTCGCTAATTACAAATGGCGATAGATCAATAGTACCTCCCGTCAATTGAAAATGGGAATAGAGCACAATACCTCTCGCAAGCTAATGTAAGTGATGTTTTATGACGAAACAATGGCTGCCGTATATTATACATGTTGGAAGGGAATATTTTTAAATAAAATAAAACAACCAAAGTCTGGCTAAGGTAATTTCATATTTTTTAACTCCGGTCAACTAAATTAATGTGTAAAGATGACATATTTTTAACCAACTATACCTCTCGCTAATTACAAATGGCGATAGATCAATAGTACCTCACGTCAATTGAAAATGGGAATAGAGCACAGTACCTCTCGCAAGCTAATGTAAGTGATATTTTATGACGAAACAATGGCTGCCATAAATTATAAATGTTGGAATGGAATACTTTTAAATAAAATAAAACAACCAAAGTCTGGCTAAGGTAACTTCATATTTTTTAACTCCGGTCAACTAAATTAATGTGTAAAGGTGACATCTTTTTAAGCAACTATACCTCTCGCTAATTACAAATGGCGATAGATCAATAGTACCTCACGTCAATTGAAAATGGGAATAGAGCACAGTACCTCTCGCAAGCTAATATAAGTGATGTTTTATGACGAAACAATGGCTGCCGTATATTATACATGTTGGAATGGAATACTTTTAAATAAAATAAAACAACCAAAGTCTGGCTAAGGTAATTTCATATTTTTTAACTCCGGTCAACTAAATTAATGTGTAAAGATGACATATTTTTAAGCAACTATACCTCTCGCTAATTGCAAATGGCGATAGATCAATAGTACCTCACGTCAATTGAAAATGGGAATAGAGCACAGTACCTCTCGCAAGCTAATGTAAGTTATGTTTTATGACGAAACAATGGCTGCCGTATATTATACATGTTGGAATGGAATACTATTAAATAAAATAAAACAACCAAAATCTGGCTAAGGTAACTTCATATTTTTTAACTCCCGACAACTAAATCAATGTGTAAAGGTGACATATTTTTAAACAACAATACCTCCCGCTAATTACAAATGGAGTTAGATCAACAGCACCTCCCGTCAATTGAAATGAGAACAAGAGTACTAGTACCTCTTGCCAACTAATCAAAGTGTAAGGGTGACATTTCTTTAACAGCAATACCTGCCGCTAATTACAAATGGATATAGATCAACAGTACCTCCCGTCAATTGAAAATGGAAATAGAGCAGCAGTACATCCCGCAAGTTAATCTAAGTGATGTTTTATGACGCAACAATGACTTCCGTAAATTATACATGTTGGAAGGGAATACTTTTAAATAAAATGAAACAACCAAAGTCTGGCTAAGGTGACTTCATATTTTTTACCTTCCGTCAACTAAATCAATGTAAAGGTGACATTTTTAACCAACAATACCTCCCGCTAATTACAAATGGAGATATATCCACAGCACCTCCCGTCAATTGAAAATGAGAATAGAGTACCAGTACCTCTCGCCATATAATCTGAGTGATGTTTTATGACGAAACAATGGCTCCCGGAAATTATAGGTTTGTTCCAACATGTAGGTATGTTGGAAGGGAATACTTTTAAATAAATTAAAACAACCAATCAAACTCTGGCTAAGATGACATATTTTTACAATACCTCCCGCCAACTAATTAATGTGTAAAGGTGGCATACTTTTTAATCAACAATACGTCCTGCTAATTACAAATGGAGCTAGAGCAACAGTATCTCCCGTCAATTGAAAATGATACCACAACATACCTCTCGCCAACTACATTCACAATCAAATTTTACCTTAGTACAATTTCATGTTGGCTTAAAATTGTAAGCTAAGGAGAGGCATTTCAAGGTGGCAATTTACAGTAGTGATTTTGACCAGGCGGATTGCACATGCTATTCGCTGAGATGAGAGAATGTGAGATGTACAATCGTGTACGAATTTTGCCCATTGCTTCTTATTCCTTGTCATCTTCCTAGCGTTTTGAACCATTGTGTTTTTCTTCTCCAAAATCTTCAATATTACGCTATCCCAGTTGTCTTAGGCCTTCCTTCGTTTCTTTTTTTCTATAACGTTTGTCACCCATATTTGTCTAACTGATAAATTATAATTATTGTATTTGTGAATTGAACATTTTATTTACAGAAAACTGATACATCTTTCACAGCTTTGGGAAGAAATTCAAAATTGGTGGTTCTAGAATACAACCAATTTAATATAAATGGGGGGTAAAGCTGTTCGCGTCCGTGGTAGAATACCGCACGTGCCCCCCGGTTAACACGAAATGAACAGCAAACGTCCGCCGCCAAACAATGCGAAAGAACCATGGTAGAATACCACATGTGCCCTCCAGTTAACACGAAATAAACAGCGAACGTCCGCCGCCAAACAATGCGAAACAAATTCGATTTAAGCTACTTACAAGATACATCGAATCGAATTTAAAGTTTTCGTCGCTGATATCTTCGTAATATGAACAATTATTTTAAAGATATAACACTAACAGACGCAGTATTTAACGTAGAATTCGAATATTGTCGAATAATCAACGGAGCGACATTTTCCTTTACAAGATCTGCACAATGCACATGAAATCAAATTTGACTTGGCGATATTTGTTCCACGGATTCGCATAGATGCTGCTCCATCTACAGAGACAATACAGCGGCATAAACAGTGGTTTTCTCAGCTGAAATCATATGGAAAATGTAAGTTAAACATCAAATTTGTTATATATTTTTAATTGTTAAAAACTTTTGCGGTATTTATAATGATTTTTAAAAATGTACCAACGATAATAATTATGTAATGAACGAGCAAAATGAAAGCTGTAAAAGCATGACTGAAGTAATTCATTTCTCTTACTTTTTCAGATTGCATGCAAGACCACGAGGGCTTCGGAAACATGAAAGTGGCAGCAGAAAAGGACAGATCACCTTTAGGAGAAATAGAAGACAACGGAGTTCCTGCATTGGGGCGCCACAACCCATAAATTCAAGCATGCTGTCTGTATGTATAAGGTAAGAATCTTACTAGATTTCATATTATTTGCTTTACAATTCTGTAGCTTTACGGCAATAACAGATATGTCCCATTTAGAATATCTGCAAATTATTATCATTTTTGAAATGGTTTAAAGAATACCACAAACTAATCATTATTATTTAATAGGTGGACTCTTTGGTTTGTCTAAGACTTCAAGGAACTTGGAGAATTTCGATGCAGCGTTCGAGCTTTGGATTTCAACACTGCAGATCTTCTAAGGCGGCTGTTCTAAAGGATAGCTGAGGTCCAGATAAATCTTCTACGGCGTAGATGACCACCGATAGATGAACTGGTAAGAAACTTTGTTTTTTATAAAATATTTGGTCTCATGTTCAATCATGAGAACTTATAGTCAAAGGAATATGACTATAATATATGTCTAAATATTATCTTTTATTCAAATTCAATTTTGAGTACTACATTGAAAGGATTATAACTTTCATGGATGTCTGTATAATATTGAAACAATTTAAAATTAAAATATCGACTATTTATCAATAAAATCAATATCTAGGAACTTATGATTAACTTATATCTTTCAGGAATCGGACATCAAGAAGACTAGATTAATATAGTAGATTTTAAGTTAGTTTTAAGTTCTTTTAAATGTATTTTCAGGTCTTAATTAAACTTTGGCTCACCGCGCCGTTGAGCAAACACGCGTTTTCTTTAAAAATGAAAATAAATTGATTAATTTGAAGTGCATTCCTTGGCGATTCATCATAAAATCGTGCGTCTACGTTTGCCACCGTGGTATGCGTACTGCGCGGGATGCCCAGACGGCTCCTAGGGAGAGTGTATGTGAAAAGAAAAATATATGTATCGGGGCATGAATGATGCGAATGGGTGAGAGAATCAGTGAGAGGGTCAGGAAGGTGGGAGAGATTCGAAACTTGATGTGGGTTCGGGTTTCCTTATTTAAAATCACGGTTAGTGGGATGGGTAGGTAGGGTTCGTGCGCGATTTTCCATAATTGAGTGGACTGATATGGTTAGCCATGCTATGTGAAACCAGTTGTTTATTCTGGGGGATCGCTTCGCACTTGTGCGAATGTTTCTAGGGACAGTTTAATTCTTTTGTAAACTTGCTTGCTGACCATCGTATTGGTCTACGCTCTAGATTGCTAGACTCGAATGAGAAAAGATTAAACAAACCTGAATGCTATCACAGGAAACTCTCTTATGGCGTCTATGTGCTCTCCTCATCCGGAGGCAACGTATGTAATCATCATTTAATGTTAATGGCAACGAATAATTAAAGACAAAGTGAAGTTTTTGTTTGATTTAACTTTGTTTGAGCACACGGGTTGATCGCGTTCGGGATAGGTATCGCGTATAAGACCGGGCGATGTCTTCGGGAGTAGCTCTTCTTCGGCATCCAAGCCGAGAAGATTATATGTAACTGTCTTTCTTGTCCTTAGGGAGCTCGCGTTGGCAGGCCGTACATGCAGTGCATCGTGTGGGGTCGGCTTAACCCCCTCGTAAACTACATGTGAGAACCACCCCGGCGTTCTCACTTTTTGTCTTAGCTCGTATATCTCTCTCTCTCAAACTTCGCGTTTAGCTTAGCATAGTCTAGATATAAGATAGCTTGCGTAGACTTAAGATAGCTTAGATATAAGATAGGCAAGGGTTGTTTTTGCTTTTTGAGAGAGAGAGAAAAATTAACGTAACTTCACACTTTTAGATTTGCTATTCTTTGAACGAGATATTAACGTAAGATAGGCTTAGATTTGCTATTCTTTGAACGAGATATTAACGTAAGATAGGCTATTTTGCGCACTTCGCCAACTTAAATTGGGGGGGTTCTACAATAGCTTAAGTTTGATTATAAAATATTGTACACGAAATTGTATTTATTTAATAAATGGTATATATGGGGAGCGTGGGTTTGGCATTTGAGGGCGGTTGCTCCCTATATATACAATTTATTAAATAAAGAGTATAGTTTTAAGGTAGTTCTAAGTTGGAAGAATTCCCTACCTGCCCTGTCACTGTCGTCGAGATTGCAGTGCCGATTGGTGACGCAGACCATGGCTTCCTCTTCACAAAGAATGTGTTTAAAATGTATGTACACAATAAAAACAATCTTTTTATTTATGCTCTGTTTAATTTAATTTAAACCTATCACATTAGTTGTACAGTAGGTAGTTTTAGTAAAAATTGTAATTATCATTAAGTATTTAGACGCGGTCAGGGTAAAGTTAGATTTTAAGTATTTATTGTAAACGAAGCTTTGTATTAATAAATATATATTTTGATAAGTGGGCGGTTGGGTGGTAACATAAAAATAATAATTAATGCAAAGGTTTGTAAACTGTCTTAAACTAAATAAGAAATGTTGTACCTTTAACATTGGGAACAAGAAATCTTATTTAGGGACCCCAAGATTTAATTTGTTAAATAGTCTATAAGTATTGTAAACGGAACTCTTTTTAAAATATATTGGTTAGTAGATACCCTAAAAATATATAAGTAGAGTTTTGGATCAGTTATAAAACTAAAATGTTTGTTACCAATTGAAATTATTACGGTTATATTATTTGTTATTAATTATTTTGCGTCTTTATTTTGTAAATTTTTTATCTTCAGATAAACTATTTACAGAATAAAGATACAAAATAATTAATAACAAATGAATATATCCATGATAATGGTAATTTTATTTGATAACAAACGTTTTAATTTTATATCTAAACCATGTTCGACACTGTTATTAGATTTGTTAACAAATTTAGCAACATTTATAACTGAAGTTAACACATCAAACGTAAAAGACATTTGTGTTTAAAAATTCTGTTCATAATTATTTCTTACTAAATTTGATAACAATTTTTTATCGTGCCAAACAGGCTTTAGTTATAAAACTATAATGTTTGTTACCAAATAAAATTACCATTATTTTAGTTGTATTTCATGCAATTATCCTTAATGTACAATATTTTATAGAATAAAATATTAATTAAAATATAATTTGTCTATTCCTTACTCCTTACACGTATGTAGTTTTTAAAACGGCCGCAAGGGTGCAGCAGTTGTCGATAAACGTTGCAATTCAAGTAAAACTGTGCCCATCATATATCTTTGCGCCTAAAATATAGGCAACCATAATTTCATATGGTAGCATCTATACACGATTTTTTTACAAAATTTGGTACCTAGATGCTACTTTAAGGTAGCATCTATCCACGATTTTTTTACAAAATTTGGTACCTAGATGCTACTTTCGGGTAGCATCTATGCACGATTTTTTACAAAATTTGGTGCCTAGATGCTACTTTAAGGTAGCATCTATCCACGATTTTTTTTACAAAATTTGGTGCCTATACACTGTTCCATTTAAGCCATTCAGTAGATGGAGCTGGCAACAGCGCAAACTTGAAGTAGCCGAAATTACATTGGGTAAACTTGTCTCTTTTCTCCTATTTCAGCCAATCAGAGAGGTCAAAACTATTCCCTATGCTCTGCAATACTGAATGCTACTTTACGGTAGCTTCTATGAACGATTTTTTTAGAAAATTCGGTGAATTGATGATTCATTTTTTAAACGCAGAAAAGTGGTCATGCACCATTTTTTCGAAAATTTGGTTCATGGATGCTTCTTTTTTACTGGATCCAAATTCCCAATAGGTATATCATTGAAGCATCCATGCACGATTTACTGAGTTAATTCCCAGTAGGTATACGCTGTTTCCGACAGGTGCTGCCCCCTGGCGGCCGTTTAAGAACTATATACGTAATATGATCACAACTCTTAGAAACTATACACTTACGTGTTTGAGGGATGTATTATAAAAATTAAAACTAAAGATTAGAAGATGTCATTTTTAAATCAATTTTACAGTTTATTAGCAATATATAATTACAAATATATTTAAAATATACATTAACATTTTATTACAATATTTAAATAAACTTTTTTGTTTCATTTATATAGTGACAATTATAAACAGAAATATAACACAACACAAATGAAACGTACATTTGTCTAAAATTATTTCATGCTGTTTGTTACCAAATAAAAGTATCATTATTTTATTACAAAATAAGGATAGAAAAATACAACTACAATGATAATTTTATTTGGTAACTAACATTTTACAACTAAATCCTGTTTGGCACGTTAAAAATTGTCACTAAATTTGTTAAGAAATCTAATAACAATTTATGAGTGTCAAACATGGTTTAGTTATAAAACTAAAACGTTTGTTACCGAATAAAATTACCATTACTGTGGTTTTAATTAATAACAAATAATACAACCATAATAATTTCATTTGGTAACAAACATTTTAGTTTTATAACCAATCCGAAGCTCTATTTATATATTTTTACCAGATATATAACGTATTAAATAGAGTTCCGTTTACAATACTTACAGACTATTTAACAAATTAAATCTTGGAGTCCCTAAATAAGATTTCCTGTTCCCATTGTTAAAGGTACAAGATTTCCTATTCAGTTAAAGACCGTTTGGGAACATTATATATTTATTTGGTGTTACCACCCAACCGCCCACTTACCAAAATTTATAATATTGATTAATACATAGCTTCGTTTACAATAAATACTTAAAATCTAACTTTACCCTGACCGCGTCTAAATACTTAATGATAATTACAATTTTTACTAAAACTACCTACTGTACAACTAATGTGATAGGTTTAAATTAAATTAAACAGAGCATAAATTAAAAGATTGTTTTTATTGTGTACATACATTTTAAACACAGTCTTTGTGAAGAGGAAGCCATGGTCTGCGTCACCAATCGGCACTGCAATCTCGACGACAGTGACAGGGCAGGTAGGGAATTCTTCCAACTTAGAACTACCTTAAAACTATACTCTTTATTTAATAAATTGTATATATAGGGAGCAACCGCCCTCAAATGCCAAACCCACGCTCCCCATATATACCATTTATTAAATAAATACAATTTCGTGTACAATAATATTTTATAATCAAACTTAAGCTATTGTAGAAGCCCCCCAATTTAAGTTGGCGAAGTGCGCAAAATAGCCTATCTTACGTTAATATCTCGTTCAAAGAATAGCAAATCTAAGCCTATCTTACGTTAATTTCTCGTTCAAAGAATAGCAAATCTAAAAGTGTGAAGTTACGTTAATTTTTGTCTCTCTCTCAAAAAGCAAAAACAACCCTTGCCTATCTTATATCTAAGCTATCTTAAGTCTACGCAAGCTATCTTATATCTAGACTATGCTAAGCTAAACGCGAAGTTTGAGAGAGAGAGATATACGAGCTAAGACAAAAAGTGAGAACGCCGGGGTGGTTCTCACATGTAGTTTACGAGGGGGTTAAGCCGACCCCACACGATGCACTGCATGTACGGCCTGCCAACGCGAGCTCCCTAAGGACAAGAAAGACAGTTACATATAATCTTCTCGGCTTGGATGCCGAAGAAGAGCTACTCCCGAAGACATCGCCCGGTCTTATACGCGATACCTATCCCGAACGCGATCAACCCGTGTGCTCAAACAAAGTTAAATCAAACAAAAACTTTACTTTGTCTTTAATTATTCGTTGCCATTAACATTAAATGATGATTACATATGTTGCCTCCGGATGAGGAGAGCACATAGACGCCATAAGAGAGTTTCCTGTGATAGCATTCAGGTTTGTTTAATCTTTTCTCATTCGAGTCTAGCAATCTAGAGCGTAGACCAATACGATGGTCAGCAAGCAAGTTTACAAAAGAATTAAACTGTCCCTAGAAACATTCGCACAAGTGCGAAGCGATCCCCCAGAATAAACAACTGGTTTCACATAGCATGGCTAACCATATCAGTCCACTCAATTATGGAAAATCGCGCACGAACCCTACCTACCCATCCCACTAACCGTGATGTTAAATAAGGAAACCCGAACCCACATCAAGTTTCGAATCTCTCCCACCTTCCTGACCCTCTCACTGATTCTCTCACCCATTCGCATCATTCATGCCCCGATACATATATTTTTCTTTTCACATACACTCTCCCTAGGAGCCGTCTGGGCATCCCGCGCAGTACGCATACCACGGTGGCAAACGTAGACGCACGATTTTATGATGAATCGCTAAGGAATGCACTTCAAATTAATCAATTTATTTTTATTTTTAAAGAAAACGCGTGTTTGCTCAACGGCGCGGTGAGCCAAAGTTTAATTAAGACCTGAAAATACATTTAAAAGAACTTAAAACTAACTTAAAATCTACTATATTAATCTAGTCTTCTTGATGTCCGATTCCTGAAAGATATAAGTTAATCATAAGTTCCTAGATATTGATTTTATTGATAAATAGTCGATATTTTAATTTTAAATTGTTTCAATATTATACAGACATCCATGAAAGTTATAATCCTTTCAATGTAGTACACAAAATTGAATTTGAATACAAGATAATATTTAGACATATATTATAGTCATATTCCTTTGACTATAAGTTCTCATGATTGAACATGAGACCAAATATTTTATAAAAAAAACAAAGTTTCTTACCAGTTCATCTATCGGTGGTCATCTACGCCGTAGAAGATTTATCTGGACCTCAGCTATCCTTTAGAAGAGCTGCCTTAGAAGATCTGCAGGGTTGAAATCCAAAGCTCGAACGCTGCATCGAAATTCTCCAAGTTCCCTGAAGTCTTAGACCAACCAAAGAGTCCACCTATTAAATAATAATGATTAGTTTGTGGTATTCTTTAAACCATTTCAAAAATGATAATAATTTGCAGATATTCTAAATGGGACATATCTGTTATTGCCGTAAAGCTACAGAATTGTAAAGCAAATAATATGAAATCTAGTAAGATTCTTACCTTATACATACAGACAGCATGCTTGAATTTATGGGTTGTGGCGCCCCAATGCAGGAACTCCGTTGTCTCCTGTTTCTCCTAAAGGTGCTCTGTCCTTTTCTGCTGCCACTTTCATGTTTCCGAAGCCCTCATGGTCTTGCATGCAATCTGAAAAAGTAAGAGAAATGAGTTACTTCAGTCATGCTTTTACAGCTTTCATTTTGCTCGTTCATTACATAATTATTATCGTTGGTACATTTTTAAAAATCATTATAAATAACGCTAAAGTTTTTAACAATTAAAAATATATAACAAATTTGATGTTTATCTTACATTTTCCATATGATTTCAGCTGAGAAAACCACTGTTTATGCCGCTGTATTGTCTCTGTAGATGGAGCAGCATCTATGCGAATCCGTGGAACAAATATCGCCAAGTCAAATTTGATTTCATGTGCATTGTGCAGATCTTGTAAAGGAAAATGTTGCTCCGTTGATTATTCGACAATATTCGAATTCTACGTTAAATACTGCGTCTGTTAGTGTTATATCTTTAAAATAATTGTTCATATTACGAAGATATCAGCGAAGAAAACTTTAAATTCGATTCGATGTATCTTGTAATTAGCTTAAATCGAATTTGTTTCGCATTGTTTGGCGGCGGACGTTCGCTGTTTATTTCGTGTTAACTGGAGGGCACATGTGGTATTCTACCATGGTTCTTTCGCATTGTTTGGCGGCGGACATTTGCTGTTCATTTCGTGTTAACCGGGGGGCACGTGCGGTATTCTACCACGGACGCGAACAGCTTTACCCCCCATTTATATTAAATTGGTTGTATTCGAGAACCACCAATTTTGAATTTCTTCCCAAAGCTGTGAAAGATGTATCAGTTTTCTGTAAATAAAATGTTCAATTCACAAATACAATAATTATAATTTATCAGTTAGACAAATATGGGTGACAAACGTTATAGAAAAAAAAAAGAAACGAAGGAAGGCCTAAAGGCAACTGGGATAGCGTAATATTGAAGATTTTGGAGAAGAAAAACACAATGGTTCAAAACGCTAGGAAGATGACAAGGAATAAGAAGCAATGGGCAAAATTCGTACACGATTGTACATCTCACATTCTCTCATCTCAGCGAATAGCATGTGCAATCCGCCTGGTCAAAATCACTACTGTAAATTGCCTCTCCTTAGCTTACAATTTTAAGCCAACATGAAATTGTACTAAGGTAAAATTTGATTGTGAATGTAGTTGGCGAGAGGTATGTTGTGGTATCATTTTCAATTGACGGGAGATACTGTTGCTCTAGCTCCATTTGTAATTAGCAGGACGTATTGTTGATTAAAAAGTATGCCACCTTTACACATTAATTAGTTGGCGGGAGGTATTGTAAAAATATGTCATCTTAGCCAGAGTTTGATTGGTTGTTTTAATTTATTTAAAAGTATTCCCTTCCAACATACATGTTGGAACAAACCTATAATTTCCGGGAGCCATTGTTTCGTCATAAAACATCACTCAGATTATATGGCGAGAGGTACTGGTACTCTATTCTCATTTTCAATTGACGGGAGGTACTGTGGATATATCTCCATTTGTAATTAATAAAAATAAAATAATAAAAAGGTATTGTAGGTTAAAAATGTCACCTTTACATTGATTTAGTTGACGGAAGGTAAAAAATATGAAGTCACCTTAGGTCACCACTTTGGTTGTTTCATTTTATTTAAAAGTATTCCCTTCCAACATGTATAATTTACGGAAGTCATTGTTGCGTCATAAAACATCACTTAGATTAGCTTGCGGGATGTACTGCTGCTCTATTTCCATTTTCAATTGACGGGAGGTACTGATGATCTATATCCATTTGTAATTAGCGGCAGGTATTGCTGTTAAAGAAATGTCACCCTTACACTTTGATTAGTTGGCGAGAGGTACTGGTACTCTTGTTCTCATTTCAATTGACGGGAGGTGCTGTTGATCTAACTCCATTTGTAATTAGCGGGAGGTATTGTTGTTTAAAAATATGTCACCTTTACACATTGATTTAGTTGTCGGGAATTAAAAAATATGAAGTTACCTTAGCCAGACTTTGGTTGTTTTATTATATTTAAAAATATTCCCTTCCAACATGTATAATATACGGCAGCCATTGTTTCGTCATAAAACATCACTTACATTAGCTTGCGAGAGGTATTGTGCTCTATTCCCATTTTCAATTGACGGGAGGTACTATTGATCTATCGCCATTTGTAATTAGCGAGAGGTATTGTTGGTTAAAAATATGTCATCTTTACACATTAATTTAGTTGACCGGAGTTAAAAAATATGAAATTACCTTAGCCAGACTTTGGTTGTTTTATTTTATTTAAAAGTATTCCCTTCCAACATGTATAATATACGGCAGCCATTGTTTCGTCATAAAACATCACTTACATTAGCTTGCGAGAGGTATTGTGCTCTATTCCCATTTTCAATTGACGGGAGGTACTATTGATCTATCGCCATTTGTAATTAGCGAGAGGTATTGTTGGTTAAAAATATGTCATCTTTACACATTAATTTAGTTGACCGGAGTTAAAAAATATGAAATTACCTTAGCCAGACTTTGGTTGTTTTATTTTATTTAAAAGTATTCCATTCCAACATGTATAATATACGGCAGCCATTGTTTTGTCATAAAACATCACTTACATTAGCTTGCGAGAGGTATTGTGCTCTATTCCCATTTTCAATTGACGGGAGGTACTATTGATCTATCGCCATTTGTAATTAGCGAGAGGTATTGTTGGTTAAAAATATGTCATCTTTACACATTAATTTAGTTGACCGGAGTTAAAAAATATGAAGTTACCTTAGCCAGACTTTGGTTGTTTTATTTTATTTAAAAGTATTCCATTCCAACATGTATAATATACGGCAGCCATTGTTTCGTCATAAAACATCACTTACATTAGCTTGCGAGAGGTATTGTGCTCTGTTCCCATTTTCAATTGACGGGAGGTACTATTGATCTATCGCCATTTGTAATTAGCGAGAGGTATTGTTGGTTAAAAATTTGTCATCTTTACACATTAATTTAGTTGACCGGAGGTAAAAAATATGAAGTTACCTTAGCCCGACTTTGGTTGTTTTTTTATTATTTAAAAGTATTCCCTTCGAACATGTATAATTTACGAGAGCCATTCTTCCATCCTCAGTGTTCCTCATGTCAAATACTAAACGACGGGTGCATAGATTTTTGTGTGACGGAGAAAGGTATACTGCAAGACAGAGACAACACGACATAGAATAATAAAGACAACAGTGAACACTCACTTTTAAATATTGATTTTTAGACAAAGAGAGGAATATGTAACTATTTCATTCTAATAAACTATTCTTCTTACTGGATTATTTTTTGTGAATGATAGTGTTAGGTCCGTAACATATCTCGGTGATCATAGAGTAATGCAAACAGGAGTGGCCACTCACTTCAAAATAAATTTTTCTAAGACGGAGAGAAGAATATATAACTATTTCATTCTAATGAACTCTTCTTCTTACTGTAATATTTGTTGGGAAATATGGTGTTAAGTCCATGCATATCTCAGTTATAGATAATACGATGTAGAGAGATAGTATATTTTTGAAAGAACATAGCCCATAACGGTTTTACTATATGCCTACATACTTGACAACCGTAATGAGAAAATTTTAGTATTTAAGAATTGTATATCAAGGGGAATAACATATTAGATTTTGGCTACAATTGATAAGCCGGAAGTGATACTTTACTTGAAGCTCTGAACAGATTTTCGTGAAAAATATATTAAGATATATTCCAAATCTTTTCAAATTTGGTATTTAAGACTTTTAGATTAATGAGAACGACATATTAGAATATTGCTAAAATTGATAAACCGGAAGTGATACTTTACTTGAAGCTCAGAACAGATTTTCGTGAAAAATATATGAAGATATAATCCAAATCCTTTCAAATTTGGTATTTAAGACTTTTAGATTAATAAGAACGACATATTAGAATATTACTAAAATTGATAAACCGGAAGTGATACTTTACTTGAAGCTCTGAACAGATTTTCGTGATAAATATATTAAGATATATTCCAAATCCTTTCAAATTTGGTATTTAAGACTTTTAGATTAATGAGAACGACATATTAGAATATTACTAAAATTGATAAACCGGAAGTGATACTTTACTTGAAGCTCAGAACAGATTTTCGTGAAAAATATATTAAGATATATTCCAAATCCTTTCAAATTTGGTATTTAAGACTTTTAGAGAAATGAGAACGACATATTAGAATATTACTAAAATTGATAAACCGGAAGTGATACTTTACTTGAAGCTCTGAACAGATTTTCGTGATAAATATATTAAGATATATTCCAAATCTTTTCAAATTTGGTATTTAAGACTTTTAGATTAATGAGAACGACATATTAGAAAATTGCTAAAATTGATAAACCGGAAGTGCTACTTTACTTGAAGCTCTGAACAGATTTTCGGGAAACATATTACGTTATTTACGATTATTTGCTTCGTAATATTGTATCAGCTACACATGAACATTGAAAATTACTATATATGTAGAAAGGCCTATAGAATCAAATGGCGTAACGAGCATCAATGTAACTTTTACCGTTAATTAGTTATACTCCGCCAAAGTTAAAAAATACTTGTAGGATTCCTAATAAAAAAAAAATTGGTATCTTGTAAAGTAAGACCCTTGGAATTTTTTAATAATATTTCCCGTAATCAGCGGGTCAGAATTAAGGGAATAAAATACTTTTTAGAAAAATACAGGCTGGTCGAGTTTTTGACGGTGTACTGAAATTTCCAAGCTGCCATTTTTACATTATTTGCTTCGTAATATTGGGTCAGCTGTATATGAACATTGAAAATTAGTACATATATGTAGAAAAGTCCATAGAATCGAATGGTGTAACGGGTATCAATGTATCTTTTACCGTTAATTAGTTATACTCCGCCAAAGTTAAAAAAGCTTGTAAGTAAGGCCCTTGGAATTTTTTTATTTTTCCCGTAATCAGCGGATCATAATTAAGGGAATATAATACTTTTTAGAAAAATACAGGCTGGTCATGTTTTTGACGGAGTACTGATATTTCCAAGCTACCATTTTATATTTGCTTCGTAATATTGTATCAGCTACACATGAACATTCAAAATTAGAACAAATATGTACAAAAGTATAGAATCGAATGGCGTAAGGAGCATCAATGTAACTTTTGAATTTTTTAGACTGAGCACTAGATTTTCTTATTTTGGTAATATTTTGACGCTTTAAAACGTTTAAAACTATACAAAACAATGATAATTGTTTCAAACTTTTGTTAGTAGTGCATCACTTTATGGATAGATGTCTTACAATTGGCTGCGTTCCACTATATGCATTTGAGAACAGAGTTTTTAAAAGTAGTGTACTAATTTCTGGATTTTGTATAGAGAGTACTTAGAGTAGAGTTTATGCAGAAAATGATGTATTTTAATATGATTCATTATTTCTCATATTCTGAAACTAACTTTTTCTTATGAAAACGACCCAGTTGAATTCAAATATGATAATTACAAGTACCTATTTGTCTTAGTTTTTGAAACCTCCTTAATATTTGTCTTTAACTAAATATTTAATAAAATAATAATCCTGAAATAGAAATGTACATTACTTTTTTGAAGTTTATCTGAAATTTTACATTTTCGACGCAGTTATAATTTACCGCGCAATTAGATAATTTATTATTAATTATTGTTTTTAGACATCCTACTTAACAATTTAGCTAAGAAATACACATAAATACATACATATAAAACACATAAATAAATGATGATGTGGGCGTCCTGATAAAACTGAAAACTAAACATATATACACATAAATATAAAAAATGGGGGAACCTAACGTGTGTGTACTCAACGACGGTGTTGAGTTTGTGTAAAGTGTGTACGTCCCTAGGGTCTTCCTGCGCCCCGGATGCTTCCACCACAAGGACAACAGGTTCGCACCACCGCGAGTGTGGCAGACCAGGCCCTGAACTTGAGTGCTAGCGATACAATGCCGCCCCAAGCTGTCCCAGAGCTAAGCTGCCTCACACTCAAGCCCAGTTATGCTCTTTCAAGCCCAACCTGCGTTGCAGCGAGAAAGAAAAAGGGCACAACATGCAAATACCGCTAGTCGCCCAACCATACCTAGCGGCTGTGCACCTGAAAGGAAAAAGTTAGCTCAGGACGCCCCGTTGAAACTGCTCACGCCCTAACCACAATATACATACATATATAAATACATAAGAAATCAACAATATATACGGACGAATTCGCGGCGACGAACGGATATTACAAAAGCTTAGGTAAATACAAAAAACACATTTAGTGCACATATTTATTATTCATTTTTACATAATACATAATATATAAAAAGGGTGTGTATGTGTTTGCAAAATTAATACAAAAGCAAGTGTGTGTAACTACAATTTAATAAGTTAAAACTGTATAAAGAAACTTCAAAATGCAAGTAAACTAATTATAATTAAAAATGTAAACTAAAACTTTCAAATACAAGTAAATTAATTGTAAACATTTAAAATTGCAAACTAAAACTTTAAAATGTAAGTAAACTACAGTTTAATAAATTAAAAGCACGAATTGCATCTTTAAAATAAAACTCTACTATATTTTAAACTTCAAAATTCAAGTAAGCTAATTTAAATTTGGAAATTAAAACTTTAACTGCAACTTTAATTAAATCCAACTATAATTTAGTGTATCTGTTTCAATACCACAAGAATACGTCCTGGTGTGCAGTCTCCATGCCAGCGATGAGTGCCCGTAAGGCGCAGCCTGGTAAGCGCCCGCACGGTACGAATATACTATCACCCATATCCGTTTCATATATTAATTTATTTATTTCAAAAACTGGGAATCAGTACAGCGAGTTACTCAGTCCGGCGGACTCTAGTTTGGGTAGAGCGACCTTCCCAGAGGCAACACTGCCCTATCCCAGAGGGGAGCAGCAAAAGGACGACTGAGTTTGCCACAATGGGTCCCAGCCGTCCTTGGGAAATTGACTCTAATCTTTAAAAGGAGGCATATACTAGAAAGAGCTGCTTGGATAGTTAAGAGGAAAACTGAAAAAAAAGCAAAAGCATGCAGGGGCAGGGGGGGCTGTTCTTTTCTTCATCTGATGTTTTCTTCACCTGAAATCCTGAAATCGCGAAATATCTAATAAGATCTACAGCCGGTGCTATAGATCACTGATAAATGTAGTTTTGTTTCTAAATGAAGTGACTAGTTTTTTTTTTGTCAACAATTTATTTAAAAATAATAAGAAACCAAGTTCCTATATTAGTCCAAGTTATGATTGCCAGTGGCAGCTACCTCATTCAATATATGTTTTACTTATAAAACAGAGATAGCTGAAGGCTTGTGAAAGTAGAAAGAATTTGGAATAGAGTATAATTTTCATCAAAGTAATTAATAAAAATCAAGTATATTATACAATAATTTAAGTTTGATTGCCTATGTCATTCAACATATCTTTTTCTTTAATACAAAGCAGAAGGCTTGAAAGTAGTGAGAATTTGGAATAGAGTAAATGTGTGACGTAGATGTTAATGGCATTAGAAACTCGAATATTTTAAAAAATAATTACAAATTTATCATATGGTTTTGAACCCGAGTATTTTACATTTCTAGACATTTATTTAACAACTAATCATGTGTAGTATTAAATTAAATAATGGGGGTAGACACTCCAAATAAAAACTACGCTACCCTGTCCTTAATTAACGCGGAAACCGACCCGAAAAAGGATCAGCGAAACTTTAATTATATTTAACCTTAACTTTAAAATGCAAATGAATTTAATTTTAATGTAATGTTAGCAAAAAACAAACGCGACTTTAATAACTAAAATAATTCTAACTATTTGCTGCCTTCTGTGGTTGTAGATTGGCCATAAAGACCTTAAAGCCTTAGACAAGCCCTGTTGTTCATCAAAGGCTTAAACCAGACTTTATACTCCTTGGCAACTTCGCTGGAAACCTATAGTGTAAACCGTACTTGTTTAAATATTAATTTAAACAAATATAATTTTTCAGGGAAAAATACCTATCACTGAACGAACGGATATTTAATAAACTAACTCAAAAATTTAAAAAAAAACTAAGTTTCGCCAATTTATTTACGATATATTAACAATTTACGACGCCCGGCAATGTTAATAACATAGACAGACATTCACAATGTGCCTCGGAAATGAAATACAGAAGAAAATATAGTTACTTGAATTAAATTCAACAACATAAACCATATTTTCAGGAGAAAAATGAATTTACTTTTGTGTTAAGCTGAAAAAAATAGCAAAAAAGCGACAGAAAAGAGAGGCACATATAACGACTTACAATGACGAAGACGGCTCAGCTATCAGCAAGACGAATTATCCGCATGACGGAGGCACATCGGAATTACCTCCAAGACTGCTCGAAAACCCCCAGGACAGCTCCTCGAAACAATATGGATCGGTCCTCCAAGGAACATTTTTTCATGCACTGAAACAAACAAATCATTTATTTTAAAATACATGTATTTAATAAATAAAACATGTTATCAGCAAAAATAACTATTGAAATAGTTAAAATATTATTTAAACTTAAACATACTATAGTTAACAATATGTATTTCATTGTTAAAACAATAAAAATATTAGCAAACTATTTTGTTTGTACCTATTTATTTTTGTACATAACCAAATTTCATATAAAGTTTTCTTTATAATAAAATATGTTTCCAAATAAAATAACTATTGAAATAGTTACAATAATGTTTAAACTTACTTTTGTCGCTATTTTGCAATAATTATTAACAATATTTCACTATTAAAACAATAAAATTATTAGAGCATATCACAATAATGCCTTCAAACATCAAGTGTAACGTTCCTCCTTGAGTGTAACCAACAAGCATTTGTTTACGTCACTACGCCATCCATTAAACAAATTAATTTACCAGTAGATTATTAAAAAAATCTGATGTGGCCAGCACATTACCTTCCGTCAGTTCTATGTATTTTGTACAAATTTCATACGGAAAGTTCCTTGCTAAATTAAATATTCTATTTCTTGTACATTACCTTCCCGCAGTTGCATGTATTTTATGCAAATTTCATACAGAAAATTATTATTTTGTGACGTTTTCTATATACAGTGTAATGTATCTGCAGAAATAAAAGATTTATTATTATTATTATTTCTTGTACATTACCTTAAAGCAGTTGTATGTATTTTATACAAATTCCATACAGAAAGCAAAAGATCCTATATTTCCAGTAAAAATTGTAAGACAAACACACTATGTCAATTTCACTTGACACTGACATCTTTCAATCAGAATTTTCTTAATATAGTAGCTGTTTTCATAGCTATGGCTACTTTATGAAATTTAATTTCTTTATAATTTTTTAACTCTATATCCATTTAATATTAAGTATAAAATGCAGTCAAATCGTACAGAGAATAAAATATACTTTAATATTTATAATAACATCAAATGTGAAAAAATTATATTTAACATAGTTTTTTCAAGAAAAACTGTTAAAATCTTCAAATGATGGTACTTCCGGTTGACCAATTGTAACCAAAATCTAATCAGCTCTTCATATGGATGTAACGAAGAAGTACACAAAAAATTATAGTATTAGAGTTATCGCAGACGAAAATTTTGTTACACACACACACACACATCCACACACACACACACACACACACATACAGACATCATCGTAAAAATAGTAAATTCGTATTCTAGGGACCCTAAAACGTGCTTATTGATTAAAAACTCATCATCGAATTTTTTGACCAAAGACAATACCTTCCTTACCTAAAGGTGACGGAAGGTAAAAATAAAATAGTTTAATTAATTATTAAATTTAATTACGACATTTAGATATTGCACAATATTATTTATTAAATATTAAAATATTTTTTCACAACAATTCGCCTTTATTCGCCCATGCACGAACTTCTCCGAAGTTACAAGCCGTGAGTGTCTCAAACGCGCAAACAAGTTTCATACGGTTTAAAACAAATTAAATCTTGGATTTTATGTGGAAAATCAATATTAAACAGCAATATATGTATTTATATGTAAATTATAGACATTTTTGTATGTTTTACACACTAGATTCGCCATTTTGTGATTGAATTTATGCTTGAAATAAATACAAACATATTTGTATATTTTGGAAAACACACACACAATTTGTAGACCGCGTTGTATGAGTATCTTTAATTTCCCGTACTTATTACAAAATAAGAAATAAATATAAATATTCACAAACTTCACTGATTCAGGATTGTTGAACAAAAAACAAAGTAATCTTTACCTGTTGACACTAAACAATCGCCACATTAAAACTTCAGACATAAATTATTGTTTATGGTCGCCCAAAGGGCTTAATGACCATAATTATACCACAAAACACCATTTATAACTACAATACTACTATTGTATGTTTTATGTTTAACGTAGGTTGAAATTTCACGGAGCGGATCGCAAAGCGACGTGGATTCAACGAGAGCTGAAACTGGAATGAAACATGGCCGCTCGACGCATAAGAATAATGGGTTAGAAAGAGATAGAGAATACGTATGAAGTTATCTACTTACTGATCAAAAATTATTGATTATCATTAAAAAGTAAATAATCTTTATAAAACGATGCTATTTTGCATGCTAATTAAGAAAATATTTATTAAAAATTCTTAAAACCTTCGTACTTTTTTATTTTTCCATGTAAATTCACCGAATTGAAGATAGTTGTTTGCTCCCAACTGTCAACTAATAATAGTGTTTATTATTGTTTATTGTTATTGTTTAAACATTATTGCAACATGTTTTATACAAAAAATGATCCTTATTTGTTCTATTTTCAGATTCTATACCCATTTTTGTTGTAACTATTAATAAATATATACAATCTGTTACAGACACTTGGCAACAATTATTATTATTTATGTAGTTGTTGTAATAATTTTGAAATATATTTTTTAAGAAAAATGATTGTTATTAATCATATTTTAATATTCCATTAACAAATGTTCATAATTATCTATATTTTAAATCCCGGAGCCTGCGCTTTAAACAAACGCTGCTCCTTGGTTACAATGTTCAGATCTCAAATGTTTGTAATTGTTAGCTAAATGTCACTATCAAAGAACTAATCATTTCAAATTAATAATAGTAACGTTTTCAAAAGAAAATAGTAAATAGAACAATATAGTTATATGGAAATAAATTTAATATAGTTTCTAGCGTAAATGTAAGTATATATTCTAATTAATAAAAATTAAATTGCGGGAGGTATAGTGTTAGCCACATTATCAGTGTTTAGGATATTTATTTTATTAAACATATGGGAAAATAATAGGTTAAAGAGTATGCATTTGTTAAAAATATGTTTAATAACAATTGAAAATTGAACTACATGTTACTCTAAACAATCGTTCATATCAAGAATATTGCCGTTGCTAAAACAGTCAACAATGCTCCAACAATAGTAATTAATCTACAGCTGTTTGCATCTGTATCATTGGAAGTAAAATATCTTACTTCGTTGTCTTTATACGGGCCAATTTTGGCGGAATATGCTATTACATAAGCGACGTATGTTTGCTCATGGACTGAATTGAATAGGTGTGCCATAGGACCTAAAAATAAATACATACAGATATATCTTTAATATAGAATTTTCTTCCTCTTAAATAGAACTCAATTCCTTATGAACATTTTGCTTGTATTTAAATTTTCCCAAATGATGCATTTAAACAGATCTAAGTACCATTTTAATGTTTTAAAGTTTTTTACCTCCCGCTACCCTTGGTAAATGACCACGTTTTAAGGTCCCCAGAATCTAATTTTAACATTTTCACGATGATGTCTGTGTGTATGTGTGTGTGGATCCTCCACTTTAACTCAAATTCTATCATTCAGAAAATTTTGAAATCTTGTATTTCGAACTTTTTCTGTGTTGGAAAGAGCCCATTAGATTTTGGTGAAAAAATCGGATAACCGGAAATGGCACTTTATTAGAAGCTCAAAATAGTTTTTCTTCGAAAAATACCTTTAAATGTTATTTTTTCAAGATTAATGTCATTATAAAAATTAAAGATTATTCATTTTTCTATAGATTTGCATTAATACTTTTTCTATATATTTTATGGATAAATTTATAAAATTATCTATAATTTAAATCCCAGAACCTACGCTTTAAACAAACCAAATGCAGTTATTCAAATGTATGTAATTGACAGATAAATGTCACTATCAAAGAACAAATCATTTCAAAATAATATTAGTAACGTTTTAAAAAGGAAAAAGTAAATAGAACAATAGAAAAGGAATTCAATACAGTTTCCAGCATAAGTAAATATGGTAGGTATGTATTTAGATTAATAAAAATTAACGATTCACAAAAAAGTTTAAGCTAATCCTCATTTTTTGATTAGTGAATTCTATTCTGTCCCGGCATTTAAAATTTAATCTTCATTTTATTATAGTACCGGTGGCTTAATGGTTAGAGCAACGCCTCATGTCATGAGTGCCCTCGGGGCTCTGGGTTCGAATCCCACTAAGGCATGGATGTGTGTGAATGTGAACCCACTCTGTAATTGGGATTTAATCCTGTTGAGAGGTTTAAAAAATATAGTTACTTGGATTAGATTGGACTATATTTTAAGAAATAAACTGTCAAAATTAGAGTAAAATTCGCTAATCCAAAAAACTTAATCTTTTTTGTAACTTGGGATGTATTGTGTTGGCCACACCAGATTTTTAATTATGAAGTATTTTACCTCTTGCGTAAACTAATACGTCAGCTCCACTGTGTTTAGCTTCATCAGAAACTACACCAGTTTGTTGACTGTAGTCATAAGAAGTGGTATCATCTTTAGTAGGATCTCTGCGATAAGAACTACCATTTATTACTTCGTACTGATAATTATTAGGGCCACCGGTAATATACAAAAGAGTTGTAAATGGTATTTGATCCCATTTTGACTTTTCTGCAATACCTGTGGATTGTTAACACAAAAATATTAGCTACACTATTTTCAATTTACAATATTGAAACACACCTAAGACACCGTCTTCCCTCTTGGGATATCCAGTAATCGCAAGAGAATGAGAGTGATCAGCTGTTACTATGATCAACGTTTCATCTGCTTCGTCTTTTGTTAATCTCAGAGCACTTTCGATGGCTTTGTTAAATTCAATTGTTTCTTCCAAAGCGGACCTGGCGTGACCTCTATGATGAGCATAATCAATTAAGCCACCCTCTACCTATTTAAAATTATTAAATTATTACCAATGAATACATAAATTATTGCAAAACACAAGCAAGAAAAAATATCAAGGTAAAAATGTGCATTTAGTAAAAGATTGACGTGTGGTTCACTGTTTAGTGAACGCAACGACCATAAATATACTATGCTCTGTTCCATTTAAGCCATTCAGTAGATGGCACTGGCAACAGCGCAAATCTGAAGTAGCCGAAATTCGATTGGATAAACTTGTTTCTTGTCTCTAATTTCAGCCAATCAGAGAGGTCAAAACTATTCCCTATGCTCCGCAATACTGAATGGCTTAAATGGAACAAGGTATAGACAAAACATGCCCTGTACGTCACTATTGTTTGTTATGTTCTCGGCTGGACAAAAAGAGACAACTAGAGATAGAGATATATAAAGACTACTCTAAAGTTTGTCGAGAGATGTCTCTACAGTCCATATAATGTATTTATGACATTTTGCTCCTTTGTTTGGAAGTTGTGGTCGTTCGGGCCTCGATTTTGTAACTTTAAATTCTGTCTGACCACAGGAGTCAATTTTGTGCCATTTAAAATTCGAAAAATATTTGGTGTCGGCCGGGATCGAACCCGGTTCCCCAGATTCGCGACCAGACACTCAGGATCGCGGCCACGAGACCCAATGATAAATTTATCTACGGGAATTTCGGTAGGACTGTATTCATAACGATATCCTGGATTACGATCCATTAAATAATCATGGCATTCACTTGCTCAATTTAATTTTAGACATTTATTTGAAAATCCAGATCCACATATAAAACAAAAAAAAAAAAAAAAAAACTTAGAAAAAACTACAAATAGAATAAAATAAATAATTATATACAATCACTTCTACCTTTTCTTAATACTGATAACAATTTGTTTTATGCATTTTATAATTGCTTTTCGTTAATAATTCAAATATAGTACAGTTCATTTTAATAAAACAAGCAGTGACATCTAGCGAGTACTCCGTGAGGGGCCTTTACATATCTCTATCCTTAGTTGTCTCTTTCTGTCCAGCCGAAAACAAAACAAATGCTATGAATTTATATCTAGTGGATTTGTGATCGTTGAGTGAACACAAAAATTTGCCGAATGCACCTATTGTGAAGATCATATACCTATTAAACCGGTTATCCACCAAACGAACTAGTCGAGTTTCTGTTTTGTTTGAGTTTTGTTCCTGTTTTGAAAAATCGAAACAAGACTGAACAGATCAGAAACTACGTTTCCATCAAGCGGACTGTTTTTGAAAGGTTTTTGTTCATGTTTGGTTTCTGTTTTCAGTCCATTTCAATAGAGTTGATAAGTTAACACAATTTAAAAAAAAATTAAAATATTTTCTTCTCTTTGCGCGTGGCTAATATTTGATGCGGTTTTCGGAAGGAAATATAAATATATTTACCCGGTGTCTCATTTAAAATTAAAACCCCCTATTCAGAATTTTATAATAATTTTATCTAATTTACTTACCAATCAATTTACAAAACGATGTAATTGCAAACTGGATAAAACACAATAAACTGTTTGCACTAAGCAGACTATGTTCCGAAACTCTCCAGAACTCACCGAAACTCTTTGATGTTACCGACTTCGAGCGACCAAAAACAAAACAGAAATAATCGCCAAAAACTTGAGTCTTCAAAAAATCTGTGAAAAGTTGCAGTTTTGTTTTTTTCGGCACGTGTTTCTCCTGAGTTTTTGTTTTGTCCGTTCAGTGGAAAACCGGTTTTAGACTAATATATTGCTAATGCTCGTATCATTCCCATAAGAGTAGGTGAAGGAAACACTATGAAATGGAAATATCATTTCTGTATAAGTCTATCTCACACAAACACCCAACCTGGAATTATGCGCACGCTCGTGAATCTTGACTACTATTGGCTAACGCTGAAAGCTGTAGCCGGCTGATGCGAAGAATCCCGCGCGGTCGAATTCCACGTGGTCGAAATTCCACGCGGTCGAAATCCCACCCGATCGAAATGTATCCTCACCACTTTTTCTGTTCTACAGAAATTCAAATATTTCCACGCCATCGAATCCCACGCGATCGAAATGTTACATGATACAAATCTCTCGCTCCCGAACCGCTCTCTTCATCTATCGTATTGCATTCTAACAATCTATGCTTCGGGGTAGTTCCGCGTCAAAGATAATATATTAAAAAAAAAACATATTATTATATTATACAACAAACTATTTAATAAAAGAAGCAGGAAAATAATTTACCTATACATTTTAAGTAAAATTATTGATATTGTTGGTCCGCCATTTTAGATTAGCTGTCATATTGTGAATAAGCAGTTCATTCTTTATTTAAGTTGTAAAATTATGTATTACTGTGTCTATTATAAATCTTATGTTGCTTTTATTTCCAAATATATTTTCTTCCACTTGGCATATTTTGACAATAATGGTAACTTGATGTATCTACTCTACACATACTTGTCTACTTGAAAATAAATTTAATTATTTTATAATATTAAATAACTAGTAAACTATCATGTTTACTTAAAATGTATAGGCAAATTCTTTTCCTGCTTCATTCATTAAATAGTTCGTTGTATAATAATATAATATGTTTTAAAACTTCTTTTTAATATATTATGTTTGACGCGGAACTACCACGAAGCATAGATTGTTAGAATGCAATACGATCGATAAAAAGAGCGGTACGGGAGCGAAGGATGTATATCGTGTAACATTTCGACCGGGTGGGATTCGACGGCGTGGAAATATTTTAATTTCTGTAGAACGGAAAAAGTGGTAGGGGTACATTTCGACCGGGGGGATTTCGACCCCGTGGAATTTCGACCGCACGGGATTTCGACCGCGTGGAACGTACTCGGCTGATGCAGCGAGCACATGGTTTGACGTTTGATTTCATTTCTGTATGTACTGTACTCTGATAGAAGAGAAATTGTATTAATAATTAACATAAAAATCTGAGGAGCCTCCTATATCCCTCAAAGGATGTGGTATGTATTTGTAAAAAGGCCGAAAGGGTATATAGACAAAGCGATCAGAAAATATTTAAAAATAAAAAGTTAAAACAACGCATGATTATTAATGTGTTTCAGCAATGCTCTCCTTATGTGTTTAATACAACCGAATTTGTAAACCACGGCAAGCAACAAACTGTTTTAGACAACCACAAAACACAAATTATGAAAATTATTGACACATTTATAAAAATTAGATTTTATCACGAAACGAAATTACTGTCGGAAAAAGATGATTATATTACAAATAAGTATCACCGAATTGGAATTAGAAATCAATAAATGTTTTATAAATAAATAAATAAATATATCATCACGGCATATTACCCATTGCTGGGTGTGCCAATCTGCTTTGTACACAGATATCGGTAATGATGATGACATATTTGTACCGTGCGGGCGTTTACCAGGCGTCACCTCACGGGAACTCATTGCTGGCGTGGAGAGTGCACCACAGGGGTCAATTTTGTGCCATTTAAAATTCGAAATATTTGGCGTCGGTCGGGATCGAACCCGGTTCCCCAGATTTGCGACCAGACACTTTGCTTTATCTTACTGTCACTTAAAGAAATAGACCGGGCTTCGATTTTGTAACTTTAAATTCTGTCTGATTTCTAATTCTATCAGAATTGTATTTTCCTCACTACGAATTCTACTGCTTCAGACCAGTAGAATTTGAAATCTATCCGGAGAAAGAATTGGGGAAGTCTCAGTTCTGCTAGATTTCAAATTCTACTGGTCTGAAGCAGTAGAATTCGTAGTGGGGAAAATCTAATTCCGACAGAATTTAAAGTTACAAAATCGAGGCCCAGAAAAGTTAGGTTAGAATTTGCCTTTGGCGCGAGTTCATAGTTTGAATTCCTTACTGTAGGTTTTATATAGGAGTTTAATTTTACAGACAAAAGAAAATTATTAGAAATTAAAATGCTTGGTGCAAGTAAGGATACAGTATACCGTTGACCCACCAGTAAATAGGACAGAACAATAGAAGATGAAGCGTGCACGATCAAACTAAGACATACGTTCAATGAATTTTGTAGTGTTGTATTATTATTTAAATAATTATAAACTGTGCACAGTTCATGTGAATATTATTGTACGAATCTGGAGATAAAGGATCGGTCTAGATGCTACATAAAATGCTTTGCATAAGAGATTTACTTTAATGAGATTTTTCGGCCTCTAAAGTTGAGCAAAAATTTCCTTGGTAAGAAATACATGGGGATTGAAATTATGTTCTCAGCGTTATGAACTGAGTTTGAATTTCGCGCCTAAGTTTGATCGTTACACTTTTCTAGTCTATTAATCCTGGCCAGATTGTATTCCTATTATTTTTACAGTACAACAAAGCAAATTATTTAATACAAGTTTAACACTAGAATATTTCATTGTTATTTATTGTTATTTTATATTTATATTCAAGAATTTATACACAAGATAAATAGGTATATTACTTAATTTCTCAAATTTAAATTTAAAATTTCTAGCACTAGTCGTCAATAATCAAGTCATATCAGCCGTGTTTCTTCGGGCTGTGATTCGCAATCTACATGATAAAAGTGATCATTATGTCGTCGTTAGCCAATAGTGTCAAGGTTTGCGAGCATGCGCATAATTCCAGGTTGGGTGTTTGTGTGAGATAGACTTATGCAGCAATGATATATCTATTTCACAGTGTTGTCTTCAAGAAAAGCAAAAAATCAGCAATATATTAGTTAATAGGTATATGGTGAAGATTAAGACGAGATTTTCAGCGGGAAATTTAAAATTTACCACAAGTAGGAATCCGTTTTCGTTTCTCTGTAATAGTCTGATGGCAGTATCTGCCATTTCTTGTATAGTAGGTTGAGAAATATTAGTTACTTGACGAGGATGTACGACATTTAGTGTTCCATTATCATTTCGCATGTACATATGACTGTTTGAGAAAACTCCTACAAAATATTATTAGAATTAGGACACGTAGAATAACATGCGACATGAACGGAATTTTAAGGAACTAATAGCTGTTTTACACTTATGGCAGTATTACACTTAACGATAAATCGACCGATTTATTGATCGATTGCGACCTTCAATTTATAGATACATGTAAGACGGAAAAATTGATCGATTTATTTAGGAAAATAAATTTATCAATAAATTGATAAAATAGAACGAGTTCTATTTTCGGCGATTTTCCGTCGACTTTTTAGGTAATTTTTGGCTACTTTTCTAATTCCAACTCTATAGTCTTTAACATTTCAAACTATATTTAATGTGTGCTTGATTCCAAGGTTATAATTACATATATTCACTAATTTAGTCATTTTTAACAAGTACGCTACAAGAAAGACTACACTTCAAAAAATCTGATGTGGCCAGCACATTACCTTCCGTCAGTTATATGAGGTATTTACGAAAATTCTACCGGTGAACTGTTACCGGTAAACAGCTTTTTATCAGGTTATAGCTACCGGAATCGATATTTTAAGAACGCAAGTGGTAAACAGGGTAGATCCATAACCTATGAAAAAATTTGAAAATTTGAAACAGGTTAGAAATTTGACGTAGTTAACAAACTGAGCAGAGTCCTATTTTGAACACTTTTAACGGGCGTGCTTCGCTTTGCATCACTACCTTTTTTTGAAATTAGATCCTTGAACAATTTTCGAACACGGTAACCTTTTATCACTCGTGTTTTCGAACACAGTCGATAGATGCGGTATCTACCGGTAGAATTTTCGTAAATGCGTATGTATTTTCTATAAAATCCATACAGAAAGTTCCTTGCAAAAGATTCTAAATTTCTTGTATGTACATTACCTTTCGACAGTTGTATGTATTTTATACTAATTCCATACAGAAAGTTTCGAGCAAAAAGATCCTATATTTCGAGTAAAATTATAACATAAATATACTACGAATATGTCAATTGCACTTGACACTGACATCTCTCAATCAGAATTTTCTTAATATAGTAGCTGTTTCTAGCATAGCTGGCTAATTTATGAAATTTAATTTCTTTATAATTTTATAACTCTATATCCATTTAATATGAAGTATAAAATGTAGTCAAATCGTATAGAGAATATAATGTTCTTTAATATTTATAATAACATTAAATGTGAAAAAATGATATTTAACATCGTTTTTTCAAGAAAAACTGTTAAAATCTTCAAATGAGGGTACTTCCGGTTGACCAATTATAACCAAAATCTAATCAGCTCTTCATATGGATGCAACGAAGAGGAATACGAAAGAATTATAATTTTTGGAACTGTAGTATTAGAGTTATCGCAGACGAAAATTTTGTTACATACACACACACACACACACACACACACACACACACACACACACACACACACACACACACACACACACACACACACACACACACACACACACACACACACACACACACACACACACGGACACATACATACATACACACACACACATACAGACATCATCGTAAAAATAGTAAAATCGTATTCCAGGGTCCTTGAAACGTGCTTATTCATTAAAAACTCACCACCGAATTTTTTGACCAAAGACAATACCTTTCTTACCTAAAGGTGACGGAAGGTAAAAACTACAAGAAAACTAAATCGCTGCTAGGTTAAACTCTAACCTCACAAATATGTAAAATAATATTAAGAGGTTGGTAGTCCCAATTTCGACAAAAATAAATTGATAGAAAATCATTCAGTGTAAATTCTCCACGACTTGTAAGATAAATTGATCGATTTATCCGTCAATAAATTGAACGATTTATTGTTTAGTGTAAAACCGCTATTATCCATACAAATCTGAAGCGTTCGTAAAAGCATCGATAATCGGATGGATCTGATATATCTGTGACGTCATCAAACAGCAGTGATGCACGCGAGGCGAGACGAGACGAGAAATATAAAATATCGATCTCGTTTCGTTTTCGGATCTGTAATCTCGATCTCGTTCTCGTTCTCGCACATTTTTTTGGATCTCATCTCGTTCTCGCACGAGAGTCTCGCTATAGAAATAAGCGCATGCGCACTACGTATTTACGTAACTGTTTAACTACAAGAGACAATTTCGCACCAATAACACCGTCTTCCATGTATTTGTAATCGTATAACTATAATAAAGAGACGACGCACTAAGTTCTGGTCACCAAATTATTTCAATACGAATATAATGTTTATTCATTTACGGTCACCACAGAATGTAAGTTAGTAAATAATTTAATTTACCTCTAAAATATCCAATTTATCATCAAATTGTGATCTCTAAACTATTTCAATACGACCATCTGTTAACACATTCTGTCTGTCATCAGTAAAACGAATTAAACATTAAAATATTATTTTTTTGTAACTGAAAGTACCTACACTTTTTCATTAAATATATGCCACTATTTAAGTAAGATTGTCATAAAAAACCGCTACACTGGTAACCAATCACTCCGCTTCTCTCCCTGTTGGCTCCCATCGACGCTTAATATAACATCCTTTACTTTTCAAGGGCGACAATAGTTTTATTAACCGTGGTTTTAACTGGGGTAAATTAGGGGATGAAATATTAGAGAAAACTAGTTCTATTGGATGCAATACCGGTTTTGTCTTTATTTTTGCATTTCCTCGCTCTGGGAACGAACGATACTAATCGAATCGACTCTAGATAGACTCAAAAAATATAGTGAATTCATATAATTTTCACATTTACGTGTTCTATGCATGAATAAGCGTTGACTCCACTCCTCGCACGGTGCATTTTTCATTGAATTTATGAATCAAAGCTATAAAGTTACAAATACTTTTTTTTGCGAGACTCTCGCGAGAATCTCACGAGATTTCTCGCTTCTCGCAGTTGTTATATCGATCTCGCCTCGAATTTTAAACTGCAATCTCGCTCTCGTTCTCGTCTCGCATAATGCAACGAGACGAGACGAGATGCGAGAGTACTCTCGCCTTGTCGTGCATCACTATCAAACAGATCCGCCAGATAGCTCCGATTGACTTTACAAAAACGCCTATTATTTCCTCTCCTTTCTTCTTACCAAATACATAGTCGTTGTTTTCGACATCCAAGTTCAATAAATCCATTCTATTTCCGACAAAAGAATGAGAAACACCTCTATTTTGTTTATCTCTTTCCCATTCGTGGACCAAATTGCGTCCATCTTTGCTATAGCACGTCCAAGGATCTGTTGGGTCTTCGAAGGAGCCTTTCACGTCGGAGACGAGAGTCTGAAGGCCTCCTCCAAATATCACCTACGGGACATTATTAAAAATGTTGCAGAAATTCGTAGTTCATCAAATGAAGCAATGGTTTCCAAACTTTCGTAACGGAACCCAATATTAATATCAACAAAAACGAAATTAAAAATAAGTTTCTTTTGGATTTTTTTAAATTTAATTTTATATTCCTGTAATATCGGCAGTGAACCGCTTTTATCGAAATAAATTTTGATATTTACAGGGTGTCTTGGAAATAGTGGGACATGGCTTAACCACAGATTCCTGGGACCAAAATAAGACGATTTAAGTAAACTTACCTATATCCGACTGTGCACCGTTTAGCCAGTATTCTGCTTTAAAGTCTTTCTAAAAAAATTAATATTGCTTATAATAACGAAACGCTTTGTTCGATTTGAATGAAATCTGGTATGACAATCCATATGGATATAATTCATATTTTAAGATGGTGTATGTTATTGTTAGTGAACCACTAGTGTATGAAACTTGGGTGATGCGACTATAAATAGACCATAACATTTTAAAGGCAACACCAATAATGTAAATTTATTGTTTTTCAGAAAGATACATTCAATAGTAAACTTTCAAGTCTCTGCGTAAGTTATGATATCTGTAACGATTTAGTCAGAAAAAAATAAAATGTAGTTGCATGCGCCGTGTAATTTTTAAAACAAATTTTATCTTGGAGTATCCAAATGTCAAACTACTAATTTTTAATGACAGAATAGTACATTAAGATACAAGTTTCATAAGACATGATTTTAGAGCACGCGTCATTCTTAGAAACGAGCGGCTTGCCGCGAGTTTTCTAAGGGGACAAGTGCGCTGAAATGTCTTATGAAACGTGTATTTTATACTATTTTTTCTATTTTGGTCATTTTTTAAAAAAATATACGTTATTTCATGTCCAGGAATTTCAATTTCGGTTGTTTAATATGTACTTTATGAAACTCATTTGGATGTCATGAAGAAATACTTTATGACATCTAAATGGGTTTCATAAAGTACATATTAAAGAACCAAAATAGAAAAACAATTTTTTTATGAGTTGTCAATCTTCTAAAGTAGTTTAGGATTAAGCTAACATTATTTAATTATCTTATTATAAATAATAAAAGTAAAATACTATAAGGATATGTTACTAGTTTTAAAATATGGAAAAGGAAATTTTTGACAACCCATAAACAATTGTTACTGTCATTAAAAATTAGTTGTTTGACATTTGGAAAGACTGCTAGATAAAATTTATTTAAAAAATTACATGGCGCATGTAATTACATTTTTTTTATACTAAATCGTTACAGATATCATAACTTATGCAAAGACACGAAAGTTTACTATTGAATGTATCTTTCCGAAAAACAATAAATTTACATGATTGGTGTTGCCTTTAAAAAGTTATGGTCTATTTATAGTCACGACACCCAAGTTTCATACACTAGTGGTTCACTAACAATAACATACACCATCTTAAAAGATGAATTATATCCATATGGATTGTCATACCAGATTTCATTCAAATCGAACAAAACGTTTTGTTATTATAAGCAATATTAATTTTTTTTAGAAAGACTTTAAAGCAGAATACTGGCTAAACGGTGCACTGTCGGATATAGGTTTAGTTAAATCGTCTTATTTTGAGCCCAGGAATCTGTGGTTAAGCCATGTCCCCGTATTTCCAAGACACTCTGAAGCGATCATTTGTATCAGATACTTATATATTTTGAAGATTTATTTAAAGGTAAAATATGTGCGTCATCTTATCATGTGATGTTTTGTCTAGACTCAGGACAATACTGATTACAATTTTTATTGCGTTTCTGAATTTTGTGGCATTGACTTAAGCATTGTTTTGTTATAATTTTTTCATGCTATAAATATAGATTATTACTAATTTAAAACACTATAAGTTTTTAAAATTGAAAAAAATATTTACATAAATATCTATATTCTTATCATATACATAATAACAAAACTTGTTTCTTTGTATCGTATAATTATAATATATGTAATTATAATCAGATACCAGCCAAAGACGTTATCATACTTCAAAAACAATAAAACGATATATAAATTATAATAAATTAGGGGTAAATTTCTCGAATGTTGCGTAGATAATACTCGAAAACATTTTTTATTCAATGCCAAATGCCTTAAGTATCATTCACAACAAAAAAATTAACGTAGCGGTAGAATTAGTGATAGTGGTAGTGGCCTGGGTAAAAGATTGAATGCGTTATAGCAAATGTATTCGTTCACATCCAAAAATTAAGAAAATTAGTAGTAGCGCAGTGGCAATGGCAGCGGTAGGAGTTTGCAAACTCCAAACTTCTACGTTGTCACTACGCTACCGCTTAATTTTTTTGACAGTTTTGAAGTTTATTGACATCTGATTTCTGATTTCATCAGATAAAAAAAGCAATAGAAAAAGGATCATTTTGTGGTGTGCCTCAGACGTTGCGCTATATAAACAAACATACTTATTAATAAACTTTGAACAATTAAAAGTGAACACGTAACTTACAATTTTCGCTTATTTCAAAGGCAATTAGTGCCCACGCATTTTCTCCCTTAATCTCTTCGCTTATCTCACACGATGGAGTGCTTGTGGATAAGTGTAATTAATAAGTCATCATCTATGTCAGTTGCTTTTTGTGCAAATAAAATGACAGCTATAACTGTCAACCTTGCATCCTAATAACTTATAATAAAAAAATTCTAGAAACTATAATTTCAATAATTTTTCATTGTGAACGGAAATAATTTTTACTATAAATTTCTTACGGTACCGATGCCACTAATTCTTACTCTACCGCTAATTTTTTTATTCTGAATGGGCCTTTATAATTGAAAGATACATTTTTTTCAAGGGATGTGAAGCTGCATGTTTTTCCCCTTTCATGCACAAAAAGAAATTGCCAGATCACAGAATATTTTAGAAAAGAGAATATATTTAACATCCGACTAGTATGTTCTTATTATCATAGCAGCCCTCCTTTCTGGGTTGTTATATACCAAATAACACCCAAGGGCGTGTTATGAATTGTTGCTATGGTAATGTTGTCAAGAAATATATAATATATATATATATATATATATATATATATATATATATATATATATATATATATATATATATATATATATATATATATATATACTTATGCCCGGTTTTATAAACATCGAATAAACTGCTGAGTTATTACTTTGAAAGTAAATTTAATCGACGAGTAAAAAAAAATGTAGAGTAAAATAACTACTTGCAGAGTAAAGATTTTATCCTAATGATTTACCGACAGAGACATGACATCTGTCATTATTTTGTGATATTTGCATATAAATATTTTAATATTTTATATAATTATATACATTTAATATTGTATTTCAGTGTATTAAGAACCTAGGCTAGAGTGGTAATAAATTTTTATTTTTTTATGAATTTGCAACTACAATTTTGACTGGGGACAAGGAAAAGAGCCTCCACGAAGAGTGTGTGAATACCATGGTACACTCAGGCTACTGTTTCTTCTACCGACTAATCTTTTCACTACTGGAGCATTAAGAGACATTGATAAAACCAGGATAAAACATTACTAGATGGTATCCCTTAAAACCACTACTGACGATAATGTTAATCTCCAACTAAAGAGGACCTATTCCAAGAAATGTGCCGCAGAATGTTTTAATAATATTGTATTCTGTATGTTCCAGACACGAAATAAATTCAAAAGTCAAAATAGAAAATAAAGTATGTCATAAAGAGCCAGGTGTCAACTAACATGGAAAAAAGAGAGAACTGGGAAAAACTTACATATATTGGATATACATAAATAAATGTAAAATTAAGGCAAGAGATGAAACTTATAATGAATTTAATTTAATTAATGTTGATGTGTCAAATTTATTCTACAGAATAAAATTTACTTCCTCGAAAATCGGTGGAGTAATTTATTTTCTAGATTTACTTAGCTAGTATTTTTATTCTTGCTTTATAAAACGAAAATCTCTGGAATAAACTATTTTACTTTAAGAGTAAATTTTACTTTGCTAGTAATTTACTTATCCATCTTTTATAAAACTGGGCATTATTCTGTAAATTTTATTAAAACTTTCTGATCCGTAGAATATTAAAAAATTATAGTCGGACGTTAAACGATGACCGCACCACGGGAGTTAAACAGACAATAATGCCTTCGGTCAACGTACACACCTCGGGCCAGAGGCCCTCGGAAAGTACTGTTGACTCTGGCCTTATTGTCCTTATAAAACCCCTGATACGTAAATTGTTAGCAGAACTTTGATCAAAAATGATTTAAAATTTTTCGGAAAAAAATAATGTAGCCAAATAGACTGCGGCCCAGCTCGCCCAGCTTGAGCAAATTTCCAGATCTTGCAAAGCCAACATTTTACAGAAAATAGAGAGAGAGAGAGAGAGAGAGAGAGAGAATTATCCCCAAATGTTTCTCAGGTGCGACTGATTCAAGACTTTTGGACATTTCTTAGCAGAAAAGTATACACACGTGCTGAATCAGTAACCACTCAGTTTACGGGGATCACACGTAGATGCAAGTCAATGCAGGTTATGTGTTACGTTTAATTTTGCCCGCGCGTCATTTTTGAAGCTAAATTCACTTGAGACAATTATTTCTATCTCATAGTTCATCAAGCTTTCTCTCTTGCTGGCCAAGATCTCGCTGGGGTTGTGACGTCACGGGATGACGTCATTGCAAATTAGATTTTTCTCCCGTACAATAAATTTTTATGCAAAATAAAAAATATGGGTCTAATATTTTTATCTCTACATTAACATATAAAAAAATCAAAAAATCGTGGAAAATCTTATTGTTATCACTCCTAATTCATAAAGGTCATAAACGATCAGGTATAGCGACTTACATTTATATTTTTGCCTGGTTCGTCTTCAATCAATTGCCTGGCAATATCTTTACAATGTTTGGCAGAAGCTGGTATTTTGGCTTCACATTCCCAATCTCTATTGGCAGCTTTTGCGTAAAGAGAGCCTGGAGTAGCATGGGTTACTCTTGTGGTCGTTACAAACCCTAAATAAAATAAGACTAATATCTAGGATTCTCTTGGATGTATTGTAAATAGAAATTTGTGTTGTTTCGCTGGTTATTTTTAATTGTACGAATATATGTACGAGCCCAAATCCATACAGCCCTTTGTAGACACATATTTGTTGAACTAGGAATAATGACTGCAGTAAGTCTTTATATTTATGAAATTATTTTTGTCAAAAAAATCTTTCATTGTTCACTTTCAACAAATATGTGTGTGGGCTCATAAGGTTACTGACAATATCGCGATTTCATCAGGCATGAAAATGATCCACAGAGTAATTTTTAAATGGTTGCAGAAAAACAAGGCTCCGTGTCTCGATTTATATTACCGAATGGTGTAACTTAATGATGTGTATGTCTTTATTTTTACCAGTTGATTTTCCTGCATCCTGTGCCCAATTAAGAATGTTTTTCAGTCGATTTTCAGGCTTCAGCACGCCTTCACAATCATTCAGTGGAACATTATGTACTCCTATAGTTTTATAATTCGTTTTTACACCCGAATATAATGCAGTGGCTGTATTAGCAGAATCTGGGACCAGTTTATCTGCTGCATAAGTCTAAAATAATTTTTTAATTTATATTTTATAATTTTTATTTGAAATAAATGTTGGTTTCCTACCTTAATCGTTCCAATATTCTGGAAATTCTCAAACACCAACGAACTATTTTCTCCATATTTATAAATTCTGGAAGCTGTTATTGTACTTATATCCATACCATCTCCAATAAAGAGTATTATATTTTTTGCTACATTTGTGTTTGGTCTATATTCTAACGCCTTGAAAATGTCATCATCGGCTAATCTTTTCCAGTAACGATAGTCTAAAAATATTCACAGAAATGAAAATGTGCTTTAGAGTAGCATTTTCTGTGTGCAAGTTGTTTGATGTTTCTAATTGTCTATAAAATAAATTCGAAAGATACTTAATTTTTAATAATTTAGAAGCTATTCTCAACTATTAAATACCTTGTATATTTTTAGAATACCTATTTTCTCTAATATTTTCTTAGTAATACCAATTTTCAATAGCTATACAAGAGGTTCGAAAATAATCGAATATACACTTGAGAGGCCAATATGTGTTTTCAGGTAACACATCGCAAACTGTATATTCAGATGATTTTCGAAGCTCGAGTTGTGTATGTTAAGACTATAGGGCGCGGGCAAACACGTGACTCGAGGGACCTTGACGTGCTTAGAATCAGCTGATTTGTGTGCGCATGTCATTTTGACAAGAACATTGTCAATTTGACAAGACCAATGTTTTGACTTATTTTTATTTTTAATTGCTACAATGTTATTATTTTTAATTACATGTGTTTGACTCCCTAAAAATTGTAAAATATTAACATTTTAGCAATTCAAAATCAAAATAAGTCAAAACATTGGTCCTGTCAAATTGACAATGTTCTTGTCAAAATGACATGCGAACACAAATCAGCTGATTCTAACTACATCAAGGTCCCTCGAGTCACGTGTCTGCTCGCGCCCTATACACGAATCAACCAACTATACTCTATCCGTTTTAACTATAGACTAGATGGCGTTTCGAACGCGGCCGTTTTTACATGTATTAAATAAAAAATTCAAATTTTGGCGCCATTCCTGGATTTAAAAAAATTCTTTCTAATTGACATTTTTTTGTAATTTTGTCTTGTACGTACATGTATGTATATACTTACTTATAATCTCCGTACCTTTCTCTACATTTCGGCGAAAGAGGCATGCATAAATGAAAACCACATTATTTAAATAAATTTTAAAGAAAAAAACGTAAAATAAAAATATAATTCACCTTTGAAATATAAATATTTACACTCTAAAATATATACATTATGTGTATAAACTATATACACCGTTAAATATGAACAAAATAATGTTCTAAACTAATTTCTTTGTTCCTGGGGTGATCCGAATGACCCGTTTTTCTCATGTTCTTTTATAGCTTTCCAAATATTACATCGTCCTATGTCCAGTTCTGATGCCACAATTTGGACACTTCCTAATTTGGAATATGCATTCGTGGCACGATATGTGCAGTATAAATTATACGCCAATTTTTTTGCCCTCTTCGGAAGGCCTTTCCTTTTGGATATTTTAAAACATTAGCAGAGCCAGGTTCAGGATTTTTATTCATAATATTAACGAAGAGAACAATAACAAAACTAAGAAAACGCGCACAATGAAAACTATGCAATATGAAATATAACGACAACACACTATGAAAATTATATAAACGAAAAAAACAAACAAACAGAACTGAACAGAAATTGATAATATGTAATAAATCGTGTACTATTAACTAAGATGACATTTATATATTTTATGTCAGACGGCAAAATAATTGATACAGTTGTCAAGCAAATTTAAATTTCAATTATTTTACTGTGTAAACTCGGTTTACGTTTGAACCAAACAGAGAGCTAGAATCTTAAGCCCTATCTCACCCAACGCTCTATAGTTAAAACGGATAGAGTATATATTTTTACGAAATGTCAAAAATATTACTTGCTCATTTATATCCATGGATGAAATGATTACATATGATTCATTTGCTTGCGACCGAAACACAACTTAGCAACGCAAATAAATGATGTTATACAACGTAACTAAAGCTTCATTCACAGCTACTTTTTTAATGCATAACGTTAATACATAATGCTAATAGATAAATGCGTAACGAAGTTTGTTATATGGCAACGCACAGGACCATTCACAGCTAGTTTTAATTTTATCGCATAATGCATAAACACAATGCATGGCAACAAATGTTTGCAAACACCAAACTTTTATGCATTACGCATTATGCATTAATTAAATAGTTGCATCTAATGCTACATTTGTAATACCATTGGCTCAAATAAAATTAAACAAGGAAATACGATTCAGCAATCCTTTCCTGCCATGATAAACTTCAATTTTGACAGGTAATTTAGAATAAATACAGATGTCAACTATCAATTAAATTTTGTTGCAGAAAATTTTATGTTTTTCTTAACCTTACGCAGCACTATGTATTAAAGTTATGTCTTATGCATTATCATTACGCATTAAAAAAGTAGCTGTGAATATAGCTTAAGAAAAAAATATAGTCGAATATATTGTGTTGCCACGAAACGTATTATTTTGGAATATCACGACTTCGAAGGAGGAGTGGCATTCTAAAATAATTCGTTGAGTGCAGGGACGTAACTACGGAAAGGGGCCTGGATGGGCCACGGCCCACCTCATTGAAGTGTTGGCCCACCTGCTGGCCCACTCCAAAAATTGAAAGATATTTAATTTATTTTATAAAAGAGATATACATATTGCAGAATAAATATTATAGATTGTATGTGAGCCTACTGCCAAAAATAAGAAGGGTAGTATGTCAGTCCGTGGAAAAAAATTTAACTATTTTTCAAAAAATCGCCCCAATTCTGTAGCAAAATTATTTTTTCTTAGCAACATTGCTATAGCAATAATAATTGCAAACATTGAATAAAAGATGACACATTTGTTTCTATTGAAACTGATTAAAATTTTCATCAGTGTTGCTAGTATTTAACAACTCTCTCACAGAATGGGTCCAAGTCTTCGACTTTTTAGAAATTACATGTCGCATATGAATTTTGAATATAAATAAATGAAAAAGAAATAAAAATTGCTATATATTTTGTATTTTTATACCTATAATAATATAATTAAAGTTTTTAGCGTAAACTGACCGCCATGTTGTGACGTCAGCGTCATTACAGTCGTCCAGTTACCCTGTGAAAATGTCACTATACAGTGGACATGCATATTTTGCTCATAAATTCGCCATTGGCTATACACATACTCTAATCCGAGTAATTTTTTATTAACATCAAAAGAAAATTTAATTATTAAATAAATTTATATTAAAATTTATGTTTTAATTATTGTAATCTCAATACATGTCATTGTTGTAATCATATAGTAAATAGGAATGTAAATGTTGGATTACTTTTTATTATGAACTATGCTTTGATTATTGTAATCAATACTGTCATTGTTGTATTTAATTATAAATTGAAAATAGTTTAAATACAATTTTAATTATAACAATGGCATTTGGCGAGTATGATAACCTTCAATATTATATTAAAGAAAGTCTTAAAGTCACATTAACTAAAGCGAATGATTAACCTGATTATGAAAACGAGCAAAAACTTACCTGATTTTTATTTATGTATAATATGTACTTTTGAAGTTTTTCATAAATTATCATTTAACACTACTCCGATACCTATTCATGTAAGTAAATCAAACAACATATATTTATATTATATTACCATTAGCTCTAAAGATTTTTGACCACAGTTTGTAATGGATACGTATTTTATTCTTGCAACATTTATTGTATATTATATTACCTAATGGTAACGTATGTCGGTTCTCTCTACTTATGACGGAGTGACGCTAACGTCATAACTTTCGCGCCAAAACTTTAATAATTATTTTAGGCGTTATTAGGCATAATTTCCAGAAAACCAAAAATACAGAATTTCTATTTTTAAATTCTTCGTAACATATAAAAAATTCAAAAAAAGTTGGACGGACCCATTGAGGTGAATGTTGATTAATATGTAGCTAATTAATGATACCATACTGGACACGCCAGAGATATTTGCAATAAGAAAAGTATCTGGACTAATAATAGATATTATACCAACTATTTCTGATGAATTCACAAAACTGAAATTATTTTACAAAAATTAAAATATGTTTAATTAGCGTTTACGACAAATTTTACATAGAATATAGTAAATTGATAATTCCTTAATACATTATTTATCAACATTGAAATAAAATTATATTAAATAAAAATATTATTTTTGCTCTAGGCAAGGATGAACTTATGACGAAAGGCTCGTATCTAAAACCAAAATGATTTATGGAAACTGATTCTGGATTTTGCAAACTTGAAATAAGCATAGAATATTAGAAGTTTTTATAATTTTTGTTTATTTTATTTTACCGTTTCTATGCTGCTATCTATAATCCATATATTATGGTGATATGTAATTTATTTTTATTGTAATACTGTTCTTATGATATAAATATGGCCCACTCAGATTTTTCATTGGCCCACCCAGAAAATAATCCTAGTTACGTGTATCTACACAATATATTCAGATAATACTGAACCAACAAGTGGTATTCGTTGGATTAAACAATGAATAAATTTGACAATAAAAAAATTTTTTTTTTGACGTTTGCGAATATACAAAAACGGTTATATGACATCGACAAGGGTATATTAACTAAGTAAAATTATGAATTGTATAATCTAAATAATACTCAAATATCTAATACAGTGTGTTAAAAAAAACTTAACTCGGAGTAGGCTTTGAATAAAGAAACGTATGTCTCCTTAAAATTACATTTCAAGATCAATTTTGACAATTTGACTTTTGAATTGCATCATGATCAGACATACGTTTCTCTGTTCATAGCCTACTCCGAGCTAGGTTTTTTTAACACACTGTATCTATTGCGTACGCCATATTTCGTTCGCCATGTTTAAATATAATTAAATATTTTAAAAATTACCTTCTGTTTCGGCAAGTGAATACTGTACAGATAAAAGGATAAAAATACTGACTTTCAAATACATTTTTAGTAACTGTTAAAGAGATGCACTTGTTCTTATATCTGAAACAAAGAAATTATTTGTAACAAATTTTATTTGCTTAATGTATTTTTATTTTATTTAATACATTTAAATATTTAATTAAAATTACTTATGTACATACATATATGCACAGACTCGCAAATATTATAAAGTAAAAAATATTTAACTTTATTTACCATCGTTGTCTTTACGTCTTTTATCTTATATACGTCGAAAAGATTGTAGTAAAAATACCAACTTATTTGTTATTTTTTTTTTCTAGTACAAAATAAGAAATTGAATCGCAATACAAAATAATAGTAGGAAAAATCATAAGATTATTTGAAAAATAGTTTAATTACTAAAATTAGAATGCAATCTTTTAATTTTATGCGAGAATATGAACAACAATATTTTTAATTAAATTTTGCAATTATTTACAATTAAAATGTTTTGCATCATGGTAAATATGTTTATATGTAATAGTATGAGTAGTTATTAAATTGTCCCAGATATAACTACTATCGGTAGACCGGTGTCAATTGGAACATGTGTCAAATGTAACAAGGGTAGGTAACAGGGCCATCTTTTCGAAGTAAATTAAAACGCGCTTGCAGAGTGAAGCAGAAAGAGTCATAGCTCTTTGGTATTTAGTGTAAGTACATACGCGCAAATACGGCGTCTGTTTCTGAAGAATGTCTATAAATCGACAAAAAAGTAAATACAGGTAGTGACACACATTGTTTCTAAAACACTATAAGTGCTCTGCTCGGAAATATTTCAAGTTAAGAATCATTTTCTGAGTTATATCTGCTATTATTTTTCATTAAAAAACATTTCGAATTATTACCTAATAAATACAAAAAAGCAAATAATATCTTTATATGTAAAGCGGTGTCAGTTGTAACACATGCCACGGTGTCGATTGTAACGTGTTTAATAATAATTAAGTACAGTATTGATCATGATAAAAATTACAAGAAAAAAGCACTGCTATCGAAAACATAAAAGAAGAAGAGCAAAAAAACGAAAAACACTTCCGAAAGTAACAGTCACAGATTACTCTTCAGATGGCTCCGATGAGGAAACTGTCTGATATGTATTGGCCCATATTTTTTGAGCACAGGAGATTGGTTGCAGTGGCGAAAATGTAAAATCTGAACACCGGGCAAGTTAAATTGTACGAAGAGAGACCTATTTTATGTTTACCTAAACTGCAATTTCGTTAGCGACTAAAGGCGTTGGTCAAAATGGTCTATATCACCTACAGAATATATATTTTGTTTGCTTTTAGTTGTCATCTGAATTTTGTATTTTCTGAGGTAATAAATTAATGTTTATTATTTCAATAATTTCTTCTTTTATCCGTTGTTTTATCTTATTACATCACTGTTAAAATTTGTTACAATTGACACTGGCCCTGTTACTATTGACACCAGTTAGGTGTCTATTGTAACATTTGTAATACCTGACTAAAAATCTTTATGCTTTTATATTTGTCACATTTTCAAAAGTTTAAAATTCAAAATATTATTCACTAAGGTGGGTAGGTTCTCATAATTTCAAAATTTCGAAATGTAACGTTAACTCGTGAAAAATAAAAAAATTTTTTTGTAACAATTGACACCGGTCTCCCCTACTATTACCTACTACTCGTATACAGGGTGTTTCAAAAAAACTGTAAAAAAATTTAAGTACTGACTAAATTAAGTAAAAAGGCTAGGGCTTGAGTGACTATTGCCAAATTTTTTCAATTTATTCTCACTCTCTTGTTATATTATAACTGAATATTTTGTTTTCCACGGTCTACCTGATTTTTTATTCTCAGTAATTCTAGTGTGACCAAGAAACTATGCAAAATTCTTTTTACTAAATGATTGTTCAAAATTTACGTACCTAACGTTTTCCTTAACGAGTCTAACAGATTGCCGAAAAATAATGACTTGAAAATGATATATAAATTATAAGTAGCTAAATAAATGAAAAAGTTACCAAGCAGAGCCACCCACAAGGCAATATTCACTGTAGGACCGACTTAAAAACTTCTGTTCCTTAAATACTCTGTCTATTATCTTTTAATCTCGAATATTATTATCTTTTCTATAGTGCTTAAGTGATAAATCATTTTAGGATATTAGGTAGCTAAGGAGTACAATTGTCAATTGCTTGCCTACGTAATGTTATTGTGAATGTTAGGTATTAATTTGAACTCTAACGCTTTTCGGCGGCCTTCAAGTGGTTTAAAGCTTAAAGACAGGAAACTGCGTTTCTTAACCTGTACTATAAGGAAACGAGCTTGGCCGGATGTGGCACTGACCAATACAAGCCCCGGTTTGAATTAAATTTAAATTGTATTAGGGAATTAGGTTAGTAGGGGAAAGTGAATGTACCCTATTCATTACTGTCACTTGTTCAACTTGTTTACTAATAGAGATTAGTGTCTTACTATATCTACTTTGAATTTTAGATGCATTTTTTTTAACTGTCTTAATTATAGAATTAATGCGATTTTGTTTAGGTTTTTGCTACAGAAAGAAATACTGCACCTGAATATACTAATGTTTATAATTTTTTAATTTTCGGAATCGTATAAATAGTCGAAAACAATAATAACACTTTTGCAAAAATCTTTGATGTTATAGAACAAAAGCGCAAACATCTGTCACCACTTAAAGAAAACTTAAATTTCGTTCTCGTTAAACAACATTGTTGTAATCAATTATTACATTGTTGTCGTCAACACTACAATAAAGATGTTTTCTTTTTGCTTGTTTTGAAAATAAGTTTAAACGTCAAGAATCTTTGATAGATGTTTGCGCTTTTGTTTAAAACGAGGAAAATGAAAACATCTTTATTGTAGTTGATGACAACTATTAATTGTTCATTACAACAATGTAGTTTGACGAGAAGCAAATTTAAGATTTGTTTAAGTAGTGACAGATGTTTGCGTTTTTATTTAAATTTTTGTTCCATGGCATCAATGATTTTTGCAAAAAAATGATAGTTGTTTTCGACTATTTTTACGGTTCCGGAAATTGAAAAATTATAAACACTAGCATATTCGGATGTAGTATTTTTTTCTGTAGCAAAAACCTAAATACAATTTTGTCCACCTTTTTGAAAAAGAAATCAAATGATAATTGCTTTATTCGAGATTTTTTCATTCGTTGTAGCATTTTCTTTCGTTGTAACATCCAAATTTTATTATTAAAAATCTGATGTGGCCAGCACATTACCTTCCGTCAGTTCCATGTATTTTGTACAAATTTCGTACAGAAAGTTCCTTCTATTTCTTGTACATTACCTGCCGGCAGTTGTATCTGTTTTATACAAATTCCATACATAAAGTTTCTAGCAAAGATCCTATATTCCGAGTAAAATTATAACACAAATATACTCTGTCAATTGCACTTGACACTGATATCTTTCAATCAGAATTTTCTTAATATAGTAACTGTTTCCATAGTTATAGCATAGCTGGCTAATTTATAAAATTTAATTTCTATATAATTTTTAACTCTATACCCATTTAATATGAAGTATAAAATGCAGTCAAATCGTGAAGAGAATACAATATTATTTAATATTTATAATAACATTAAAAGTGAAAAAATGTTATTTATCATTGTTTTTTCAAGAAACACAGTTAAAATCTTCAAATGTGGGCACTTTCGATTGACAATTATAACCAAAATTTAATCAGCTCTTCATATGGATGTAGCGAAGAGAAATACGAAAGAATTATAATTTTTGGAATTGTAGTATTAGAGTTATCGCAGAGCAAACTTTTGTCACACACAGACACACACGCACGCACGCACGCACGCACGCACGCACGCACGCACGCACGCACACACACACACACTCACACACACACACATACAGACTTCATCGTAAAAATAGTAAAATCGTATTCTGGGGACCCTAAATCGTGCTTATTGACTAAAAACTAATCACCAAATTTTTTGACAAAAGACAATACCTTCTTTACCTAAAGGTGACGGAAGGTAAAAATAAAAACTGCTTGTTATGTAACATCCGTTCGTTCTAGGATAGGACAGTTCGTTCGGTATCTCACTGTACATCTTTTTATTTAAAAAATAAACGATGATACCACTTCCAGCAACACCGACATAGAATTCAGCCCTTTCTACATCAAAAATTATTATTTAAGTTCATTGCAAGCTTTGTAATTTAATCTATAAATCTATAATTAATAATAAGGATGTCCCTATTTTTTCATTCACCTAAGTCACCATAAAGAATAGAAGTGTAGGTGTTTGTCAGATATATTTAGAATTGTTTGGATATATTTAACTGACATATAGTATGACCTTTTGAAATTTAGATTGTGGAATAAGATATATTGTTTCCCATTTGTAATTTATACTGTAGAATTTCATTTCATATCCTCTTAGGTTCGTGTGTTTAAATTTTGAAATGTATTATATTTTCATTTCTATTATTAAATTTAGCGCGTATCGGATTTTACCAGATATCTGTAGGGATGTTATAGAGTAAAATTATTTTAAGAATTGACACTGACGTCACGATAGCTCCGCGAAGTTCATGACTTGTACATATCGTAGGGTCTCAATTTCAACTTATAGGTACGTCCAGTGGCGTAGAATTAACTGATACGCCACAGGACATATCTATAAGTTGAAATTGAGACCCTACGTTTACGTTATGTACAAGTCATGCACTTAACGGAGCTACAGTGACGTATGTCGTAGAGTTACAGATATGTAATTATCTACTACACTGCCATCTGTACTAATGTTTATCCAGAGTGACGTTGAAATTTAAATCAAACTATTAATTAATGGTTTCTATTTTTGTTATATGCAAAAACATAGGTGAAGAAGATAAAACTGAGAAAAAAATATTTAAAGGGGTCTCGTGGTTGCGTGCCTGAGTGTCTGGTCGCGAATCTGGGGAACCGGGTTCGATCCCGACCGACGCCAAATATTTCGAATTATAAATGGAACAAAATTGACCCCTGTGCTGGACTCTCCACGCCAGCAATGAGTGCCCGTGAGGTGACGCCTGGTAAATGCCCGCACGGTACAAATATGTCATCATAATTACCGATATCTGCATACAAAGCGGATTGGTACACCCAGCAATGGGTAATATGCCGTGATGATATATTTATTTATTTATTTATTTTACAAAATTTACAAATAAAGTACATTTATTTTTTCAGTTAAAATGTATCCATAAATATTTCGAGTTGCACGCCTATGGATACGAAATGTAGGGAAGTTATTTGCAAGTAATATTATATCAGATGGTTCATAAATGACTTGAATAGTTATCTTTCGTAAATAATACTGTAATAAGTTATTTTAAAAAGCCGAGTACCCGGCATACTTTTCTGGGCGTTTTACATATTGATGAAAAAAGGAATATAATTGAATCTATACCTTATTCCACTTAAGAAAGAACTAATGGTGCTGCCAGCTACAGTCGATTTACATTATTAAAAAACATAAAAGGAGAATGTCAATTTGTATTATTTCTTTAGTTTTCTATCACGATATTTAATGGCAAAATTATTTTCATGCAAAAAAATTCTTATAATTTCTAAAGGTATGATGCAAAGCAAATAATAATTAGACAATAGTTATTTGTATCACTAGGCCAGAAACTGAACATTTGCGAGACCGAGATTATTTTGACAGGCCGAGCTGAAAGCGGGGCCTTCAGATACGATATCTCGCAAAACAGTTTCTGGCCGTGTGATACACATGATTTTTTATACCGACTTCTTCATAAATTCTTCGTATATTTCTCTACACTTTATTCTATGCTACATAACCTAAAAAATGAACATATATTTTTATCGGTTTTGAATTGCAAGTTTAATTATAATTACTTACATTTGAGTTTAAAATGCGTAATTATTTTATATCTATTGAAAATATAACATACAAACATTAGTTATATATATATATATATATATATATATATATATATATATATATATATATATATATATATATATATATATATATATATATATATATTATACTTCCGCATATTTTTAATGGCAAATGGTGGAAACTCAATTGTATCACATGAAGTTATTTGTAGTTACAAAACAAACTAGTCCTAAAGTTGGAACTTATAATTAATCTATACTATTATTCACGAAAGATGACTATTCAAGATCATTTGTATAAAGAAACAATACACATCACTTTACAGCAGTAGCTTAGCAACATTTTATATTAGAAAGAGAAAGATTATTAGACCTATGTCTATTTAATTTATGTGGTGTGACAGATATACGTAAATAGTGGCATTACTTTCTAACACACTATAAATAATAATGACCTATGTCGTAGAATTACAGATACATAATTATCTACTACACTGCCCTCTGTGCTAATATTTACTCAGTGGCGTTGACGTTTAAATCAAATTATTATTCCTTGGTTTATAAGTTGTCTATGTTTTTTGTATTTTGCAAAAACATAAGTGAAGAACATAAATCTTTCAGAAAGGCATTATCTACAAAGAAACATAATTTTCAAATGAATTACTCTTATTTTTAATTAAAAATGTGTCCATAAATATTTCATGTTGTACGCCTATGCATATGAAATGCAATGAAGTTATCTGCAAGTAATATTATATCAGACGACTCACAAATGACCTTGAATAGTCATCTTTCGTGAATAATAGTTTATATGAGATGTCAGTATTATAACAGCATATTATTTTTTTATGGCAAAATTTAGTTACAACAATTAAAGATTTAGCCTTAAAATTTGTAAACATTTTGCTAATTCTTGTGTTGAAAATAATCTTAAATTGACATATCACCAGAACAGTAATGCCAACTCCTTTTGCCGGCCTAGGTCAGCAACAGCGCATTTCTGGACGATTTTGTGTTCTGTAATACTAGTAAAAATGGACGGAGGTACGAAAATTTTTATTTTATAGTCATGTTGTCTATACTTTAAATAATAATTTAGTATTCGATAAATAAACAATATTATCACCGACTGTAATTAAAAACATTGAAATGTAAAATGATAATTTTTTTCACATTTGTATGAAAATTGATGAATAACTAATTAACAAATTGCTATACATTAAAAGATAATAAGTATAACATTACTAAATTAGATTACTTTAGTTCATGAAAGGTCACACACATGACGGAAGTAATTATTTCTTTGTAATTATCAATTAGATAATGATAAAATTTGGTCAGTTTTCGCGGCAAACACAAAAATAATTATAACTAAATTGTACCAGATAAATTTCTTGCATACGGAACTATATTTTATAATTACTAGAATTATTGTTATCTTTTTGTTTAAATTTGTAAAAAAAGAGATTATAAAGATTACATTATAATGAAAGTATTAATTTTATTACATTACAAATACATTGCTATTAAATTTATATTCATCCATGTTATAAACTTTTAAAAATTATTTCACAATAGACGAACATTCAATTGTCAATAAATAAATATCAAAAATAAATTTTAACAACGATAAATGATTGTCAGATTGCCGCTTAGTAATTTTTATCGGTTAAATATTTATAACAATCTTCAATTTTGTTGAAATTAAAAATAACATTCATTTCGAATTTATACATTTTCAATTGTTACTTATTGCTTTGAGGTAAGTATCAGATGTACCCATAAATATATAAAAAGGCAAAAAAAATATTTATTTATTAATTTGTTAATATAGACCGACCACATTTAAAAATGTAAGAGATACTTTTAAATAAATTAAATAGTTGTCATCGGACTTACAATATAATTCCTTTTTTAACCCCTGTAACAATAAACTGTTATCCAATAACAACAAAACAAACAAAACACAATCTTAACAACTGTCTATCAAAGCTTCACTCACACTCGCAAATGACAATATCCACGTGCTCACAACGAGTAGAGACAAATGAACTATGAAATGATAAAGGCGCGTTCTCAATGCCTCTTAGCCGCTCTCATTGAATAATGGGAGGAGATATAGTCTGGGAAATGTACTGTAACGTGACGTCGTCGTTACGTCATGTCAGAGATAGAGAGGTACGCTAGACGTTGTGAAATGTGGTTATGTGAGAGACCTTGATGAGAAATGATAAGAATTAATTTATAGTGAGAGATATGAATTAAGTATTATACTATTATTTATTTGTTGCATTTGAATGTACTCGAAAAAAGTTATACAGCATTTATTCTTACAAAACCGACGTTTCGGTATACACTTCTTCAGGGTAAATAAGATCTTACAGATTCTTAAACATAAATTCGTATACACATACATCTAAAAGAGAATCTGAACTGATAAAGTCGATACAAAATTCTTAGTGATGCACGCGAGGCGAGACGAGACGAGAAATATAAAATATCGATCTCGTCTCGTTTTCGGATCTGCAATCTCGATCTTGCTCTCGTTCTCGCGCATTTTTTTGAGTCTCGCCTCGTTCTCGAGCGAGACTCTCGCTGTAAAAATAAGCGCTTGCGCACTACACTATTATTCACGAAAGATGACTATTCAAGGTCATTCTTTCGAAGAAAGAATACACATCACTGTATAGCAGTAGCTTAGCAACATTTTGTACTAGAAAGAGAAAGATTATTTGACTTATGTCTATTTAATTTATGTGGTGTGACAGATATACGTAAACAGTGGCATTACTTTCTAACACACTATAAATAATAATGACGTATATCGTAGAATTACAGATACCTAATTATCTACTACACTGCCCTCTGTGCCAATATTTACCCAGTGGCATTGACGTTTAAATTAAATTATTATTCCTTGGTTTTTGTATTTTGCAAAAATATAAGTGAAGAACATAAATCTTTCAGAACGGCATTATTTAGAATTACTCTTATTTTTTCAGTTAAAATGTGTCCATAAATATTTCATGTTGCACGTATATGCACACGAAATGTAGTGAAATTATCTGCAAGTAATATTATATCAGACGGCTCTCAAATGACCTTGAATAGTCATCTTTCGTGAATAATAGTTTACGTATTTACCTCGATATTTACGTATCAGTTGAACTACAAAAGACAAGTTCGCATCAATCGTTCCGTCTTCCAAGTATTTACAGTCGTATAACTATAATAAAGAGACGAAACACTAAATTCTAGTCACCAAATTATTTCAATACGAACATCTGTTAATACACTCTGTCATCAGTAAAACTAATGAAACATTAAAAAAAAAAATTTGTAACTAAAAGTTTCTACACTTTATCATTAACTATATGCCACTATTTAAGTAAGATATACGCATAAAAAAGCGCTACACTGAGAACCCGCTGGCAACCAATCACTCCGCTTTACTCTGTGTTGGCTCCTATCGACGCTTAATATAAGATCCTTTACTTTTCAGGGACTACAAGAATTTTATTAACCGTAGTTTTAACTGGGATGAATTAGGGGCTGAAATGTTGGAGAAAAACTAGTTCTATTAGATGCAAAACCGATTTAGTATTTATTTTGCATTTCCTCACTTTGCGACCGATATCATTTGACTCTAGATAGACTCAAAAAAATATAATCAATTCATATAATTTTCACATTCACGTGTTCTATGCACGAATTACCGTTGACTCCACTCCCTGTACGGTGCATTTTTCATTGGATTTATGAATCAAAGCTATAAAGTTACAAATACTTTTTATTGCGAGACTCTCGCGAGAAACTCGCGAGATTTCTCACTTCTCACAGTTGTTGTATCGATCTCGCCTCGAATTTTAAATTGCAATCTCGCTCTCGTTCTCGTCTCGCATATTGCAACGAGACGACACGAGATGCGAGAGTACTCTCGCCTCGTCGTGCAACACTAAAAATTCTCTCACATCGCTTGAGAAATGGTTGTCGATAATAATATGAAAATGAACACAGATAAAACACAAGTAATAAAATTTGGTAATTGTTCAAATAATTTAACAATAGGTTGCCAACAAATAGAAGAAAAGAATTTGCGGCTGCTTGCATAACGGAGTTACAAGACTTTTTAATTCACCAATCCCGGAAGGATATCTTGAGGTGTGATGATATTATTACAAAATAAAATACTACTAGTGAGTTACAAAATTTGTTTGACTTACTGTAATTTTGATAATTTAGAGTTGATTTCACTGTCAACAAATTTAGGTTAGCGAAGGTGTCATCCGAGATCGTCATTTATATCGTACAGTGCAACGTGTTGTAGCAGCTGTGTAAAATGTGTTAAACGAAAATATTATTGTCCATATTCTCCGAAAATTATAATCATTTCTAGGTAATCAGCGGCTGAATACATGGTAAGAATTTGCCTTGTTTATTCACCTTGTCAAATTTAATTTGACACTGACATTTTTCGAAAACTACAATCGCCCACACATTTTAAAGAAGATTTGATTTGTATAAAACCCTAGTAACGTAAAATTACGGCAAACAAAAGGTGTAGGTCTCCGATTGCTCAATTTTAAGACGTCTTTTCTCGAATATCTTTTAAGCTAGATTTTTTCTTCGAAATTACACATCCGAGTGCAGTCTCGTGTTTCCTAATTCGTTCTGGGGCGCGACTTGTGAAACAGCCTGTATATTCGTTACAATGACAGAACTTAGACCTAGTTTAAACTAGGGGTACGCTCGGTCTCAATTTTAGACTATGTGTAAACTAAGTCTAAGTCAACCGTTACTATATGAATAAGGAAAAACCTTAGACCTAAGATAGACCTGATTTAAACCACGTCAGAATTACTATGAATACGGTTGTAAGTATCTGGTAGAAACTTACAAATTGACTATCAACAAAAAATAAAAAAGTCTTAGTTATTAGTCAAAGAACTAGTAGAATTTCTACCTCTTATTCTGCATAGAAATTGCGGAATCTATTATTACATAATCTACAAAAAGGAATGTGTACTAATTTCAACAGTTTTAGTTTAACAATAAAAGTAAATTCTTTACACTACTCTATTGTCAATAAAAGATAAAAAACTGTTAATTTTATACATAATATGACCTTGCTATTGGCATTAATTTTAAAGTAATAACCTTTGTTAAGGTAAAAATGTTTACTTACAAGATAATTTCATAAGTAAAATTCAAAATTTAATAATAAATATGTTTATAAATTATAAGTTGTAATATAGTTTCTAATATGTGTATGTATGTATAAGTAATATGTATATTGAAAGAAATTATAGTTTCCATGAACGGAGCACATGTATGGAATTATAGTGTAATAATATGTAATATTTCAACACATATAAGGACTTTTATTATTTTACGACCTTAGTACAACATACGTATTTGAATGTTAATAGCAGTTATTTAATTCATTCATTGAAAAATTGACTTTGACCTTGAGTATGACAAGATTTTTAACAATCATAATAAAACATTTAATCCAAATTAACAATGAGATTGACGTCATTCGAAATATAACAATCGAAAACGTGTGTATGAATCAAAATACTAAAAAATACTTTTATAATGGGCTATATGACCACTGTCGAATTGAAGGAAATAAAGTATAAAAATTAACCATTGTGGGTACCAAAAATAATGATAAAAACTATACCGTGTGCCTGTCTTAAAGGTGTACATAGGTGATTAACATGGGAAATCAGTGTTTTTGCAATTTTCTGTTCGCCTAATTATTTTAAGCAAAAAAGCATCAAATAAAAGTTTCAGGGCATAAAATTCTGCATCTAAATCAATAAACAGAATTACTTTTACATGCTTTGTAACGTCAGAAATTAAATATAAAAATCTAATGTGGCCAGCACATAACGTCTCGCCAGATATTTTACCTGGTTGTACGCATAAAACATACGAGTATTTTTAAATACAAATACATATATTCATGTCTCACTACAAAATAATTCTCACATATATTTGCAAAATCTATGGGATATTTTAATATAAATTATGTACAATACATACATTTTCTTTATATTCAATATCCTGAAATTTTCTTTTTCTACTTTCCTTTTCTTTTTCTTTATATTCGTAATTTTTTCGCAAATTTTTTACGTTGTTGCCTTTTTTTATTTTCATAATCTTCATAATAATGTACAAATATTTTTGACAGCGGCATACAAATATTTTTGACAGTGACATTTATGTGTCAATTACAAACATTTGAATTTCTTGCCTTGAAGTAGTTTGATTTGAGAATTTTTATATCAAATTATTTTATATGCATTTCTTTATCTCTAAATCTATAGAAGGTATAATAATGAATTTATATTTATCGAATAAAGAATTTAACATTCTTGAATATAAGTATTTACATAAATAATATTTAGATGATTTTTTTCTTGTAACTACTACTTCCGGTTGTTAAAATGTCTTAAGTCTTATAGTATTGAGATATCGTGAATCCAACACACATACACACACACACACACACACACACACACACACACACACACACACACACACGCGCGCGCGCACACACACACACACATCCACACACACATACGGACATCATCGTAAAAATGTTATAATCGGATTCTAGGGACCTTAAAACGTGCTTATTCATTAAAATCTGGATATGTGATTTTTAGCATGAATACAATACCTCTCTTAGCGAGAGGTAAAAATGTCGAAAATTACGTTGAAAGTATCGACAGCCATGGAATTGAACAAAAAATAAATAAATGCTTAACGTTTTATCAAATTGTCAGAAACGTCAAATAAGTTAACTTACGTTGTGAAAGATAAAACGTCAAGCATTTATTTATTTTTATATTATATGTATTGACTTAGATGTAGAATTTTATGCCTTGCAACTTTTATTTGAAGTATTTTTTGCTTAATATAATTAGGAGAGCATGAAATTGTAAAAAACTGATTTCCCATGTTAATATCCTATGTACACCTTTAAGACAGACGTCGACGTCACGTAGGAGAACGAGAGAGCAGTTTACAAAGCTAAAAGTGCAAAAATGGGAATTTAATAAACCGAATTTTTGATATTACACAACATATTGTTTTGGTGTAAATTTGGTTTGCATTGAAGTGTCAATGTCATATCATATAACGTCGACAGTTTATCATATGACATTGACCTCTAAACCGTATGAGCCATATGGTTTTCGAAGGCTGTTTACATACATCATTTTAAAAATGGAACCTAAGTTCTTAAAAGCAGATTCTAGTAATTTGTCAAATGTAGATTATTCTATGATTGATGATTTTTTCGAATGAATTATAACTCTCCTACGTCTCGTCAAATATATCCCCTCTCCAAAATTTTATTATTGTTTTTCTCCAGGATAGGGCTGTTGCAAGAATTTTTATACGACTTCTAATTACTAAATTTTAAAAGATATTGTTTTTTAAAGAGCCTCAAATTTGAAAATATCTCATTTTACAATTAATTATTGAAATTTGTATTATATTTTGAAAAAGTCTAACTATCGCCTACTTTTATTTATATAAATAACGTAAACTGTTTTCCTATTGTCCATGAATGACGTACTGTATGTGATCCGACGTCACAGGAGTAGGGGGTTATTTTTCATGACTATTTCTGGCGCCAATCTTTTCGTTTAATTATTTACGATAGTAACAAGAAATTATTATTTATATTACTATATAAATTCGAATTTAAACTCGGACTCGCACGCAATCTACTGTTTACATTCTTAAACGTGCTTTCATTTCTCCAGTTCAAAATAATGACGTCACAGAAAACATTCTTTCTTAAATTACTAAAAAACATATTTCTTTAAAATAAAATTTATATTTTTACACACGTTTTCAACTTAACTTTACGTATATAGTGTTAGCTATCGGATTTTCTGCGTGCATTTTATTTTACAAATATGCATAATATATTTTTTGTGCAACCGGACGCGAAATAAGCATTTCGCAGCCGCAATACAGGCCGGGAAATTATATTTCGTGACCGTTGTCATGGTAGCGGCCGCGAAATTAGGTAAACAATCACTTTGACACTTGAGAATTACATGGTTTTGTTTATCAAATGTTAATTCCATAGCCACCTTGAAAGCTAACTTTCTATTTACAATGAAACTGTTTAAAATTAATAAAATTTGTAATTACATATTTTTACGGTTGCACAAAAATAATATTGTGTACACCTTGTCCGCGAAATCCTTTAACGCCCTCGAGATTGTCTTGCGTCGGCCGCAAGCGGCCTCGGCGACAATTTTTCTCTCAGTACGCTAAAAAGTGATTTCGCGGCCTTGATATACAAATAACTATCTACAAATCTATTAAAAGTGGGCTTTTAATATTTGTTTTTAGCGTTAGTGTTCAAAGTGACAGGTCATTGTTACTTTTGATACTAGTGTTAAAAGTGAACATCAAAAAATTATTAGAAATACAAATTTAAATTAAAAAATAATGTTTGTAGAAAAAATAGTGTATGATATACGTGTTAAAAGTGATTTTATTTTGTTCCTTCTCACAAAGTAAAATGTCACTTATATCATAAATAACTATTTATATTTTTACTGTTTGACGTTACGAGTGCACGAGAATGGAACTTGCAAGACGAGCCGCAGGTGAGTGATGCACTACTCGACTGTAAAAAGGGCTTCATGTATGTGTTGCATACTATACTTTTTTTTACGATCGATTCAACAAATGTCCCTACTTAAAAAATATTTTGCTTGCGCTATCTAACAACTGTCAAAGCTAAATATAAAAAATCTGATGTGGCCAGCACATTACCTTCCGTCAGTTCTATGTATTTTGTATAAATGTCATACAGAAAGTTCTATGCAAAAGATTCTATTTCTTGTACATTACCTTAAGGCAGTTGTATGTATTTTATACAAATTCCGTACAGAAAGTTTCTAACAAAAGATCCTATATTTCCAGTAAAATTATAACATAAACGTACTGTCAACTGCACTTGACACTGACACCTTTCAATCAGAATTTTCTTAATGTAGCAGCTGTTTCCAGAGTTATAGCAAAGCTGACTAATATATATGATATTTAATTTCTTTATAATTTTTTAACTGTATGTCCATTTAATATGAAGTATAAAATGCATTCAAATCGTATACAAAATAAATAATTCTTTAATATTTATAATAACATTAAATGTGAAAAAATGATATTTAACATCGTTTTTTCAAGAAAAACTGTTAAAATCTTCAAATGAGGGTACTTCCGGTTGACCAATTATAACCAAAATCTAATGCGCTCTTCACATGGATGTAACGAAGAGGAATACGAAAGAATTATAATATTTGGAATTGTAGTATTAGAGTTATCGCATTAGAAAATTTTGTCACACACAGACACACACAGACACACAAACACACACACACACACACACACACACACACACACACACACACACACACACACACACACACACACACATACAGACATCATCGTAAAAATAGTAAAATCGTATTCTAGGGACCTTAAAACGTGCTTATTCATCAAAAACTCACCACCGAATTTTTTGACCAAAGACAATACCTTCCTTACCTAAAGGTGACGGAAGGTAAAAAACAAAAAAAATATATTAAATTTTTTAACTGTTCCAAACTCCGTAAGAAATGCATTGCAGTTTATTATTTTACCTTTTTATATATTCGTTTACTAATTTTAAAACCAAATCATAAGTTTTACAAAGGCAATAATATAAGATATACAGTAGTTCATACATATTTTATAATTCCTGCTACGAATAAGTCAATATTTCCTGCTGTGAGTTACAGTAGCGGCATCTGCGAACAGTAATCTTTCCGTACCAGGAATTTCGTACAGATGTCAGGAAAATGTATTGATCCTTTTATAATTTTATGTTTTTTTGTTAAATTAATAAATATTATTAAAGAACATTTAATATTGAAAGATATTTTGTAAACATATGCAGGAAGATATAAATGTCTGCAGGATTTGTATTCCTGTAATGCAGCTATTTACTGGTAGATGGCAGCAGGAGTCATACAAATGTATAGATTACTGAAATCAATTTGATTAAAAAATACAACATTTAGTTTGAATACAATTTAATATACAAATTTATTTTGCTGAATAAATTTTTTCTATTTTATAATTCTAGGAATGAAATTTAATTTTAAACTTTATTATTTTCATGTATAAACTCTCCTGTATTATTATATTTCCAAGAATATTCTACTAGAATTACGTATGGAATGTAATATTTTTATTACGTGGATTAACAGACATAGTTTAGCTTTCTACTCTTTCTAGTCAGAATTCTAAAAACTGTTTATAATTTCCTAGTATTCCTGATCCTTTTAAATAATAAATTATAAAATTAGTTTGTCATTTTATGGCAATATAAAAATGAAGAATATAATAAATGAATTAAATCATAAAGAAACATTACTTTGTTGTATAATAAGTATCATGAGAGTCTTGACTGATTTTCACGTTATTTATTTTAATTTTGTAGTTTATTCTATTTTAGAATATCCTATAATATTAATTTGTAATGTAGATAATTTTACAGAATAGGACAGGGCTGGATTGGGAAGATTCGGCGGCCCGGAAAAATTATAGCATGATCAGCCTCATTTCCAGTTTTTTAAAATTTATAATTTTATTGCCACAATAGTATTTTTTGTACCAAGGTCGTTACAATGATGATAATGCCAGGAGAGCGAAGAGGATCTAGCCCGACCAAATTTTGAATATATATGGGTTGAATTATGATTCAACCCATATTTTTAAACCCGAGTGTGAGGTGTTTTTAATCCGATATTTAACCACTTTTATACCGGAAATATACAAATCAATCCTCTAAAATTCAGTTTTGTAAGATAAACACTCTATTTGCAACAGAAATCGTGACATTGAATCATTTGTAATCTCACATTTTTAGCCCAGACTAATCAAGAGTACATGCATTTTTAGGGGCTCATAACTCCTAGCCAAAACGGCATTTCTCGATTTTCCTATAAAATCAAAGTCAAATATTAATAGATTTCAATAATTATTTTTTTAAAATGCAGGTTAATATCGCAAGTATGTTTGTGTTGTGTTGTATTTTTACCTTCCGTCACCTTTAGGTAAGGAAGGTATTGTCTTTGGTCAAAAAATTCGATGATGAGTTTTTAATCAATAAGCACGTTTTAGGTTCCCTAGAATACGAATTTACTATTTTTACGATGATGTCTGTGTGTGTAACAAAATTTTCGTCTGCGATAACTCTAATACTATAGTTTCAAAAATTATAATTTTTTCATATACTTCTTCGTTACATCCATATGAAGAGCTGATTAGATTTTGGTTACAATTGGTCAACCGGAAGTACCATCATTTGAAGATTTTAACAGTTTTTCTTGAAAAAACTATGTTAAATATCATTTTTTCACATTTAATGTTATTATAAATATTAAAGAATATTTTATTCTCTATACGATTTGACTGCATTTTATACTTAATATTAAATGGATATAGAGTTAAAAAATTATAAAGAAATTAAATTTCATAAAGTAGCTATAGCTATGAAAAAAGCTACTATTTTAAGAAAATTCTGATTGAAAGATGTCAGTGTCAAGTGAAATTGACATAGTGTGTTTGTCTTATAATTTTACTGGAAATATAGGATCTTTTGCTTTCTGTATGGAATTTGTATAAAATACGTACAACTGCTTTAAGGTAATGTACAAGAAATAATAACAATAACAAATCTTTTATTTCTGCAGATACATTACACTGTATATAGAAAACGTCACAAAATAATAATTTAAGATATAAATTTTCTGTATGAAATTATCATAAAATACATGCAACTGCCGGAAGGTAATGTACAAGAAATAGCATATTTAGCAAGGAACTTTCCGTATGAAATTTGTACAAAATACATAAAACTGACGGAAGGTAATGTGCTGGCCACATCAGATTTTTTAAAATGTTAATAGTTTTAGTACCGGAATAATGTATTTGAATTTTCACTTCATATTCTAGTCCAGGGGTAAATATGCCTCTTAAAGCTCTCAAGTAATTAATAATAATAATGAATTGTAAGACAGTTTCCAATACATACAATTAAACAAATCTATGTAATTTTGTCGGGACCGACGCCAAATATTTCGAATTTTATATGGCACAAAATTGACCCCTGTGGTGCACTCTCCACGCCAGCAATGAGTGCCCGTGAGGTGACGCCTGGTAAGCGCCCGCACGGTGCAAATATTTCATTACCGCATCTGTGTACAAAGCAGATTGGCACACCCAGCAATGGGTAATAAGCCGTGATGATATATTTATATTTATTTATTTATGTAATTTTGTAATTTAAACGTATTCTAAATATTGTCATTATTGAAATCTGTGAATAAAAGCGTATTGGCACTCACGTAGCAATGGGTAACAAACCTTGACGATATATCTATGTAATTAACCCCCAAATTCTTATTCATCCCTTCATAAACTATCCACCAACGCCTACTGTAACACAAATGAAAGTGGATAGGATTTCTGCTATGTGTACTTTGTGTGACACCTGACCCTAGCTGCCCGAGGGATTGAAAGCATTGGTCACTTTGTCTGAGGTCAACCTAAAGCCCCAACTTTACCCCTTTCTCTTTCTCGTGCCCACATCCTACGCCCATGCCCTCGGGACCACACTTATTACACATTTATTATTTTATGAGGAAATTGTATGTTTATCATTGTAAGCATTTACAATCAGGGTTGGCAAAAATCATTTTTGATTTTTAAAGATCTGTTGGTGTTATTGCACCTTTTTTAATGGGCCCGTCCAAGTCGTATATGAATTTTTAATATAAATAAAAGAAAACGGAATAAAAATTGCTATATATTTTGAATTTTTATACCTATAATATTGTAATTAAAGTTTTTAGGGTAAAATGATCACCATGTTGTGACGTCAGCGTCATTACAGTCGTCCAGTTACCCTGTGAAAATGTCACTATGCAGTGGACCATGCATATATTGCTCATAAATTCGCGATTGGCTTTACACATACTTTAACATACACATATTTAATATATCCGAGTAATTTTTATTAAGATCAAAAGAAAATTTACTTATTAAATAACTTTATATTATAATTTATGTTTTAATTATTGTAATCTCAATACTTGTCATTGTTTTAATCATTTTTATTATGAACTATGCTTTAATTATTGTAATCAATACTGTCATTGTTGTATTAAATTATAAATAGAAAATAGTTTAGTACGTTTTCACGGCAAAATTCGCAACTAGTTTGCAATTTGCAATTTTGGCTCAGTCAAGCCTTTTGCAGGTAGATGGCTCTGTGGGTATTAACACTACCTTCTACAGGCCAGATACCTGTAGCGAACGGTCATAAGACCGTTGCTAGCACAGCTAGGTTGGGTGGCCTCTGCTCCGTGATTCCACCTCCGTGGATGAGACAGAGGCCCCCAGGTTACATCACACTGATGAGCACCAAGAAGTGCGAAACGCGTCTGTGATTACCTGCTGTGCTGGCCACCTTCTGACGAAGACTTCATAGGAAGTTGACTCAGAAGGTTGTATACACGTGAAATACGACGAAGCATTATATTTTTGAATACTATTTTAATTATAATAATGGCACTTGGTGAGTATAATAACCTTCAATATCATATTAAATAAAGTCTCAAAGTCACATTAATTAAAGCAAATGATTAACCTGATTATGAAAACGAGCAAAAATTATTAATTTTAAACTGATTTTTATTTATGTATAATATGTGCTCCTATACCTTTTCATGTAAGTAAATCAAACAAATATATATTTTGAAATGATATAACTATCTCGTTTATTTATTACCATTAGCTCTAAGAAATTTAAATTTTGGATAACAAAATTATAAAGTTGTAAATTAAACCAGGCTTTTATCACCTGTGAATAGAGGAAGACAAGGAGGAACGAAGGGTAAGAGGTATCGAGGAAGAGCAAAAGCATAGTTATTAGGTTATGAGATGATTATTTATATTCGACAAATCATAATAGTTTAAATACGTTATTCAAAAAATGTAAGTACAAACTTTTGTCCATTTAAACGAGATACATGAGTACCAATAATTAGTCGTCCATTTATTGTTCCCGCTCAAACGTTTTTTAATGAAAATTTTTACAGCATTTTCGTCTGTTGAAATGTGTATTGTGCATAAGAAATACACCTTCCCAAGTAAATTCAGTCTCATTAATGAACATTATGAGCCATTCCCAAAATCGAAGTCTGCTGAAAACATTGATCTTTTTGCACATGATATGGATACAACTGTTGCTTTATTTAAAATTGTCATATGTGAAACTTCGTATTGTGATAAAGATGTACAAATGTGCGAATATTAGGAACAGTATGATTTGGAAACGCTCCTTCTAAATGCGTTGGCAACTTTATAATACTGTCTTTATATCAACCACAAATTAAAATGTAGTAAAGATACGAATAAATAAATAAACCGTAGGTAAGTAATTACAATATCTGTGTACTCGCTATTTGTAAACGTAAGCATTTTGACAGAATTTTACCTGATAAACAAGTTTATTACTAATGTCAAAATATAATTGCAACAACTGACAAAACTGTCAGATGCTAAAACAAAATTTTCCATAGCTATTGCTACTGCATTCAATTATTAGAAAAATACGTGGAACGACTCGTCAATTTACGGGGTGGTAAAAATGCTAGAAAATATGCGATTTCGAGAAAAAGTTATTAAGAAATATTGTTGCTTTCGTCGAGTTACATTACTGGTTAAATTTAATGCACTTATTTCATTTACACCCTGTATATCTTAAGAGAAAAGCGTGATTATGTGTGAATATAATTATAATTCAGTATAATTTGCATATATTTTTCTAATCTGTCAACAAATATTTGGATTCCACTTCGATATATAATTAGTGTTATTTCTCCCTAAAATAATAACCTCATATTTGGTTTTAACCTTTGCCCGCATAATTAATTGACATATTTATAGGAACTTTATCTCAAATGTTATCAGAGCCTGCTCGATAAACCCAAACATCGCCATAATTTAACTGCAATACGGGGATTATCTACAATTTACTTGTATTCCATTCGGTGTTAAGGTACGTTCACATTTATAATCTAGAATATTCTGTTTCATTTTAACAAACAGGGTAGTATGCTACCGTATTTAATATTTTCTCATCAATGAGGTCATTAACCATATTTTTTTTCTAAAAGTTCTATTTCATATATAGTATTTGGTCTTTGTCTGATATAAAAATTATTTGTAATAACTGAGAAATTAATTTTTAAAAATTGTATGTATTACTTGAATTCCTTTCTGAAGACGTAGAATTCACGGAATGACATTAATGACGGAATTATCCGACCAAATCCGAACCTCTATATTCTTACCAAGATGTTTCAGATAATAACAACTGCTGTCCTTGTCAACCACATGGTATGGTATCATTGTTTGTGATTGCTTGAAATGAAAGTGTGTCGAAATGGACCCTGGTTATGCCAATAGTGAAAGCTGGGACTCTTCCACTTGTTTTATAATTTTTTAAGTTACCGCCAATCAATTTAAAATGTGTCCAATTTTCAGCATCGGATTCCAGCTGGAGAATGTACAGAAAATTTGCTGTAAATGTTTATAATTGTTATTTTATGAATATACCTACATCAAAATGATCTTCACAACAATACAATGTTCTGGTTTTGGTAATTTCATTGCCATCACATGGACCGTACACTGCCTGAAACCACATTTTACTAATTGTATGTTTACTTGGAACGTGAAAAAATATTTTCGTAGGCGTGTCCACAGAATTATTAAAACAACCAGGTACAAAACAATTACGTAATGCAGGCATTATAAAAAACTGGCGAGAAGAGCACAAATCTCTTTCGTCACAATAAATAACTAACCGCTCTGCCACAGCTGAGTTGCTAAGCATGCGTCTTTCCGTCTCTTTCTGATGTCCGTGATTGTGACGTCACAACTTTCAAGGACATTCTATAGAGGGCAAAAAAAACAGTTTTCGGAAATTTATAAAATATATTAAGAAATATATTTGATTAAATTTTAAGTAGGTATTTTCTAACATTATTAAGATGTGAACTAATGAATTTTACTATTACAAACAAACACTAAAGTCGTTTATGGTAAATGCCCCCATTGTATTATTGATATTATTTCTAATTTTTATTAAAAATGATGGCTAGGATAATCGGAACAGCAAACTTCTTAAATAACAAATATAAAAATCGAATGTGGCCAGCACATATCCTCTCGCCAGATATTTTACCTGGTTGTACGCATAAAACGTAAAATATTTTTAAACACAAATACATATATTCATGTCTCACTACAAAATAAAAAATAATTCTCACATATATTTGCAAAATCTATGGGATATTTTAATATAAATTATGTACAATACATACATTTTCTTTATATTCAATATCCTGAAATTTTCTTTTCCTACTTTCCTGTTTTTTTTTCATTATATTCGTCATTTTTTCGCATCTTTCTTTTTATATTCTTTTTTACGTATATTCTTTTGCGTTGTTGACTTTTTTTTATTTTCATAATCTTCATAATGATGTACAAATATTTTTGACAGTGGCATACAAATATTTTTGACAGTGACATTTATGTGTCAATTACAAACATTTGAATTTCTTGTTTTGTAGTAGTTTGATCTGAGATTTTATGCATCAAATTATTTTATATGCAGTTCTTTATCTCTAAATCTATAGAAGATATAATAATGAATTTATATTTATCGAATAAAGAATTTAACGTTCTTTAATATAAGTATTTACATAAATTTTCGATAAATAATATTTAGATGATTTTTTTTTGTTGTAACTACTACTTCCGGTTGTCCAATTGTTACCAAAACTTAATCAACTCTTCCCATTATTGTTAGATTGAGGAATCCGTAGTTAAAAATGCCTTAAGTCTTATAGTATTTGAGAAATCGTGGATACAACAGCCACACATCTACACACACACACACACACACACACACACACACACATACGGACATCATCGTAAAAATGTTATAATCGGATTCTAGGGACCTTAAAACGTGCTTATTCACTAATATCTGGATATGCGATTTTTAGCATGAATTCAATACCTCTCTTAGCGAGAGGTAAAAATGGTAAAATTTCTCTTCGTCCAAAGAGCAACAAAACAAAAAATGTTTTCCCTGACTTTTTTTAGGTAATATTAAATTCCCTGATCATTGGCCACCCAATTTTCAGTTTTTGTGAACTAAGTATGCATCCTATTCTAATTAATCAGAGAATGTATTTCCCTATCTAAACCAACACTGTTTTCTAAGCTGAAACGCACTATAGTATGCGTAGAGTTCGAAATTGGTTGTAAACGTACCTTAATACAAATGCCTGGAGGGAGGAGAAGTAATAGTAACATTCGACATGATGCATGTTTAGAATAGATTAGTATAAATTGAAATATATGTTCCAACCCTCTGAGGTAACATTAGAAGGGTAGAGCGCGCGCCTTTAGCGATCGGAAAACGGGGGTGTATTAGTCAATGAAATAGAGATCTGTTATTTGTAGAAATGTTTTTATAGGGGAAGATTTTTTTGTAAGCAAGGAAATCAGGAAAGAAAAAAAACAGCACGAATGTTTTTTTATATGCAGAACATAATTTGATTACTTTTTATTTTAACTAGATATCATTAAGGTTTTTGTACACAAATATGCAAAATTCTAAAAAAAGTTTACTACCTGTGTGCCCAGATATTTAACGGTAAAATAAAGGAAAAATACCTTTAATGTTAAGAAGAGCAGTTTTTTTTATTCTATATATTATTATGTGTATACGCGCACTTTGGAGCAGCGAAGCGGCTTGCCGGAATACTTCGGGAGAATATTTTTCTCTGCTCTTCGCTTCGCTGATCAGAAGTGACTACGTTTACACCATGCGAACTATTCTGATACGCAGACCAAGTGTATACTAAAATTTATCTTAGTATGGTATGTTTACACCGGTATTTAAATAAACAAACTAAAAATTTTGGTACGTTACACGCGCTTGCGTAGATTTAACTGTCAGAGTCACCCTAACCTAAAATTACTTAATAAGGAAAAATAGTTGTGAATATATGTAATTTACATCGCCACATTATTAAAATTGTAAATATTACTTAACTTACATAATTTCCCTAAATGTTAATACCTACATAATTTAATTGAATTAAAAGTAGTTATAAATGGCAGAAAAATCGCATTGGTACGCTTGTTGTTTACACCGTGCATGAGTAAGGTCTGGTACATCCCCCTTCGATCGTACCAAAAATGTGTACCAACTGCGTACCAAAGGTTTGGTACATAGTGTTTACACCATTCGCCGCCATCTTGTTACGTCACTTGGTATGCGGACTAAATGTTTAGTACGCGTGGTGTAAACGTAGTCAGTGTGCCATAGCGCAGCGCAGCCATATACCATATACGTATTATTTCTAATACGTATATGAGCGCAGCTGCCTAAATAAGAACGAATATGCCCGAGACGCATCGGAAATAGCCGATGTAGAACTAAATTTCATACATTTCACACATCATAGTTTAGTTATATCCCAATTACAGAGTGGGTTCACATTCGCACACATCCATGTCTTAGTGGGATTCGAACCCAGAGCCCCGATATATAATAAAATGAAGATTAAATTTTAAATACCGGGATAGAATAGAATTCACTAATCCAAAAATGAGGGTTAGCTTAAATATTTTTGTGAATCGTTAATATTTATTAATCTAAATACATACCTACATATTTTCTTATGCTGGAAACTGTATTGAATTCCTTTTCTATTGTTCTATTTACTTTTTTCTTTTTAAAACGTTACTAATATTATTTTGAAATGATTAGTTCTTTGAAAGTGACATTTATGTCAGTTACATACATTTGAATAACTGCGTTTTGTTTGTTTAAAGCGGAGGATCTGGGATTTAAATTATAGATAATTTTGCAAATTTATCCATAAAATATATAGAAAAAGTATTAATGCAAATCTATAGAAAATTTAATAATCTTTAATTTTTATAATAACATTAATCTCGAAAACATTTAAAGGTATTTTTCGAAGAAAAACTATTTTGAGCTTCTAGTAAAGTGCCTTTTCCGGTTATCAGATTTTCACCAAAATCTAATGGGCTCTTTCCATTACAGAAAAAGTTAGATATACAAGATTTCAAAATTTTCTGAATCATAGTATTTGAGTTAGAGTGGACGATCCACATATATACACAGACATCATCGTGAAAATGTTAAAATTGGATTCTAGGGACCTTAAAATGTTGTCATTTACAAAATCTCGATATGCGATTTTTAGCACGATCCCTATACCTCCCTTACCAAGGGTAGCGGGAGGTGAAAACTAGACGGTGGATTGTTTTTACCTTCCGTCACCTTTAGGTAAGGAAGGTATTGTCTTTGGTCAAAAAATTCGGTGGTGAGTTTTTGATGAATAAGCACGTTTTAGGGTCCCTAGAATACGATTTTACTATTTTTACGATGATGTCTGTATGTGTGTGTGTGTGTGTGTGTGTGTGTGTGTGTGTGTGTGTGTGTGTGTGTGTGTGTGTGTGTGTGTGTGTGTATGTGTGTCTGTGTGTGTGTGTAACAAAATTTTCGTCTACGATAACTTCCGTACTACAATTCTAAAAATTATAATTCTTTCGTATTTCTCTTCGTTACATTCATGTTAAGAGCTGATTAGATTTTGGTTTGAATTGGACAACCGGAAGTAGCCTCATTTGAAGATTTTAACAGTTTTTCTTGAAAAAACTATGTTAAATATCATTTTTTCACATTTATTGTTATTATAAATATTAAAGAATATTTTATTCTCTATATGATTTGACTGCATTTTATACTTAGTATTAAATGGACATAGAGTTAAAAAATTATAAAGAAATTAAATTTCATAAAGTAGCCATAGCTATGGAAACAGCTACTATATTAAGAAAATTTTGATTGAAAGATGTCAGTGTCAAGTGAAATTGACATATGTAGTGTGTCTTATAATTTTACTGGAAATATAGGACCTTGTGCTAGAAATTTTCTGTATGGAATTTGTATAAAATACATAGAAGTGCCGGAAAGGTAATGTACAAGAAATATAATCTTTTACAAGGAACTCTCTATGAAATTTGTATAAAATACATAGAACTGACGGAAGGTAATGTGCTGGCCACATCAGATTTTTTTAATTTTTAGAATAGTTGGATATGACATCCTTCATTATAATTATAAAATTTTCACCATAAATTTTTCAAGAGACTCGCTCAAACCTCCTTAACCAAAGGTGGTAAGAACAATTTTGCAACACAACTGTTGGTTATCACTAACTGTCACATTAACTAGAGGTGGTAGGAGCGGGCTTTAATAACCCTAAACTATTAAAAATTTAGAATATCCATTTTTATAAATTACTTGTTTGTTAAGGAAGGTTCACAGGCTTGCAAAAAAATCGCGTACACCTTAAAAATCAAGTAATCGAGTTTCTACCTTTTTGTAGCTATGTAAATAAGCTTTTTTAATCAACTGTCAATGGAGTTGTCACTGTTGAAATTATCTTGTCACTATCTTATCTATTTTAGAGTAAGTTTATTATTGTGTTTTATGTAGGTTTGTTCGTTCCGCTGTTCTGCGTCTGCCGTAAACCGCGGCGATGCAATTTGCTGTTCTTTTCGATTCGCGGTTCCCTGTAAAATCACTATACTCTATCCGTTTTAACTATAGACTAGATGGCATTTCGAGCGCGGCCGTTTTTACATGTATTAAATAAAAAATTCAAATTTTGGCGCCATTCCTGGATTTAAAAAAAATCTTTCTAATTGACATTTTTTCAGTAATTTTGTCTTGTACGTACATGTGCTAATCTATTTTGTGTTTTTATGCATATACTTACTTATAATCTCCGTACCTTTCTCTACATTTCGGCGAAAGGGGCATGCATAAATGAAAACCACATTATTCAAATAATTTTTAAAGAAAACAACGTAAAATAAAAATATAATTCACCTTTGAAATATAAATATTTACACTCTAAAATATGTACATTATATGCAGGGCCGTAGCCAGAACTAAATATTAGACAGGGCTCAAGTTTTTTTAGCTAGGGCTTATATTTGTTTTTTTTTTGTACATAATAAGAGCATATATTAGTGCTTTTATTCAAAGCATATTTAAGGAATATTATAATGATATAATGTATATATTTAAACAATGTTGATATGATATTTATTTATTGCACTTAAAAGAAAATACATACTATTGTATATTTCAAATATTATATATAAGAAAAAGAAACATATTTTGCTGTATCAGAAAATAAATAAATACATACAAATAACATAAATTAAAAAAGCTGTAATTTTCTATTTTTTTATTATGAAATTTTTTAAAAAATAGCTCTAGATCAAGTGCTTCAGTTCTTTGCCCTTTCAAAAGCCAAATATATTAAATGTGCCATACGGGGATGATTCATTGAGTATCTTTGTGGTCTATTAATTGCTGTTAATGTTGAAAAAGATGATTCATTTAACGCAGTACTACATCCGATTGTTGCAACTGCAGCGAAAAGTGCATACGTTTTCTTAAACGCTTCTCGCTGCTTAAACATTTCGGTTAAATGGCCAACATCTGGTTTGTTATTCATATAATCTTTAACCACTGCTAGTTCTTCTACTGATGGAAGAGTAATACCTACAAGTTCATATTAAATAAAAAATGTAAAGTAGTGGCATAAATAGGTGTATCAACGTATGCCGTCGCATAGGGTCCCGAATACCTAGGGGGCCCTTCGAGGTTCCGCGGAATTAGATTTACATATTTAAACTTCAAATTTTAAAAAAAAGAAATTAGAAACTGATTGTGAGGTTCGGCATTTTTCATAAATTAATTCTCCTACATAAAATTATTTTGGATTTAGACAAATAAAAATAATTAATTGTATTATTCGTTTAGCATTATTCTAGCCCCGTTCTTTAGAAAACTATTTTGATTACAACAAAGAAATGCTTGATTACAGTGAAAAGAGTTGGATTCCAATAAAAAAAGATAAATAAATCACACAAAGAAAAACTTATTATAATAATAATAATCATTATTGTGTTTTCATTCCACCCGGGTATTCTGTACCTAAGTAAAGTATGTGTATCAAGAGTGCGGTAATTTATTTAAAATATATACCGCTGCTCCCCTACAGGTAGAGATCGTGTAAGATCGATTAATAAGTAGTCCATTGGAATTCAACAATAAATGCACTTTCTTATACATAGAAAAATACATTAATAGATAGGGTGTAATTAAGTGACGGGGACTATTAGACATTGGTAATAGTTAGAACGTATTTTTTACTTTTTACATCCTTGATTTTAATAAAGCCGCTAATATAATTATATTATTTTTTCTATATATAAGCCAGATTATTTTTACCAGGGCTCAATTTTTTTTTACCAGGGCTTAGCCCTGGCCAGCCCCCCCTGGCTACGGCCCTGATTATATGTATAATCTATATACACCGTTAAATATGAACAAAATAATGTTCTAAACAAATTTCTTTGTTCCTAGAGTGATCCGAATAACCCTTCTTCATCATGTTCTTTTATAATTTTCCAAATATTACATCGTCCTATGCCCAGTTCTGATGCCACAATTTGGACACTTTCTATATTGGAATATGCATTCATGGCACGATATGTGCAGTATAAATTATACGTCACTTTTTTTGTCCGCTTTGGAGGGCCTTTCCTTTTGGATATTTTAAAACATTGGCAGAGCCAGGTTCAGGATTTTTATCCATAATATTAACGAAGAGAACAGTAACAAAACTAACGAACTTCGAACTAAAAACTAAGAAAACGCGCACAATGAAAACTATGTAATATGAAAAATAACGACAAAGCACTATGAAAATTATATAAACGAAAAAAACAAACAAACAGAACTGAACAGAAACTGATAATATGTAATAAATCGTGTACTATTAACTATGTTGACATTTATATATTTTATGTCAGACGGCAAAATAATTGATACAGTTGTCAAACAAATTTAAATTTCACGTCAATTATTTTACTGTGTAAACTCGGTTTACGTTTGAACCAATCAGAGAGCTAGAATCTTAAGCCCTATCTCACCCAACGCTCTATAGTTAAAACGGATAGAGTATAGATTCTGTTCGTTCCGTTGGTTCCGTTTTTCTAGTAACTTGCGGTAAAACGCCGCGGCAGCTGGCGGTGATAAGTTTTGCAGTAGGTTTGTTCGTTCCGCCATCCTGCGTCTATCGCAAACCGCGGCGGTGAAATTTGCTGCTCTTTTCGATTCGCGGTTCACTGTAAAGTCACTAGATTCAGTTCGTTCCGTTTTTCTAGTAACTTGCGGTAAAACGCCGCGGCAGCTGGCGGTGATAATTTTTACAGTGACTCATGACTCGGTGGTAACAAAATAATCGGCGGTAATGTTCGCGTCTACATGGTCTACATATAAAGTGCTAGTATGCATGACAGTTCTTGACAAATAAATATCAGGAAAAAATTGTTATTTCTCAAGAAGTATGCTATGTAATGTTTCAGTTTTAGAAATTGAAATACATTTGTAAAATATATAAATGTCAATATCATATAAATTATGATTTGTAATAAGGTAAATTTAAATAACAATAGTAAACAATTAAAATAATGGAAAATGGAATAATGTATTTTTACTGAGTATCCTTTATAATTATAATAGTCTGAAGTATCTTCGAAAATAATTTAACGCAAACGGATCGAACATAAAAATAATTTTTAGTAACTTAAATTATTACCACGGCGATTGGCAGTGAATCGCAAAATGCAGCGACAATTACCGCCGCGTTTTGCGGTAAAACGTAGCATAGCGGAACGAACAAACCTCATTACAAGTATATAAATTCCCGAAAAATGAGAGAACAACCAGGTATGTATTTCTCGTTTTCTGTTACCTTTGACATCTTCATTGCTAAGTCAAAATTTAAGTGTACATTTACAACCAATTTCGAGCCTGCTTAATATTAACCAGAAGTGGATTAGGAGAGTAAAAAAAAGTAAAAAATGACTATTATTATAGCCATCATTACGCGCTTGTTGAATAATATATTAAGAATTGACATAGTATCAGGCGAGTAGATTATATTGGGTCGTAACTATTATTCTTATCTATATTTTAAAGATATATCTAGATAAAAGCTCCGTTCGAAATTTACACCATCAGTTATCGCATTTTAAATTACAGTTACACGTACAAGAAGCTTATTAAGTTAAAATAATTTCTGGAATGCATTACAACTTATTTTTAAGATAAAAAGTTTAACACGGAAAGTGTGCTGTGCTTCACCCGACATGCAATGTTTCAGGTGGTTTCAGTGTAACCTAAAAATTACCCATACTTTACAGAATAATATAAAACCAGGTCACAAAACAGTAAATTTACTTTTGCATAATAATTTATACCAGAAATAGAGTAATGTTGTTACTGTTTATTACTTATTACTGTACTTTTAAAGAAACAACATGTATGTTCTCAATACCATCACGAACGTAAAACTCAAAACGAAAAAAAACTGTGCAGCCTTATTTCAAGTCGACAGCTGAGCAAAGTGAAGTAACAATGTTACGATCGTCTCGGATTTTGCTTAGTACAAATTATAAAATAAATAAGTTGTGTTGCGTATAACGTTTCCATTTTATTAAATATTAATGAAAGATTAAAAACACATTAAAAATAAAAAATATTTTGAAAAGTAAAAATTTAAAAATAAGTTTTGCTGTCGGCTGGTTTCGAACCCGTCTCTCCGAATTTTGTTTATTACCAAGCGCACTTGCTACCACCATACTATCAGAACCGTTGCTTGGAAACTATTTTTTTCGGGATATGAAAAACAATTGGAAATTCTACAAATTTTCTTTTTTTTTTTTTAATATTACACATGTAAATTGACTGATTTGAAATATAATCCATAAAATTAGTATCCCCGGATAAGCATACAAAATTTCAACTTAATATCTTGCACTGGGGAGATACTATTTACAATTAACTGATTTTTCATGTTAATCCCCCATTTGTCGGTTGGCCTAAGACGCCCGGTATACGAGGTTCCACTATGGAGTTTTACTACAATAACCAGAAATTGCTGAAAGAATGTGGTATGTATTCGATAAGATTACCTAGTGTTTTTCTATTGGTTATGAATGTCGTGCTGTATATAGTGTAACGTGGAACGCCCGCCATCGCCGTCGCTATCGCCGCCGCTGTCGCAGCTGCGTCGCATCAATGAGCGAGTGTCTATTTATAGCGATGACGCAATCGCGCTAGTAGCCGGGCGAGGTAAACAGACGAGTCGCGACCTGGTTAATTACTTCCGGTCGCCTGAACCTTTTGTGTTCATTGTTACTATGTGTTCGAATTTTCTAGAGCTTTTCTAGAAAATAATAGCAGCTGTATATAAGGGACGTAGCTATGCTCGAGACACAGTTAGTGAAAAACAGAGTCATAGAGACATTGACATGGAGTGTTAGAGAGTAAAGTATTAGTGAAATGCACAGCAGTATCGTAGTGAGCATATGCAGTTGGTGTCGAGTAGGTACTCGGGAAGTTACTGGTATATTGGGATAGCTATAGATGTAAATACTCGGTAGTGTTGGCGAGTATTGGGAAGCTATAGTGTGCAAGAACAGTAACGGTGAGTCGGAAAGTTACTGGTATACCGGGATAGCTGTTAAAGAGAATACTCGGTAGTGTTGGAGAGTATTGGGAAGCTAGGTATACGGGGACAGTAACGACAAATGGACGTGAATAATAGGCAGTGGTGTTGAAGAATTGTGGCATACGGAGAGTCGGCGATACTGAGGCTGTGGAAGTTAGACAGAGAGTTACATAAATAGACAGATAGTGTTGTGAAAGAGGTGACTTCTGTCCGAGCAGTTGAATATACAGACAGTGTTGAGACAGTTGAGTATATAGACGCTGTGGAGGTCGGTAGGCGGACAGTTGAACATGATATATGTATATAGTGATATAAATATAGTAATATAAATACCGCGTAAACAGTCTACAAGAGTCTGCAACAGACCGGCAGTCTAAGATTGGAACGCATAGTGAAATAAATAGTAGTGTTAATTGGTTGAATAAATAGTGTTAGTATTATCTAGTTAATTATAGTTTTAACCTAATTAATTAGTTTTTAATAATTATCTAATATTAGTAATAGTAACTCTCATTATAGTTTAATAAACACTTAATTTTAATTAATAATAATTGTCTAATATTTACACTTCACCCAGATAAATAAAAAACGTTACAGTAGTTTGACGTAACAGGAGTAGGGGGTTCTTTTTCATGCCTATTTCTGCCGCCAAACTTTTTATTTACTTATTTACGAAAATAACAAATTATTACAATTTTTATTACTATGAAAAATATTGGAAAAACTTTCATTTACAATACGTTTTGCAAAATGTGAAACCGATTCATTGTACCCCCGAACATCTCACAAGACAGATCTTGTTCACATAACACGGTATCTTTCTCTATCTCTTTCTATGTAGAGCCTATTACGTCACAGCTTTCAAAGACTGCAGGACGTGCACCAATTTTTGAAAAGAATTAAACATATTAGCAAAGATATTTCAATGGATTTTAGGTATTTCTCTGCTCAATATTTTCAAGAGCAAAAATAACATATGCACCCTTCAGAAAGGTAAGCATATCTCGTTATAAAGCCAGTCTAAGCTACCCTGACGGTGGTAAGGTGTAACCTCACCTTCCAACCCTTATCTTATGTCACTTAACATTCTGGTCTGGGTTCGCATCCAGCCAACACCCAGGCGACATCAAAGACGGCTGAGATATTGTTTAAACAAGATAATGAGACACCTAACGCCCTCGCTACCTACGGAAGACAGGTGTATCCCACACCAAGAACAAATTATTGTACATGGACCGAGATGTAAGCAGTGGCGCACGGAGATTTTTTTTATTGGGAGCTAATAAGAGTTTCAGTTGTATATTTGTATATAATAGTATTTTAAGAGAACTAATGCGCCTTTTATGCAAGTTTTTAATAAAAAATCGTACTGTCAAAATTAGGAAATTTTGTGTCAGTTGGTGATACTAATGTGAAGTTTGACGGTCAAACCTTTCTTTTCCTGTTCTTATTACTACTTTTAAATTCATAATTATATAAAAATAGTATCCTTAACAATCGTTTGTGTTCGTTTATTTATCGAGAGATGACATTTGAAATTTTTTGACATTGATAGCTACCAACCTTAAAAAAATAAATTGAACTAGTCTATTACAGCATTCGAACTATTAACTAATGGGTCGATTCTGTTCACATCTGTATCTCTTACAGATCTGTAAATTTGTAAATAATGAACAAAATCGCAACGAAAACTGCACTCTTATGTATAATTTTATATTAATCAACAAAAATAGCTTCGTTTTTGTCAGGGTTTTACAGATTTACAGATCTGTAAGACTTACAGATATGAACAGAATCGACCCATAATTCTTCTGGGTTCTGTAACAGGCGAAAAATAAAAAAAAATATAATTTTGAATTCTTACCTTTAGCTGGTCCGGTCGCAATTTCCTTTTTCTTCGCATCTCTTTCTCCTGTAACAAAAATATACACATTAGATTTCAACGTGTTACATCAACTTAAATTTTAAGCGTTTCTTAAATAGACAATATTGCATCGAAATGAAATTTCAAATGAATTATTGTGTATTGCTGTTTTAATTTCAAAATCCATTTTTACTTCCTTGTACATAGTAAAGGAAGTATTGTAATCGCGAAAAATTTCGGTTTTCAGATTTGAACGAAAATATCTATTTTGACTAATTTCGTTGTGACGTCTGTACGTACGTACGCGCAATGTTATTTTTTTCAATCGGTAGACTTAAACTGTGGGGACTAACTTTGTTATTTTAAATGGGATCATATATTTTTTATTCACTTATTAGATAGAGAATTTTATTCTGAATTCAGTGATATAATATTTGCATACTCTCACATAATGTTTTTTTTTTTTTTTTGAGAAATATGCTTATAAAATTTTATATTAATATGATTAAAATATGACTATAATAATTAGTATATTCCATAACTAGTATGCAATGGATAGATTTCGCGCGAGCGAAAAGTTTGTACTGTTTCGCGAGTGGCGGAAATACTGTTCTATACGAGTTTTGGACTATATTTTCTCTAACACTATTTAAAAAATATATTTTGCTTATCACTTGACATTTTTGCAATTTTTATTTAACTTACCATGTAAAAGCTTCAAAACGCGTAAAACAAGGCGTATAATTAGATTTTGTAATAATTTCTTTTATAATTTGACAGTTAAGGCAGTTGAGGTGACAAAATCGAAGAAACAAAGCGCTAAGCAAAGCCAGCTTGATTTTGAAAACAATTGTGTTTTCGCATATATTTTAAATGGGTGAATTGAAAAACTAGTGGTCTGTGACTGCCTATTACGGAATATTATTCCGTAAAAGTATAACAGAATGTCCTCATTCTGTAACACTTTTCAGTTACAGAATGTATGAATTCCATAGTAGTGTTAGAGAAACATTTTTCTTATCGATTGACAGAAGGAGTTATTCACTCCTTTCTGTCAGAGCACTCTAATTCTATGTAAAAAATTAATATATATTCATTTTTTCCATCCGCGGCACTCTCGTTATAGGCATATTTTAATCATATTATTACAAAATTTATATGCATATTTCTTTTAAAAAATCCTAATGTAATAGTATGTAAATATTATATCACTGAATTCAGAATAAAATTCTAAAAAAATCTAATAAATAAATAAAAAATATATGATCCCAATTAAAATAACAAACTCGGTTCCCACAGTTCGAAAACCACTAATTGAAAAAAAATAATTTTACGCTCATTAAAATAGTCTAGTAAAATAAAAATTGTTTCCTAATTTAACCGACCTCGTATAGCTCTTATATTTCTTGAGTTAGCAATAGTGTACCACTTAAAATGAACACCCTGTATATAATTTTCAATAGGAGATAGTAGATGGAGCTTCAATATACATAGTAGAAGACTACTATTAAAAATAGTAGATCTGGCAACTGGCAACCCTATTTGCACAGAATGGAATATAACAGGAAATAACCAAATTTTATTTCTTATTCTATTCTATTCCCGTTCCATTCGGCTTGCTCCTATAATATCGAGTTTTTAATCTACAATATTTTTTTGTATTTTGTAAATTACAATCTCCTGCACAAAATTTACTCCATACGGCTATGATTTTCAGCATGAGGAAGTAGTTAGAACGAGGTAAGATGCTACACTTTGCAGAAATTATGTTTGCTAAGGTTTAGTTTGAGGGTTTAATAAAAGTTTCAAGATTTACATATTTATAAGTTCAGAAATGCATTATATTCATATTTGGGTTATAAGGGTATGCTAATTCTAAGTTTGATTAAGCTCTATGTTCAGAGAAACTCAGACAGAGATCATTTCTAATTTCTGTAGACATAAGTGCCAAAAAATGTACAGTTGTCCCAAAACGTATCGGCAATTTTTCAAAGATGAATTCTAGAACTTATTTAGAACCGAAAAGTCCATAATATAAACATATGTCCGAAACGTAACCGTTAACAAGACATTTTATATTTTCGTGAGTAAAATTTTAATTTAACGAATTATACGAAAAAAGACTGTTTTTAATACATTTTTATTTTTTTATTTACAAGAAATGTTCAAAATTATCTCTATTGTGTTCTCATGTTGCAGAAGAGATGATCTGTAATATTTTTTTTATTTGTTTCTTAATAATTTCCAATATTTTCATACGTAATATAACAAGTGATATGATAATCATCGGAGATATTCTCGAGTGAAACCGAATTGCAGATTTCACGAGTCCGAAGAACGAGTGAAATGTGCTGCTTCGGTTTCACGAGCAATATCGTCGATTATTAATCATATCACGAGCTTATTTTTAATGAGAGAATATAATGAATTTTTATGACACATTGTGCGTGCTGGTAACTTTTCATATATTACTTTACAACATGGTTAATTTTACAATTGCCTTATTATTATTATCATTGTTGATATCAAAAACGATTACCGCACATTTTTATATTCAAAATCAACTGTCAATGTCAAATAAAGAAAACAAATCCCTTAGTAACGAATGTAAATAAGGTGATAATTTCTTTGTTTTTTATCATCGCTGCGATAGACATGTAACTAGGGAGATTCTGAATGTTGATTGGCGGAAAACATGTCACGAGACTCATGAATTATATTCTCATACGTAATATAACAAGTGATATGATAATCATCGATGATATTTTCGAGTGAAACCGAATTGCAGATTTGCTGCTTCGGTTTCGCGAGCAATATCTTCGATTATTAATCATATCACGACCTTAAATTTAATGAGAGAATATAATTAATTTTTGTGACACATTGTGTGTGCTGCTAACCTAACTTTTGATATATTATATTACAACATAGTTAAATTGACAATTGCGTTATTATTTTAAATAAATATAAAATAAATATATCATCACGGCTTATTACCCATTGCTGGGTGTGCCAATCTGCTTTGTACACAGATGCGGTAATGATGAAATATTTGCACCGTGCGGGCGCTTACCAGGCGTCACCTCACGGGCACTCATTGCTGGCGTGGAGAGTGTACCACAGGGGTCAATTTTGTGGCATATAAAATTCGAAATATTTGGCGCCGGTCGGGGTCGAACCCGGTTCCCCATATTCGCGACCTGACACTCAGGCACGCGGCCACGAGACCCCATTATTATTTTAATCGTTGTCAATGTCAAATAAAGAAAACAAATCCCTTAGTAACGAATATAAATAAGGTGATAATTTCTTTGTTTTTTATCATCGCTGTGATAGACATGTAACTAGGGAGATTCTGAATGTTGATTGGCGGAAAACATGTCACGTGACCCATGAATTATATTCTCACCCCAATAAATTAATAATTCGTCTTTTATTAATGTTTAAAACAAAAGAATGTAGACTTGTTATATATCATTGGAAAGCTTATAAATTAAGCAAAAAGACGAGACTATTTTCAACATAAGTTCCTATTTAAAAAATCGTAATCTCTAGAATTAAAAGTTTTCAAAAAATCTAATTACGCCATCTTATTCTGTCTAAAAAACGGTAATTTTTTTGTAAAAACAATTTTTCTCTAACTATCATCATAAATAAGAAACAGAAACAAAATAAGATCGAAAATTTCTGTGGTGCCTATTAAACTTTTCTGGAAAAGTTGGCCCTGAAATGTGCAAACGGTTTTGATCTATCATTAATATTACCCGAGATACCTTAAAAGCACATCGAAAATGAGACAGCCTGTACAGCTACTACAATATTTTGACTAACTCCTTTGATGTCGTAAGTGTTTTTAACATATTAATAGACATCTGAACAAATCTGCAAACTGCAAGTCTTACAGATCTATAAATCTGTAAAATACTGACAAAAACGCATCTATTTTTGTTGATTAATATAAAATTACACATACGAGTGGCAGCTTTCGTTGCGATTTTGTTCATTATTTGTAGATTTACAGATCTGTAAGATTTGTTACGAATAGAGCCATAAAACCGTCAGATTCCTTAAATCATATGCAAAATTTTAAACATTCGTTTCCAAGTGAGTAGCTGGTGATATATGAAAAATACTGTAAGTCCTTTTAATCCTTTTCCGTTCCAAAGTTTAATTTATTTATTCATTGTGTTATACGAGGCTGTAACAAGGAGCTTATGTGTTGTCCAGAACAGAACAAAATCAAAAAAGTAAATTTATGACTTGTCTGAAAATATACACTTGGTGGTGAGCTGTTCTCATATGTTATAAGCTGTCCTCCTACACATGTTGCGAAAAAATACTACTACATAGATGCTTCTCTCTGTCACAGACGGGTACAAATTTTTATCCAAAGCATTCTAATAATAACGCTAGAACTAAGGTGATTTGAATCATATAAAGCTGTCCGTAAATCGTAACGTGAGTTATGCATTTATATTATAACGTTTTTATTTATTTGGGTAAAGTGTTAAAATCAAAGAATTATTATTAATTAAAATAGATGTGTATTAAAACGATAAATAAATATTTAAAAGATAATAACAATGACAATTACTATGGTTAAACAATTATTAAATACCAATTTAAGACTACAAATATAATTAACTATTTAAACACTAATATTATTTATTTATTTAAACAATTACCACGACTATTTATTTACACGATATTACTGATTATTTATTTCGACTATTTATGTCACTATTTATTTATATCACATTTTACTGTCTGACCTACCGACCTCCACAGCGTCTATATACTCAACTGACTCAGCAGCGTCTGTATATTCAACTGCCCGGACAGAATTCACTCCTTTCACCTCACTGTCAATTTATGTGACTAATTAACTAACTGTCCTTCTGATGGACTTCTGATGGACTGTTCTAAATTCTACAGATTCAGAACACCACTGACTGTATGCCACTACCACAACTCTTCAACATCACTGCCGAGGTTCCACTTCCACTTACTGTTACTGTCCCCGTATACCTAGCTTCCCAAAACTAATTAAAACTACCGAGTAAAACACTAAACACTAAACTAAATATGTTCACCACGATACTGCTGTGCTACTCAACTTACTGACTCCTTACTTCTTATATATCTACGAAATGCGGTGTTGCAAAAAAAATTAACATATCTTTTTTCGAATAAGTACGATCTACAGTGTTATTAAATATGATTTTCTGTTCAAATTTCTATATACAGAGTGTCTTACAACTCGCGCCCCAGACGAAACTGACACTTGCCGACGACAATAGGTTGCCAACAAATAGAAGAAAATAATTTGCGGCTGCTTGCATAACGGAGTTACAAGACTTTTTAATCCACCAATCTCGGAAGGATATCTTGAGGTGTGATGATATTATTACAAAATAAAACTGGTTGCTAGGTTTTAAAAATACTACTAGTGAGTTACAAAATTTGTTTGGCTTACTGTAATTTTGACACTTTAAAGTTGACTTTTCACTGTCAACAAATTTAGGTTAACAAAGGTGTCATCAGAGATCATCATTTATATCGTACAGTGCAACGTGTTGTAGCAGCTGTGTAAAATGGGTTAAACGAAAATATGAATGTCATTTGATCTGGCATAACTTGACCGGTCTCATGCGTCCTTGCGATGGCTCTCAATATCACTTTATGATCCACAAGATTTCTATCCGGAAAACGTTCCGAATAGACTCGTGCTGCCTCTCTGGCGTTAGGTCATCATTTCTAAGTAATCAGCGGCTGAATACATGGTAAGAATTTGCCTTTTTTTATTCACCTTGTCAAATTTAATTTGACACTGACATTTTTTTCGAAAACTACAGTCGCCCACACATTTTAAAGAAGATTTTATTTATATAAAACCATAGTAACGTAAAATTACGGCAAACACACGTTAAAGGCGTAGGTATCTGATTGGTCAATTTGAAGACGTCTTTTCTCGAATATCTTTTAAGCTAGATTTTTTTTCTTTGAAATTACACATCCGAATGCTGTCTTCTGTTTCCTCATTCACTCTGGGGCGCGAGTTGTGAGACATTATGTATATTAAGCACAGTAGCAGTTTAAAAATATAATTTTTGAATTGGCGCCAAATTACACTGTCTGTGACGTCAGAATTACATTAGCCAATGACAAAACTGGAAAGATGATGAAAAAAACAAACAAATGTATCATATATCAACGTCAATGATTGCTTTAATGACAACTGTGTGACATAAGGTCTGACTTATAGTGCAGTGTGATTTTTGGTTCTTTAGCGTAGTTCTTAGTTATTTATTATTAGATTATAGAGTTATATTTCATAGTTTAATCCCAGTATTATAAAAGATGGATAAGTAAAGCACTAGCAAAGTAAAATTTACTCATGAAGTAAAATAGTTTATTCCAAAGATTTTCGTCAAAACAAGAATAAAAATACTAGCTAAGTAAACCTATAGAACAAATTACTCCACCGATGTTCGAGGAAGTAAATTTTATTCTATAAAATAAATTTGACACATGTCAACATTAATTAAATTAAATTCATTATAAATTGCATCCCATGTATTATTTTTACATTTATTTATCTCCAACATGTTTTCTTTGTCTATTTCTGAGTAATTTTCCCCCGTTCTCTCTTTTTTCCATTTTAGTTGACACCTGACACTTTATGACACACACACACAGTTTATTTTCTATTTTGACTTTTGGATTTATTTCGTGTCAGGAACATATAAAATACAATATTAGAACGTATATAAAACATATTCCAGCGACACATTGTTTGGAATAGATCCTCTTAAGAAATACCGTCTAGTAATGTTTTGTCCTGGATTTATCAATCTCTCTTATGCTCTAGTAGTGCAAAAATTAGCCGGTATAAGAAACCGTAGCATGAGTGCATCATTTTCCAGCTAAAAAAATAAATGTATTCGATAGTTCTTATTTAATTATAAAAATATTTATATTTACATCAAAATGATATTTACAACAAAGAAGTTTTGATTTTATGTTTTTATCTTTACTTGCGACAACCATTTCATTCTTCTTTCTTCGTTTTGAGGCTCTACTAGAAACATGTTTCCCTATTATCAGTTCTATTTGGGCACACTGCACAAAACACTTTTTTACAACCATGTTTGATTATTTTTAAATACAAAAATCAGTAGAAGTTGACAGCTGTCATGACTGTCATTCGTTTAATTTTCGTCGGTGGCAATTGCAAGCCACACCCTCATTGGTTAGGACCTTTCGAACGTCATCAGGCGAAAGGGGAAGCGGAAAGTTAAACAATTTTCTCATGAATAAACAATAATACGAAAAAAAAAAAAATAGAGGCTAAATATTTTTTCTTATACTTTTGATTAAAGGTACATTCACAAATGAAAATTAGGTTTTAGATATATGGTTTATACTTTAGATTTAATGACCTTGGCCGCATATTATGTTATAACTCCATTCACACTTCAGAATTTACTGTCCCTAAACTCAAACTATAAAGCTAAACATTGCAAGGTCCAAACTTTAGCTTTATGATTTAGTTTGACGTCACAAACTTCACCAATGAGGGCGAGTCTAAAACGATATAGAAATATACACCCATCTTTATTTAGTATTCACTTGGATTCGGCCTTTAAACCAAATACGAAAAGAACAAGGAGACTGGCAAAACACGAAATTTAATTGCAGAAATATAATCAAAACCAATAATGCCAAGCGAATGACAGTTACACGGCTTACGGGTATTTATTAAGTACTCCTCTACCGATATTTTAATCTTGTTTTTGAAGCATTTACATAGATGTCAGTACAAACAAAACTAAATTAATGTTAAATTAAACGTGCATTTATGAATGACTTATTTAAATCTAAACAAAAACCATAAACCTAATTTTCATTTGTGAATGCACCTTAAAGCAAAGAAAAAAAACCGTGCAACACCTCATTGTTAATTATGCGTTTAAGGTTGAAGTTATTTGCAGCTGATGGTTTGATCTTTGTAAGGGGTCCAATTTACATTTGTGTGAAGCAACTCGTATTTTCACACTTGGTTATTATTGGGTTCAGGGTGGAATAGGTTTCGTGTCAGTTATGAGTTGATCTTTAAATGACTGAATATTTTCATACCATCATACGAACGAGGCCTTGCAGCAAGGAAGGTCCATTAGTCCAAGATCCCAGGACCCCCAGACGTAACTTATTTTCTCAAAGATGAAATGTGTGGAATAGGGTAGTATTCCTATGTACATTGAACGCACGCATACTTGCTAAGTTGGGTAGACGGCCAATTTACAGGTACCAGGTGCGAAAGGTAAGCAAAAATTGGACTTACTTCACTTAAATTCTGAAAGCTGATTTTTATGTATGGCTTATAGAATATTAGTACAAAATAATATTCAATATTCCCAGACACTTCCGCTGGGCCTTAACTTCCGACAGACGCTTTAAAGCTCACACAAAAATACATGAACTTTACTTATTTTCTGATGCTTGATTTTTATATATGTTACTTAGGGGAGTTATTTGAAGAAAAAGACGTAAATTCAGAAGAAATAATAGGAAATTTTGCACCACATAATTTAGAAAATAAAATACTAAAAGCATTTGATAAAGAAATAAAAATTTTAATTATTCAGAATAAGAAGTTATTTATTAATAAATAATTAACATGTCAATAGAAAGTTTATACTTAATTATCATCTGTTTTGTAATAAATAACTTCTCAGTAAATATTTTTTTGATTTTTTAAAAAATAAATTTCCAATAAATTTTTATTTAATGAAAAATATTACTTTTAAACAATATTTATTTCCTAAATTAACATCTATGCTCTTACAAACTCAATATAAAACTGTATCCCAAGCGACACAAAAAAATGTTGACTTTTCGATAAAATTTATTGAACAATAAGTCAAAAATTAAAAATTGTGGACTAAAATTCCACTTTGGATGCTACAGTGCAAACACAGAGTAGAGTAGAGCAGACTGTAAGTTTAAGAGGAGGAAATCAGTTTACATAGCTATCTCGCTCGCTCTGAAACGCGTGTATAGTCCCCCGCGCTCATACTCATAGCAGAATGTTTTTGTGTCTGGGGGGATGTTTGGCCCTTAGCATTTGTCTGGCTGTGTACATATAGGTTTGAAATAGTTCCCTAAGTAACATATATAAAAATCAAGTATCAGAAAATAAGTAAAGTTCATGTATTTTTGTGTGAGCTTTAAAGCGTCTGTCGGAAGTTAAGGCCCAGCGGAAGTGTCTGGGAGTATTGAATATTATTTTGTACTAATATTCTATAAGCCATACATAAAAATCAGCTTTCAGAATTTAAGTGAAGTAAGTCCAATTTTTGCTTACCTTTCGCACCTGGTACCTGTAAATTGGCCGTCTACCCAACTTAGCAGGTATGCGTGCGTTCAATGTACATAGGAATACTACCCTACTCCACACATTTCATCTTTGAGAAAATAAGTTACGTCTGGGGGCCTGGGATCTTACTCTACATGGGAAGTCAGTGCACGGGACCGAACTCGGATCAAACTATGCCGAAATATAGAAATTACCTCGCCCAGTCCCGGCTTGTTTATCAAAACCGACTTCGCAATCAAGTTCGAAATGTTCCGATTTTCACAGCCAATTCTTATCCCGAAGTTATGGAAGGTCCTATAATCTTTCTTCGTTATTGAATTCTATTTCTTGTTGAGAATAAATAAATTTCAATAAACTATTCAGTAGAAAATCTGGCGGGAATTTTTCGATTAGCTACTGACGGAAATATTTCTCTTTGATTACATTTGTTTTTTCTACGGATCTATGCGAACGCAACCGGCTTGCGATTTGAAGTTTCCCTTTGCAGAATTAAATCCAAACTTTATGAATAATAATCAGAGGTTTTTAGTAACTTTAAATTAGTTCCACAACGTAAATAAATCGAAGTTGGCCGTGCGAAGCGTCTGAGGTCGCAAGAACATACGAGAAGATTTTTCATTTGTTTGTTTATGCGGAATCCAAGGCACACTTGAAGTACAAACTTTCAGGCGACTGCCATCTGCACTATATATTTTCATTTACTTCAACTTTTTACAAGCGACCGTAATGGAAATAATATACAATTAAACCTGCAACGCCTTTGTAAAATAGAAACTTTTTTCTTATTCTATGGACAATTTGTGAGATGCTGGGTGGCCAATAATATTATAATACATTTGGATAATGAGATACTTATTTTCATTTCTTCCAATTTTTATTTCTTTTATTGTTCATACTTCCTGCTTCCAGGGGCGCACACAGGATATTTTTTTGGGGGCGGTCCAACTAACCTCCCAGGAATAAAAATTCGCTTTAGTGCTATTTTTTTTTAATTCGTGGCCTAATTTTTGATGAAAAGTAAAGTAGGACTTAGTGGTTCCATATGTATTTGTTGTTTTTATGTAAATGAAATAAGTACTTTAAATTTTTGAGTTAAAATTCTTTAAAGATTTCTTTGATATTTAGTTACACGCCTATGGACCTATGGAAATCAACGCTGCTGCCTCTGCCTTCTGAATTCAAGTTCGATACACACAGCACAAAACTTGTAATTAATAAACGATCAACGGAAAACATTGATTGTTAATAAATTAATAAAAGTAATTTTTTTTCTATTTTTGGATAACAAAATTATAAAATTATGTCGTAAAACAGGCTTCTTAACATGTGTGAATAGAGGCTTAGCATAGTTATGAGGTTATGAGATGAGATATCGTCGACAAATCGTAATGCTTTAAATACGTTATTCAAAAATGTAAGTACATACTCTTGTCCATTAAACGAGGTATATCAGTACGAATTAGTAGGCCATTTATTGTTCCCGCCCAAACATTTTTTAATGAAATTTTTTACAGCATGAGAATTTTTGTCTGTCCAGGTATGTGTATTGTGCACAATAAAGACACCTTCTCTAGTAAATCCAGCCTCATCAGTGAACAATACATTGAACTTTTTCACGTGGTATGGATAAAGGTAACTGTTTGCTTTTTTAAAAATTGTCATATGTCATATGTGACACTCCGAACTGTAATAATCTCAAAGATGTACAAAATATACAAATGTGCGAATATTAGGAACATAATTATTTGGCAAAAGCTCCGTCTAAATGCGTTGTAGTGTCTTTATGTCAATCACAAAGTAAATGTAATACAGATACGACTAAATAAATAAACCATAGGTAAGTAATTACAATGTCTACTCGCTATTCGTAAACGTAAGCATTTTGACAGAATTTTACCTTATAAACAAGTTTAGTACTGTCAAAATTTAATTGCAACAACAGGACTATTAATTGCTAAAACAATTTTTTAATAGCTATTGCTATTACTAGTTAAATTTAATGTACTTATTTTATTTACACCCTGTATAATGGTTGTAAGTTTTAGGGGCGGTCCGGATCTACTAGACCGTCGCCCTGTGTGCGCCCCTGCCTGCTTCTCCTAATTTTCTTACTAGGCTGTTCTGATCCATCCTCATTATGTGTTCGAATCAGTTGAGTGTTCCATCTAGGTGCAATTACTCGAAATCTCAGTCAAACACCATTTATATTCTCTTATTTAGTTTTACCTGTTTACATAAACTTAATAAACGACAATACAATAACAAATATCGCACGGCATTTACAATGAATAAAATAGGGGACTACAGCGCAATTGAATTAAGAGAAATTGGGAAAAAATATTGAAAGTATACCCTTAATAATGAATATTAATAAAGAAATAAAACGAGATAATTGAAATACTTCGGAAATAAGGGGGTATTTGTTATAGCAGCTCGTCACTCATGTGAAAATGGTATGACTAGCGAATGAAAGTTGACGTTCAAATTATTTTATAGATGTGGTTTCTTTTGAAATCCTTGAGAAGAATAAAATTGTTCGAAATATTCAGGTATGAAATTTTTGCATGAACCCATTTAAATACTGGATTAGGAAAGCACAGAAATACATTACTAGCTCTGCATGAAAATAGATGGCCGACTAGGGTAACTGGATATCAAAACAGGGGTGCGTTTAAAATATTTTAAATATTTTTTGTTTATGTTTATAACAAAATATTTTGATCTTTAAAGTAATTAGTTTGACAATAGGGGATTACAGCTCAATCGAATTAAGAGGCATTAGTAAAAAATAGTGAAAGGAGATGCTTAATAATGAATATTAATAAAGAAATAAAATGATATAATTGAAATACTTCGGAAATAAGGATGTTTTTGTTTTAGCAGCTCGTCACTCATATGAAATCCATATATATATATATATATATATATATATATATATATATATATATATATATATATATATATATATATATATATATATATATATATATATTATTTTGATTGGCGACTCAAAGACGGCCTATAAATATATAACGAATACCCAGTTAGGGGCGGAGCCTACTACCAATGGAAGTAGAGAAATTCAAATAGCGGAGGCGTGGCTATCAGTTCAGTAGTGCAATTCTCAAACAGTTTTAATTTGAATATAAATTTCTTGCATTAAACTTAATAATTTTGATACACTTGCAATTATAAAGCATAAGACTTGTACAGTGTTATAATATTAATTTGATTTTTATAAATATAATTTAAAAATAGCATGCATTTCAAGAACATTTTAGATCCACGAAGAAAACAGTTTTATATAAAAACTTTTATTCGTGACGTCATAGCTATATTTTCAAACTTCGGGGGACCAAAACTCGCTTATTAATAGGAACTTTTTTCCGGATTTTCACCAATAGTTTTACTTATACTTTCTGATGAAATTATATTAAAAAAACGGTGGAATCCCCTATCCTATGAGATAGGATTATTTTTAATTTCCTCTAACAGTAATTCCGACTCAAGGGTTGCTTATACCTGACATGAACTATCAGTCTAGTATTACAATTCTCAAACAGTTTTTATTTGAATATAAATGGTTTGCATTAAACTTAATAATTTATATACACTTCCAATTATAAATCATGTAGTATAATATTATTCATTTATTATTTATAAATATAATTTAGAAATACCATATATTTCAAGAACATTTAAGTTCACGAAGAAAACAGTTTGAAAACTTATATTCGTGGCGTCACATCTATATTTTCAAACACCGGATTTTCACCAACAATCTTAGTTTTACTTATACGTTCAGATGAAATTATATTTAAAAAATGATGGAATTCCCTATTAATATATTTGAATTGTGTGAATAGAATCACAAGAATCTATATCTGTCAAAATTCTTTCGTTATTTTAATCAGAGTATAGCGTACATAATTATTGTTGATGTAGTTACTGTATTGTATTAAATGTTATTTAAAGTAAATAATATATGTAGGTATTATTAAATTGTTGTATTTCGTATTTGAGACAAAACCCACGCAATAGGTACAAAATACAACTGCAGCTAGATTAGAAACTTATTGTGAACAAATAATTATGATACAGCATTGTTTTTGTAGTAATTGCAGACCAGTAGTTAGTGAGTGGTTTCTGTTTGCAAATTTATGTTACAAGTACGTATTTGATTCAAATTCTGTAATCGACATATTATAATTAAACATACCACAATTATAATTCATTATAAACTTAAACTATATGTACATTAATTTTAGAAGCTGTATTCTTTTTTGTGTTTCAATCTTGCATTTAATCACTTAATATAATAATTTGATGTGACCAACACAATAACTCCCACCATTTTATTATTATTATTATTAATATTATTATTATTATTATTATTATTATTATTATTATTATTATTATTATTATTATTATTATTATTATTATTATTATTATTATTATTATTATTATTATAAACTTATGCTGAAAACTGTATTAAGTTTTTTTCCATATAACTATTGTTCTATTTACTATTTTCTTTTTAAAACTTTACTATTATTAATTTGAAATGATAAGTTTTTTGACATTGACAGTTAAGCTTGATTTATAGCGTTTTCAGCTTACACAGTGCAAGTGCGCACTGAGTGCAACATATCACGTGACCACACTGAACGAGTTCTGCCCTCATTCGCCATATTTGCACTGACCTTATTGCACTTGCCTAGGGAGTCAGTGCACAAAAGTCGCACTGAGCCAGTGCACGGTGCAATTTTTTCTTAAGCTGAAAAGGCATCAGCTGACTAATTTTTGCACTCAATGACTAGCTGAAAACGCTCAGTGCAAAAAAGTGCGCACCAGTGCGCACTCAACTTGTAAGCTGAAAACGCTATTATAATCAAAATTTTCTGAATTATAGTATAGGATCCATACACACACATACACACAGATATCATCGTGAAAATGTCAAAATTGGATTCTAGGAACTTTAAAACGTAGTCATTTACTAAGATCTCGATATGCGATTTTTAGCACGATCCCTAATTTATATCAAATAACATCAGTGGTACACTCTCCATAATAGTTTGAGTACCCGTCATATGAAATCTGATAAATACTGACATCTGCGATAAAAAAAATTGTAATGAATTTTTATTTATATTTGTACAGAATTATCATTCTTCATACATTATTTAAACCGAAAAATTGTATTCGGTTTTCTCTTTCGAAACATTACTCTCGTATAAACATCACAAATATCTGTAATACAATCCATGTCCATAGCCGGCTTGTCTATTGGGCTCGGCTAGATATCTCCCTTTATCCTTCAACCACAAATCTCGTTTTCGTTGTATTTACGGTAGATTTAAATTTGATAAGCAAATATTTACAGAGAATCGGGTAAATACACATTCAGATACTTTCCAGTCTGTATGTATGCAAATATGTGTAGCCCAGGGACGTCCATACTTATTTTGCCTGGGGGGTAGCAGGGAGATAGTCGTTATTATATATTTATATGGAGATTCAATAATAATGAATCCATTTATTTCTATACGAAACAAGGGATACAGAATACATTTGTTTACCATAAGGTGTAAGGGTTTGATTTTTTATTTGTGCACAAACTTTTTTCAATATTTCATGTCGCTGTATCTTGCTATTTTTTTGCTAATTATTATCATTTTAATGATAATAATTAGCAAAAAAAACTCACTATAGTGAGTCTTCGGACAGGTCTCAGCGGAAATGCTGCCTCCACACCACTCTGTCATGCGCCTCGTAATTTCCCCCCTCCTTGATATTTGTTACTTATTTCTTCCTCTTCCTTTTGTATTTTCCCTTCAATTATATTTTTTTCTATTTCGGTGTTCTCATGTGTCAATAAAACACTGTTTATCACTGAAAACACGACTTTTATAAGATCTATAAACGTACTGTTTTTGGCGCCTTTCGTATTCTAGAGGTGGTAGTCATGACAGATAAATTACATATAACCTGAAAATGATAAGTTGTTTATGTTGAAATATTACTTCTAATTATTGATTTTTATCTTTTCTCCAGGTGATAGGACTAGAAAGAAGAGGAATTTATAGCTATAGCTGTGTTAGTTCAGAAAGAAGAAACTTTAAGTTATAATCTTTCAACTAAAAAATTATGAAACAAGAAACAATGCGCTCAGATTTACTTTGTCAAAACAATTTAAACGGTAAGTTTTATTTATTATAATATAATTTTTTGGTAATATTGTAATTGTATTGTTATATCAGGCAGGTTTTGAAATGTATGGTGCACGTTACTTGAAATGTTGACACTGTCAACTCAATTTGTGGCTACTTGTAAGTAAATATGAAAATTTTACGATCCATAATGTCCAGTTCCACATCGAGGCGAACTATCGAATATTAAATTTATGATTTAGACATAAGTGCCATATTCAAATAAAAAATATGTTTTGTATTGAAGAATGTAAGAACAGCTGTTGCTGTTATGTCTGCAACTGAGCAGTGTATGTGTTGTTCAAAATGGTGGAATTTAAAAATGTAGATCAATAAATTGTTCATTAAAGTATTTCATTATTTAAAGAGTTTTATTTATGATAATAATCTACACGAAGCAGTGATCCCGATTCGTTATTTGATAAATTTACCTTTATTACAAGATATGTTAAATCAGGTGGTTCATTAATAATCCGGTGGAGTACATTGTAAGTATTGGTTTTTCTCTTCCATAATTATATAATGCTTGATAAAATGTTTTAATGTAAACAATCAGTCAGAATCACACAATACCCAAACTGTCAAAATGTGAAATTTCAAATGTTAGCGGGAAGCCTTACCAACATAACTGACAAAGAAAACCAAGACATATTTTTGACAAGTCCTTTTTAGAAAAATCTAATTTAAAATTACCTCAATAGAAAAAATATTATAAAAAACATGTATCATAAGGCCTGTTAACGCACTCGTCCTTTGTAAAACTCGCCTGGCGGCTCGTTGTCCAAACTTGGACTCGTACGTTAACAGATTGCCTTATGATACTTGTGTTTTAATGTACCATTTTTGTATTAAATATGACGCGTGAAATGACAACTGTCAGCCATATGCATTTTGTTAATGTGAGTTAACCCGTGCAAATCGATGAGTTATTTTTTGACCCAAGATTAGCTGTCAGATAGGCTGGAAACTCTCTGTTGGTGTATGTAACCCTGGGTTAGCGTAACTTGAGGGTTTACCCACTTTCATGCAATCCACCCTTAGTTGTTTTAGGCCCGGTATTTCAATCTCCTAACAACTTCCTAATAAATTTTATTTACCTAACAAACATTTTTTGCGTATTTCAATGTCCAAACAAGTTATTAGGTACCTTATAAATTGTTTATTCGCTAACAAATTTGAGAGGAACTTCTAGTAGCTAATAAATTTGTTAGCTACCTAATAAAACGAATGTCATTGTCAGTTGTCATCACATTTACATTTGAAATAAGAAATGGAAATGTATTTAGATGAAATTGATTATATATAGGAAGAGGAAGAACTTGAAATTATTGAAAATATTAATCCCTCAAGGAAAATATAATATATAGTGTACGACAAAGACCTAATAATTTAAATATTTGGACCAATGAAGAATTTTGCAAAAGATTCCGGCTATGAAAACCTAGCACAGAATATATTTTAGAATTAGTAGAAAATTATATAAAATATCCCTCAAATAGGTAATTTCAAAATTGTAGTACTTTTACAAACTATGATTTTTCAATATAGACCAGAAAAGTGAGGTTAGAATTTGCCTTTGGCGCGAGTTCATAGTGTGAATTCCCTAGTATAGGTTTAATAAATATAGGAGTTTGATTTTACAGACAAAAAAGAATTCGATAGTTTATTTATTCAGTAAAAAATTGTCATTTTAGAAATTCATGACTTTCGCCGTTACACCAATTATTACTAATTTTAAGATTTTATTCTTCTTGGAGTTTCCATATTACTATTGGAGATTTTGGGGGTATACATAAATCCACAGCAGGAAAAGTTATCAAAAAAGTTACTAGAGCACTAACAAATTTAAGAAAACTTAGGAGTACTTGTAGAAGTACTAGTCCAAAATACAAATTTGTTATTTGCAGTTTCTTTTAATGTCCTTTTGATGCAATCAAATTTTAAACGAAATGATTTGCTATCGCGGTGGACGGTACCACGTTGTACATTAAATTCGCTAGTAATGATTTCCCAAATCTCCTACTTATTTTCCCACGTTGTGGAGTTCGCAGTCTTATTTGAATGCTAAATCGGTTAATAACAGAACTTCTGTCTTGGAAAAATTTATGTCCGTTTCTTGTCCATATTTTTAAGATATTATTGTAAATATTTGTATGTGACATTAAATGTCAGTGTCATGTATTATTTTAATTTATTCTATATTTTTACAACTAGATTCCAAAAAAGTATCTAATAACAATTTACATAGCAACTTAACATTGAAATACCGAAATTTGCTATCTTCCTAATAAATCTACCTAATAAATTTGTTTACCGAATAGTTGTTAGGAACATTTGTTAGGAGATTGAAATATCGGGCGTTAATATACTTAACCCTGTTTCAAGCTCAAGTACTGAGTTAAATTGTTTTCAAAATTGGCTCACTAGATCAAATAAACTTATGAAATCATGGATGAAGTTAGAGGTTTAGAATATTTAACTTTGAGTTGGAGAAACTAGAGTAAATTAATAATTAGAACTGGCGAGACGTGTACTGAACTAGAACAGTTTGCTTTAATCGATAAATAAACTTAGTTACCGAATTAAAGTGTAGTGTTGATGTATAAATATTGATATTTAGGGACATTACTGAACTGGAAATGACAACAAAAAATTCTTTCACGCATATTGGAAATAAATGAAGCATTACAGATATTCCTTTTTCTGTAGATAACAAAAATCTGTAAAACCGCGAACTATTTCAAAAATGTTCATTGAGCAGTATTATTAATTTAACGAAACATTTCTGCGCGATTTTCTTGAGAAATACGCTTCTTAACTACCATTTGGCAGTTTCCAGCCGGTGCACTGGATAAATTAGTTGTGTGATTGGGTTGAAAATCGCTGGATGGCATTATAGTTCATAACTACCGCAATTTTGCTGATTCACCGAAACGTATATCAATAAGCGGACGTATTGTGGAGGTCGTATCCGATGCGAATGTGCGCAGAGTGAATTAAATTTTATCCAGAGGTTCTGAGTTAAATATTCAGGGAGTGTCAATAGTTTCTTCAGCCGACAAACTAGATAGTTATAAAGAAATATTGTTAATTAAAATAAAAGTTTATTAAACGATAAATAAATATTAGGAATAGAATATAATTCATTAGTCACGTGACATGTTTTCCGCCAATCAACATTTAGAATCTTCCTAGTTATTTATTCCCTAATTTTAATACTATTGTCACGGTGTTTTAACTAATTTTATTTTTTCCTAATTTGTAAAAATGGTCAAACACGCAATTTGATTTTGCAACATCATTATATATCAATTTTGAAATACGTAATGCATGATTTGCGAATTTTAATTTTTTGCAGTCCGACCATAAGCGATAGGTAGTGCTACACCCAAAAGTGCTCGGTCTACCACAGGCTTAGTATGTCAAAGAAATAATGGTAGACTTGTATGGTATGACTAGCGAATGAAAGTTGACGTATAAATTATTTTATAAATATGGTTTGTTTTGAAACCCTAGAGAAGAATAGAATGGGCTACTTATGCGTGCCATTTTTTTACCTCTCGCTAAGAGAGGTATTGGATTCATGCTAAAAATCGCATATCCAGATTATAGTGAATAAGCACGTTTCTGGTCCCTAGAATCCAATTATAACATTTTTACGATGATGTCCGTGGATGTGTGTGTGGATGTTGGATCCACGATTTCTCAAATACTATAAGACATTTTTAACTACGGATTCCTCAATCTAACAATAATGGGAAGAGTTGATTAAGTTTTGGTAACAATTGGACAACCGGAAGTAGTAGTTACAACAAAAAAATTATCTAAATATTATTTATCGAAAATTTATATAAATACTTATATTAAAGAACGTTAAATTATTTATTCGATATTCATTATTATATCTTCTATAGATTTAGAGATAAAGAAATGCATATAAAATAATTTGATGTAAAAAAACTCAGATCAAACTACTACAAGACAAGAAATTCAAATGTTTGTAATTGACACATAAATGTCACTGTCAAAAATATTTGCACGCCATTGTCAAAAATATTTGTACATCATTATGAAGATTATGAAAATAAAAAAAAGTCAACAACGCAAAAGAATATACGTAAAAAAGAATACAAAAGGACAAAAATGACGAATATTGTACATAATTTATATTAAAATATCCCATAGATTTTGCAAATATATGTGAGAATTATTTTGTAGTGAGACATTTATATATGTATTTGTATTTAAAAATATTTTTCGTTTTATGCGTACAACCAGGTAAAATATCTAGCGAGCGGTTATGTGCTGGCCACATCAGATTTTTTAATTTGTGCCTCGATCGTGCAAAATATCTAATAAGCATTGCGGTCGGTAAATCCTCTTCTACCGGTAGGAAGCACTTACTGACCTTAATACTTAAATAACTATAATTTCACTCATCAGATTTTTATTTAATATTTTTGAAGAGACAATAAAAACTTACTACCCATATTTTTTCTTTTGGCAAAATTTTCATTAGTTTGCCAGAAAAATTAATGAAATTTTAATATTTAAATTACCACTATGTATAACGTAGAATTACACCAAACCAATGAATGGCCGTAAAGCAATGCCATCGGTACGTCCAATAGCAAAGGTATGTGCGGGTAATTTAAACAGGACAGATCATCTGTTTGATGTTTGAATAATAGTTTGGAGGTTAATATTTTCGTTTGTCATTTTAATCTTGTACGAGTATAAGCTAAGTTAAAATCTTTCAAAATTTGCTTAACAAATAGAAATACATAATAAACGTAACAGAAACCACGCAAATTGTAAATAATAAAGAAGAGAGACAGTGACAGAAAAATGAACTAATGTCAAAATCAAATTAAAACTCGCAGTCGCTCGCCATCTACAGGTTGCATTCTTAAATATGCATCCCTTTCTCCAGTTTAAAATAATGACGTCAAAGAAAATTTACTTTCTTAATTACTTAAAAAACATATTTTTTTTTAAATAAAATTTATATTTTAACTTACGTTTTCAACTTTACTTTAGGTATTTAGTAATAGATATCAGATTAATAAATAAAACAGTATTCTTTTCTTCACAAATAAATGTACATTTAGTGTTGCAATAAACATTTATTTGTGAAGAAAAGAATACTGTTTTATTTATTAAATTTATCTTCACGTAGCTCTAACAATATATTAATTAGATATCAGATTATCGGTACAACGCAAGTAGCCTATTGTACGAAATATTCAGGTATGAAATTTTTGCATGAACCCATTTAAATACTGGATTAGGAAAGCACAGAAATATATTACTATGTCTGGCTGAAAATAGATGGCCGACTAGGGTAATTGAATATCAAAACAGGGGTGCGTATAAAATATTTTAAATATTTTTCGTTTATGTTGATTTCAACAAAATATTTTGATCTTTAAACTATTTAGTTATTTATTTTTAATTTCCTCTAACATTAACAGTAATTCCGACTCGAGGATTGCTTACACCTGAGACGAACGAACTAAAATTTGCAGTATTAAATTTTTTAAATACATCCCTGAATCCTGTAGCTAAGGTCATTTTAAATGCCTTCTGGTATTGAATACAATTCTAATCTTCTGTAACCGAATACATAAGGGTCAGTTTCCTTTCAAATCAAATATAGGGAAATGCTTTCAAAAGAAACCACACGTATTAATTAATCTAAACTTCAACTTTCATTCGCTAGTCATACTATATAAACTATACCTAATTTTCTGGTGGAATTATTTGTCTTATCTCTGCCAATACTATTCTTGCAAATTTTGATTTTTTACTTTATTTTGAAACGAAGTATATTTACGATTGATTTTACCAAAGCTCCACGAATCAGCATAAAAAGATTAAACGCCTCTATACTATAAAATTACAAAGAAACCTCTTTGCACGCTAGCCACAAATTGCTCTGTAAGATTTGTACAAAGTCTCTTTGAGAAAATTTCCACCCTTCGCCTGTGTACATAGCCGTGTAGTTACCACATTCATTTTAAACCCAGTCTCGTCAGATAAACCGGAGTGTTAATTAAATTATATAATAAAATGTTAATCAAAGAACGTTCGCTATCAATATTTGTGTTTGAATTTTGTGTATATACCTCCAAAGCTGTACCTAATGAAATTTACGTCGTCTGCGAGGTCCCAAGTTAACTCGGTTTAAATGAAATAGAATTGAAGAAAATTAAATTTCTTTGCCAAAGATTTTGATCTTATTGCGTAGTGTTTTACAAGCCCCATTTTGGAATAACTATACTTTTGAAGCTTACTCCTAATTTTTTAAAGAATAATAATAAGTCATTATTAGAATAATCCATAAAATATGTCCACATTTCGATAAAATGTTCAAAATTTTTAAAAATCCAAATTTAAACTTTTATACAGGGTGTAAATTTAACCAGTAATGGAATTCGACAAGAGCAAGAATATTTCTTAATAACTTTTTCTCGAAATCGCATATTTTTTTTAGCATTTTTACAACCCCGTAAATTGACGAGTCGTTCCACGTTTTTTTCTAATTGAGTGCAGTAGCAATAGCTATGAAAAATTTTGTTTTAGCAATTGACAGTCCTGTCAGTTGTTGCAATTAAATTTTGACATTAGTAATAAACTTGTTTATCAGGTAAAATAGCGAGTACAGACATTGTAATTACTTACCTACGGTTTATTTATTTATTCGTATTTTTACTACATTTTAATTTGTGGTTGATATAAAGACAGTATTATAAAGTTGCCAATGCATTTAGACGGAGCGTTTCGAAATCATACTGTTCCTAATATTCGCACATTTGTTAATCTTGTACATCTTTATCATAATACGAAGTGTCACAAATGACAATTTTAAATAAAGCAACAGTTGTATCCATATCATGTGTAAAAAGATCAATGTTTTCAGCAGACTTCGATTTTGGGAATGGCTCATAATGTTCATTAATGAGACTGAATTTACTTGGGAAGGTGTATTTCTTATGCACAATACACATTTCAACAGACGAAAATGCTGTAAATTTTTTTATTAAAAAATGTTTAGGCGGGACCAATAAATGGACGACTAATTATTGCTACTCATGTACCTCGTTTAAATGGACAAATGTTTGTATTTACATTTTTTGAATAACGTATTTAAACTATTATGATTTGTCGACGATAAATAATCATCTCATAACCTAATAACTATGCTTTTGCTCTTCCTTGATACCTCGTACCCCTCCTTCCTCCTTGTCCTCCTCTATTCACAGGTGATTAAACGCCTGGTTTTATACACAACTTTATAATTTTGTTATCCAAAATTTAAATTTCTTTATTTTAAAAATTGTACTATTACGAATTAGTTAATAATAAATGTTATTTCCGTTGATTCGTTTATTAATTACTGTGACTGCAAGTGTAACCGATGACCAACAATTTTTGAGCTGTTTGTATCCCACTTGAATACGGCAGCAGCCATTTGTTCTCCATGGGCGGGAAACGAAATATGCAGCAAATCTTTAAAGAATTTTAACTCAAAATCTAAAAGACTTAGAAAAACAAGTTATTAAGAAATATTGTTGCTCTCGTCGAGTTATATTACTGGTTAAATTTAATCCACTTATTTCATTTACACCCTGTATATACCGATGAATATTTTGTTCTTTTATAGGTACTTATATTTTAATTGGATAATTAAAAAAAAGTACATTCGAGATCTCAACTTTCCAGTCTTGTCTCGAGTAAATCTCGAGGGCATTACTCTCGTCTCGTCTCGAATTGTCGAGACGAGAATAAGTATAATCTCGTCTCGAAATTCGACACGAGATCTCGAAAATGCGAGATCTCGCGACATCACTATTTTCAATTTATTCTCAAAATCTTGTTATAAGTATTATTACTGATAAAAATATTCATACCAAATATGTACTTTTTCATTTAGATCTTAGATCAGATATGACTGTGATATATGCAGTCTGTTATTCAATATTACGTTAATAACGTTAAGTATTTTACCAAATATCATTCCAGTAGTAGATAAAAAGACAGTTCAAGTTTTAATTATGATTATCATGCGAGGTATAATCCATCGTAACTACATCAAGATTACGACAGTAATATCCAACTCGCGTACGTACTTTGACGATGTTGCTATAACCTTCTTCATGCGTCTATAAACATTATAACATATAACCTTTCATGCGGGAACAGCCTAGGTGGAGATGACTTACATTATAAATTATGACTAAGAATGTGTGATGGTGTATCTAGAATATCAACTTCAAAGAAAAGTTGGTGATAAGAAATAAATAAAGAAGTGTCTACTGCAGTGTCCCGATGTACTTGTATACTATGTGATAACAGATGGCAGCACATTCAAATTGAAACATTAAAAAAATCTAATGTGGCCAGCACGTTACCTTCCGTCAGTTATATGAGGCATTTATGAAAATTCTACCGGTGAACTGTTACCGGTATATGGGCCCTATGCTGTAACTCGGTGGTTAACTTTTTACCACTGGTTAAATTTTTTATCCAATAGATATTGATTTGACAAATAAAAATCCCTGTTTTTGTTATATGTCAACATATTTGGTTGGTTAAAAAATTTAACCAATGGTTAAAAATTAACCACTGAGTTACAGAATAGGCTCCTCACGACCTATATTGGTAAACAGCTGCTTATCAGGTTATAGCTACCGGAATCGATATTTTAAGAACACAAGTGGTAAACAGGGTAGATCCATACCTATGAAAAAAATTGAAAATTTGAAACAGATTAGAAATTTGACGTAGTTAACAAACTGAGCAAAGTCCTACTTTGAACACATTTCCACTTGCTTTTCGCTTTGCATCACTACCTTTTTTTGAGATTAGATTCTTCATGAATCCGGTAGATGAATCTGGTACATACTGTTCAATTTTCGAACACGGTAACTATTTGCCATTGGTTTTTTTGAACGGAGTCGGTAGATGCGGTATCTACCGGCAGAATTTTCGTAAATACCTATTTATTTTCTATAAAATCCATACAGAAAGTTCCTTGCAAAAGATTCCCTGTTCTCCACAATACTGAATGGCTTAAGTGGAGCAAGATATAGTAGCTGTTTTTAGCATAGCTGGCTAATTTATGAAATTTAATTTCTTAACTCTATATCCATTTAATATGAAGTATAAAATGTACTCAAATCGTATAGAGAATACAATGTTCTTTAATATTTATAATAAAAATAAAAACTGTTAAAATCTTCAAATGAGGGTACTTCCGGTTGACCAATTATAACCAAAATCCAATCAGCTCTTCATATGGATGTAACGAAGAATACGATAAAATAATAATTTTTGGAATTGTAGTATTAGAGTTATCGTAGGTGAAAATTTTGTCACACACACGCACACACACACACACACACACACACGCGCGCGCGCACACACACACACACACACACACACACACACGCGCGCGCGCACACACACACACACACACACACACACACACACATGCACATCATCGCAAAATAGTAAAATCGTATTCTAGGGAGTCTAAAACGTGCTTATTCATTAAAAACAATACCTTCCTTACCTAAAGGTATGACGGAAGATAAAAATCAACATGCATTATGAGTAATTATCTATTATAAATTATTATATTATTTTATTTACATTTTGACAAACAATAAGTATAATAAATAGACAAAAATATGGAAAATTAGATAAATAGCTTGAAACACATGATATTTTTTTGTAAAAAGTCATCACACATCATGTATTTATAAATGTCTGTTAAAAGTACAGTACATGGTTTACATTGTGCGTCGATTACGCATTCATGTCTATCAAATACTAAGTATAAATAGAACAAAAAATACACAAACTATTTTCTATCGAAAATATTTTGCTTATCATCTTATTTAATGCTCTCAATTATTCACGATGTCTATATTTAAGATCTAGTGACATGCCCTACTATATAGGGGTAGGTAACTTGGTAACTAATTTCGCTTATATAACACAAATCATAGTGTAAATTGTCTGCAGCACACGCAAGTATACAGTTACACAGTGCATATCATCGCATTTAATACGCGCTGTAAACCGAATCTATCAGGTTAACTCGACTTGAAACGTTAATTTGTACGGCGTGGAAATTGATTTGAGATTCGAGTCGTCCCCGAAGAGCGAGGAAAACTACCCGTAAAGGAAGATAAGTAGACGAAATAACTAATCAGTTACTGATAGGATAAAAGGGAAATGTAGCAAACGGTATGTACGGAATTTAGTGATTGAAGTTAAAAATATTTGTAGTGTTAAATATGGACATACAACTTTAAAAATAGAGTGTATTCCTGTAAGAATGAGAAAACATGTGGGGCATCGGGCGTATTGTATTGTTTATGGGTTGCCAAAAATTTCCTTTGCCATAGTAACATATCCGTTTGTTCGGCATTATAGTATTTTACTGCAATTATTATAAAAAGATGATTAAATAATGTTAGCTCACTCCTAAACAACTTTAGAAGATTGACAACTCATTAACAATTGTTTCTGTCATTAAAAATTAATAGTTTGACATTTGGATAGAGTGCTAGATAAAATTTATTTTAAAAATTACTCGGCGCAGTCACTCACATTTGATTTTTACCTCCCGCTACCCTTGATAAGGGAGGTATAGGGATCGTGCTAAAAATTACATATCGAGATTTTAGTAAATGACCACGTTTTAAGGTCCCTAGAATTCAATTTTTACATTTTCACAATGATGTCTGTGTGTATGTGGTTTCTGTTTTGAAACCTTGTATTTATACCTTATTCTAATGGAAAGAAGCCATTAGATTTTGGTGTAAATTAGATAACCGGAAATGGCACTTTACTTGACGCTCAAAATACTTTTTCTCCGAAAAATACCTTTAAATGTTATTTTTTTGAGATTTATGTTATTATAAAAATTAAAGATTATTAAATTTTCTATTGGTTTCCATTAATACTTTTCTATATATTTTATGGATAAATTTATAAAATTATCTATAATTTAAATCACAGAGCCTGCTCTTTAAACAAACACAACCACTTGATTAGACAGTTCAGATCTCAAATATATGTAACTGACAGATGAATGTCAGTCAAAGAACTGATCATTTCAAATTAATAATAGTAACGTTTTAAAAAGAAAATAGTAAATAGAACCATAGTTATATGGAAAGGATTTTAATACAGTTTCTAGTATAACTAAATATGTATATTTAGGTTAATGAAAATTAAACAGCGGGAGGTGTTGTGTTGGCCACATCAGATTTTTTTTCTGACTAAATCGTTACAGATATCATAACTTACGCAGAGACATGAAAGTTTACTATTAAATGTCTTTTTCCTAAAAACAGTAAATTTTCATTATTGGAGTTACCATTAAAAAGTTATGGTCGCGACACCCAAGTTTCATACACTAGTGATTTACAATAACAAATAGCATTAAAAGATGAATTATATCCATATGGATTGCCATACCAAATTTCATTCAAATCGAACAAAGCGTTTCGTTATTATAAGCAATATTTTTTTTTTTTAGGACTGAAGCAGATACTGGCTAAACGATGCACAGTCGGATACATGTAAGTTTAGTTAAATAATCTTATTTTGGGCCCAGGAATATGTGGTTAAGCCATGTCCCCTATTTCCAAGACACCTTGTATATATCCGATATTTTGATATTTATATAAATATCATGATATTTTCAAACTCTGCTATTTTTACATTGTTTGGCATAGAGTTTTTGACACTTATGCAAAGAGCATGATAGACAAGACTGACGTTTTAAAAAGCTTGAAATTCCAAGCAAGGTCGATCTAACATTTTAAAAAGCTTATAATTCCAAGCCAAATCTAACATTTTTAAAAGCCTAGCCCAATGTTTTTAAAAGCTTAACAGACAGAATATAACCAGAATCTAAGAGTAGAAAAATGGTGGCAGCGTGACCGTCCAAGTTAATGTACCTATGCCTGCGGATCTTATTTGGTCTCTTGAGCAAGTCCTTAGCATTGCGTGTACAGTTTTGTTTTTTCTAGTGGCCGCAAGGTGCGCTGGTATCGATTCAGGGGGCGTTATTGCGCATGAGCGCGCCCTCGCTTACATCTGCGGCGTTAGACCGGCCAGTAGAGATCCCATCGCTGAAGACCTAACATCGGGGTGCCCCATTTTGGTCTCTGAGCGCGCAACTTGTGACTTAACCCCCTAACTATAACCCATTATTCAGTGAAGTGATATGTTCGACATATTTAACCAAACTTTCATTTCCCATTAAAACAAAAGTTGTTGATGACTTGTCATAGTGACAGTGTGGATTATCTAGTGTTTTTAACTGTGTGTAAGATGTGAATAAAACAAAACAAATATTTTTTTTTGTGAGTGAAGTTTCAATTCGAAAATGGCGGCTTGGATTTGGATGCTACTGGTGATTGTTTCTGCGGATATAACAGGTAAATGTTAATAACAATTTCCGCCGCCATTTTATTTACTTCCGACATTTTAATGCTATTGAATAGCAGGAATTTTGCAAGTTCTGTCTTGTTAATATAAAGTTTGCCGCAGTTGGGACGAGTTTGGACACGCGGGGGTGAATTCAACCCCTAGGATGTCAATTGTTTAACTATTTATTTGCAAGTTGTTTTGTTGCCATGTTTATCCAAAACATGAATAATTAATGAGACGAAGGAAATATTTTGTATAATCAATTTTTTTATATAATTGCCCAATAAAATTGAGATATATTTAAATGCATATATTTGTTTTTCTACAAATTTATTAAAAGTGGGCTTTTTAATGTTTGTTTTTAGCGTTAAAAAAGTCATTTTATAACATCAGTGTTAAAAGTGACAGATCATTGTTACTTTTGACACTAGTGTTAAAAGTGAATGTCAAAAAATTATTAGTAATGCAAATTTAAATTAAAAAATAGTGTTTGTAGAAAAAATAGTGTATGATGTACATGTTAAAAGTGATTTAATTTTGTTCGAAGGTTTGGATCACTCCGCTTCGCGTCGTGTTCCAAACTTCCTTCTCACAAAATAAAATGTCACTTTTAACACATATCATAAATTACTATTTTAATTATTCTACTTGAATTAATGCATATTTATTTTTAATTAATTATAGAAAATATGATTAAAAATTCTATATCATTTATGCAAATAAAAGATTTAATAAATTAATTGTAATTAAATTTTGTTTTTCCCATTACACTATAAAAAAAGTTAATTAAAAATTTATTTATTTTTTATTTAAAATGTATCTGTATACTGAAATATATCTAATACCTATATTACTTTAATTAACAACACTTGAAAGAAAAGTGTAATATAAAATATTAATTAAAACGGAATTAGTTTTATTACATAGAAAATGGTTTATATACTGTATCTGTTTTAAGATCGCAGTGGTGTGAAAATAGGAACAGTTTGTTCTTGTTGTTTGATTGGATAATATTGAAACATTATCCAATCAGAAAACAATATCAAACTGCTCCTATCTTCGCACCACTGTAATCTTAAAACAGATACAGTATAGTTGTATTTTTTATCAGAAATATATACGATTGTAACATTCCCATTTAATTTTAATCAAAAATGTTTCAAATAGATGTTGTAGAGAATTAAATTATGCACCTAAATCAGTAATCAGATTTTATTTTACATATTTAATAAGCTGTAATATCCAATTTGAAATTTTATAAATATTGCTCATTTGTAGTGATCGCCATGGAATTTAAACAAAATTACAAAGAAATGCATATCGTTTGAACGGCCAGAAGATTTTCAAATAAAAATTTATATTGGCCCGTATTCTCACCTCTTGGAGTATCGCTACTTCCGAAGTAGCGCTATTGCGATTTTTTATATTTATTTATAGACAAGAATAAGTTTCATATTTTGTAATTGAAACCTATAACATTTAAAATAAGTGCTATTTGCAATTTAATTTATAACTATTTCTCTGATTTTTAACATTAAAGTTGATATTTCACGAGTCTCGTAGCCGCGTGCCTGAGTGTCTGGTCGCGAATCTGGGGAACCGGGTTTGATCCCGACCGTCGCTAAATATTTCGAATTTTAAATGGCACAAAATTGACCCCTGTGGTGCACTCTCCACGCCAGCAATGAGTGCCCGTGAGGTGACGCCTGGTAAACGCCCGCACGGTACAAATATGTCATCATTACCGAAATCTGCGTACAAAGCAGATTGGCGCACCCAGCAATGGGTAATATGCCATGATGATATATTTATTTTATTTAAAGTTGACATTTGACAGCTGAAGTAGCAATTTTTGAGAAGTAGCGCTAGTTCAAAAAGGTGAGAATACGAGACATTGTTTTTATAATCTACATCTAAATTACTGGATAGATTTTATTTATTTTTATTTTGTAATCTGCAAAATCGAAGTTCAAACGATATGTATTTCTTTGTAATTTTGTTTAAATTCCATGGCTATCACTACAAATGAGCAATAATTATAAAATTTCAAATTGGGTTTTACAGATTATTAAATATGTCAATTAACACCCTGTATATATATGTATACGCAGAGCTGGGCGTACTCGAGTACATTTACTCGAAAGTACTGTTTTGTACGCTGTACTTGTACTCGAGTACATTTTAAAATCTGTTACTTTTACTTGTACTTACAATATTTCATCTATATACACGAGCATGTAGTACGAACTCAATACTTAGAGTACATGAAAAGTACTCTGACTACTTATAAATACTCTGAGTATTTCTGAATACTTAGAGTACTTCAAAATAATATTTTAAATTACTATTTTATGTCTGCGAGTACAACGAACATGCTTATGTACCAATTATTCGTTCATAAAAGATCAAATCTGTATACCATAGATCTTTGCAGGTTCGTAATTCTATTACCAAATGAAAAACAGAATGCTGTTTATATATTTTTCTACTATCGTTTAGAAATGTCTTTAATTTCCATATTCATTTGAGTTGATTGTAAATTTCCCCACAACTGCGGAAATGTAAATTACCAAGGATACTTAATTTATTGAGTGTTAAATGATAAATTAAAAAAAAAAATATTTGAAAAATACCTCTTAAAACGGTAATAGAAAAAATCTTATGTGCAGCGAGTAGGAAAAGTACTTTTTCTTACATACTGCACAAACAAATAGCTATTCTATTATTATTTGATATTTAGAAGTACATACGTTTTACAATTTAATATTTTAAGGTGGAAACAAATGCCTAAACGATATTCCTTTAAATATGTATTAGTAAAAAAGTGGTGGTTTAACAAAGCTAATCTACATAATTTCGAAATAAAACTGGCACCTATTTAATTCTATAATATTTAATTTTATATGAAATTTCCATATTTTTGCCATACAGTTATATTTTTTTATAAAACTGTTTTTTAAATAACAATCTAAAAGCAATTTGTTACATAATTTTATATTACGTATAAAAGTACTTTACAAAGTACTTTGAAGTACAATGGCTTGCAAAAAATCGCGTACACTTTAAAAATCAAGTAACTGAGTTTTTGTAACTTTTTAGCTCTGTACATAATGTAAAAACTCACAATATAGTCACTGTCATCACTATTTGATCTATTATGAAGCTAGTTCTTAATTGTGTTTAATTTACGTACTGATAAATTACAAATATATTCCGGAAAAATGAAAGAACAACCAAGTATTTGAATTTCTGTTAATTTCGACATCTTAATTGACACTAGTGACATTGACAAGTTCAAAATCAAGATCGGCTCAATTCAGCAAAAAAAGGTGTACACTATTATTCACGAAAGATGACTATTCAAGGTCATTTGTTCGAAGAAAGAATACATATCACTTTGTAGCAGTAGCTTAGCAACATTTTGTATTAGAAAGAGAAAGATTATTTGACCCATGTCTATTTAATTTATGTCGTGTGACAGATATACGTAAATAGTGGCATTACTTTCTAACAGACTATAAATAGAAATGACATATGTCGTAGAATTACAGATACCTAATTATCTACTGCACTGCCCTCTGTGCTAATATTTACCCAGTGGCGTTGAGGTTCAAATCAAATTATTATTCTTTGGTTTATAAGTTAAGTCTATGTTTTTGTATTTTGCCAAATATTTCCAATTTTAAATGGCACAAAATTGACCCCTGTGGTGCACTCTCCACGCCAGCAATGAGTGCCCGTGAGGTGACGCCTGGTAAGCGCCCTCACGGTGCAAATATTTCATCATTACCGAATCTGTGTACAAGCAGATTGGCACACCCAGCACCCAGCAATGGGTAATAAGCCGTGATGATATATTTTTTTTTATTTATTTTTTATTATTCTTATTTTTCAGTTAAAATGTCTATAAATATTTCATGTTGCACGCCTATGCAAACGAAATGCAATGAAGTTATCTGCAAGTAATATTATATCAGACGGCTCACAAATGACCTTGAATAGTCATCTTTCGTGAATAATAGTTTACGCGATTTTTTTGCAAGCCAGTGTACTTTTTCCAAAAAATGTTCAAAATACTAGTATTTTACTTTAAAAGTACATTTGAGTGTTGAATACTATTACTTGTTACTCGGGTATTTTTATTTGGTACTTTGCCCAGCTTTGTATACACGAATTACGTACATATAATAGAATTAAGTTATTTACATTAAACTTTTTCTGTACTTTAATTGAATATACGAGTAGGAACTTTATATTTAATTAAGTATGTCTATACATAATTGGTTTTGTTTTTATTTGTTTTTTATGTTAAATGCTTTTTTAATGTATAAGTTTGTTAGAAATTGTATAGTTTAATATTGTTTTATATATTTTGTTATGAATTTTTATTTATTGTCAAATAAACAATATCAGTTTTTATTTGTTTTTATTTAGCTTTATTGTATAACTTAACATTCCATTTTATGCTTTATATGACTAATGGCCATTTGCACCACTGTAAGTTAAAAATAAAGTTTAGTTAATCTTCAGTTTAAGGTAACTGTCAGTTAATTTTAACTTACATTGCACCACTTGAGGTTAGGTACGGGTTACGTTACACTACAGATTAACGTTTCATCTAGGGGAATTTAGTAATTTTTATGCACTTCAGGGTATACTGTCAAGCTAAATATAAATAATATTTTTATATTTGAGAATAATTGACAACACATAACTTAAAATATTATGAAATATATAAAATCAAAGTAAGTATTAATATTATTATTATTTATATTGTATTTAATAGTTATTAGTTGTAGAATTATAGGTTATATGTTATTTACGATTCTAGAAACCGTTGAAACATGGACTCCACCAAAATCAGCTATTGCCAATAAGTGTCCACCCGTAGCAAATACTCGCAGGCAAATCAGTAGTTGGTTTATCGGCGAAACAGAGTTATTTTTGAATAAAAAATGTATATTAATATAAAAATAAATTAAAAAACTAAACATGCATAAAACTCACATTTCATTTAGAAATTCCAAATGCTGTTCAATTTGCGGTAATAAATTTAAAACAGTCGCTTTTCTTAAATGGAAGAAATGAAGAAATCATTTTCACTTAACTCATGAAACGGGATAGCCCGTTCGTAAATTCTTCTCGGAATGCCATAAATAGTATCAAAATCAAACAATTCATCATCTTCGTCGTCAAATACTACATTATCTTGAATTATATCCATAGTTCAATATCTATTCATAATAATTACATATTTAATATATTTTTTACAATCAATTATTATTACATTCTGTTTTACAATACTTTACCTGTATAAAAATTCAATACGTATACTTTTTTTTACAAAAATACTATTGAAAAGAGGTTATCCCAATTCTTAAACCGTACAAGGAGTCGGGTTTAAGTTAAACTTTACAAACGTCACCTTAACCTTCTGTTAAGAATCCGTGCAATGCATACAAAAATTTAAACTCAACATAATCTACAGATTAGCGTTAAACTCCAACGGTGCAAATGGCCATAAGAAAACATTGCTACATACGCAATGTAGTATTTTGTATACTACTGCTGCCACCATTTTTTTAAATATGTACGAAAATAACAGTTTCCTTTTACTACTACAACGGATATCAAAATATAAAATTGGGTAAAATAAATCAGAATCATTGCTTTTATCAATAAATTTCACTTTTCGCTAATGCTTACGAGTATACGCCCTAATAAATAACCTATGCAACTTTTTTCAATTTGTAACTACACCGAAAGTAAAGAATGTCAGGATTGTATAAATTTCCCTTTTAAACGTCTATTACATAAATACTTGTTTTATGTATCCTTTAACAATCGTAAAGTGTTACTTTTTTGGCATCTGTCAAACTTTACGACCGCTGTATCCATTCGTTTGTTTAAATAGCAAATACATTTTAAAAAGTGTTGACTAAGTACTTGAAGCTTCATAAATTTCAGCCGAAGTATTGGAAAATCATTACCGCTATAGTTATCGCTTATTTTCTTCTACAAATTAATTAATGTAATTATTTTCTGTACTTATACTTTTGCGTTACAAAATATTTTGACAGCAAATATTGGCTGGTACCATATAGGCCTTGTTTTGAAAACGCTGTTTTGAAAATGTCTAATTTCAATATTTAATTTCACCCTTATGTTTATAGAACGATTTTTTTTTCAAAATATTTGAATACAAACTATGTTCTATTTTAAAATAATATGTTGAAAATATCGTTCTGTAAACATAAAGGTGAAATTATAGTTATTTAAGTATTAAGGTCAGCAAGTGCTGCCTACCGGTAGAAGAGGATTTACCGACCGTAACGCTTATTAGGTTTTTTGCACGATCGAGGCACAAATTAAAAAATTGATGTGGCCAGCACATAACCGCTCGCCAGATATTTTACCTGGTTGTACGCATAAAACGAAAAATATTTTTAAATACAAATACATATATTCATGTCTCACTACAAAATAATTCTCACATATATTTGCAAAATCTATGGGATATTTTAATATAAATTATGTACAATACATACATTTTCTTTATATTCAATATAATTTTCTTTTTCTTCTTTCCTTTTCTTTTTCTTTATATTCGTCATTTTTTCGCAAATTCCTTTTATATTCTTTTTTACGTATATTCTTTCGCGTTGTTGACTTTTTTTTATTTTCATAATCTTAATAATGTACAAATATTTTTGACAGTGGCATATAAATATTTTTGACAGTGACATTTATGTGTCAATTACCAACATTTGAATTTCTTGCTTTGAAGTAGTTTGATCTGAAATTTGTACATCAAATTATTTTATATGCATTTCTTTATCTCTAAATCTATAGAAGATATAATAATGAATTTATATTTATCGAATAAAGAATTTAATGTTCTTTAATATAATTATTTACATAAATTTTCAATAAATAATATTTAGATGATTTTTTTCTTGTAACTACTACTTCCGGTTGTCCAATTGTAATCAACTCTTCCCATTATTGTTAGATTGAGGAATCCGTAGTTAAAAATGTCTTAAGTCTTATAGTATTTGAGAAATCGTGGATCCAACATCCACACACACACACACATCCACACACACACGGACATCATCGTAAAAATGTTATAGTCGGATTCTAGGGACCTTAAAACGTGCTTATTCACTAAAATCTGAATATGCGATTTTTATAGATTTCTATAGATAAAGAAATGCATATAAAATAATTTGATGTAAAAAATCTCAGATCAAACTACTACTACTCTACAAGGCAAGAAATTCATATGTTTGTAATTGACACGTAAATGTAACTGTCAAAAATATTTATACATCATTAAGATTATGAAAATAAAAAATAGTCAACAACGCAAAAGAATATACGTAAAAAAGAATATAAAAGGAATTTGCGACAAAATGACGAATATAAAGAAAAAGAAAAGGAAAGTAGAAAAAGAAAATTTCAGGATATTGAATATAAAGAAAATGTATGTATTGCACATAATTTATATTAAAATATCCCATAGATTTTGCAAATATATGTGAGAATTATTTTGTAGTGAGACATGAATATATGTATTTATAATTAAAAAATTTTTTTTATGCGTACAACCAGGTAATATATCTGGCGAGAGGTTATGTGCTAGCCACATATATTTTTAAGAATATTTTTCAAATCTGTAATATCTAGTGACCTATGGATTATTTCTCAAATAACGAAGCACCATTAAAATGGCCTCCTTATAGGGCAACTATTTTTTTTCATAAAGGAAATGTGGTTTAATTTAGGTTATGAATTCTGTAGTCAAATATTATATTAAAAATTGTAAAATTAAGTAATACTGATTAAAAAAATAAATAATATTACAACAATCCAATTTTTGCAAACATTGTACATTCTTGCGTACAATCATTACAATCGTATTTCAATCCCTTGATTGTACAATGTTTTGAACAAAATAGAAGGAGTGATTCACCCCTCGAAATTTCTAATAAAACTTTCAAGCAATTTGCAATTTCTAGGTAAGAATAAGAATACCTAGTCACCAAGACATCGCTTCTTCATTTAATTTTTAATTACTTTTGAATATCGACCAACAGGTGAAAAGGTCATGGTTTAAAGTTCAGACCAGGGCAGTACCTGAAATATTTATATTTCAAATTTACGACAATCCGGCCCGTGTTCCAGACTTTACCCTGTGAACATTTCCATGCTGAAATATCGCCCGGAAAGCAAGTTTCAGGCCTGAAATTGTTGACTCTTTCCACATTTTATAATAAGAGTGTTTCGTGTTTCTTTCAAAAGGAAGTTTTTTTTTGTTGTTGGTTTCGTTTGTGAATATTTTTGAAAGAGGTTTATCTCAATATGTTGCGTTATTTTTTATGCTTTCGACCTATATTAGATGAAGTTTGGTATTCTGATTTTATCTGGCCCTTCATTAATATTTATTTTTGTTCACGGAAGGAAAAGATATTGGGTACAACTGTGTTTTGTAGGATTGGTATAATTTTTGGATAGGTGAAGTGAAATATACGAAAAACAAACTACCATTTAAATACTTTTTTTACCATAGGAAATCCAATGGTAAAATTTTCATATTGCTGTAAGTTCTGCCCTATTAATTTTAGAACAAAAGTGTAATAGCTATTAACATACCTAGGAATGTTATGTATGTCATAACAGCCGCAGATGTCATTTTGAAATCCGAGCTCGTAGAGCGAGGATTTTAAGACATTTAAGACTTGTTATGATTCATAACATCCGTGGTTTGTTCAATTGTTTATCGGTTTCAGAAAATGAAGGTCATATTAATAAAAATTATTTTTATACTAGCGTATTATAACAACAACTTTTCGATTGCCATTTCTGTTGTTAAATGAAGTACTTTTAAGCCTAGTGCTTAAAAATGACAATTTAATGCGTAAAAGTAAAAGTACTAAATACCTATTATAACTATTTATGATAAATATTTACAACGCAATTACTTAAATTACTAAATTGAACATTTGATGTCGTTCTTAATACTTCTTCTTGGTTAACTTCAATGTGGGTAGAAACTGAAGTAGATGTGCTGCTGGATTCTGATTCTTTGTCGACAATTTTTATTTTTTAATTGCTGTTTCTTTTTCTCCCAAAATTCTTCATGAAATTTATTTCTTATTTTCCAAAGAATTTTCAACGTAGCCTTCAGCAACAGAACTTGAACGCCACCCTCCATGTCGCTTGAGCACTGTAATGTCTGCTCCCAAAAATGTTGCAGAACACCGCCGAAAGCAATGCCCGGTATATTCTTTAGCATTTGGGAGGCCGAGGAACTCTGCAATTTTTTTAGGTATACCACCTATGGTATTTATACCTACAGGAAGCGTGCAACACTTAAAATTTCTGTAGGTTAGAAAAAACCGTTGATGTTCAGTATGAGTAGGTCGAAGTTGTGCGTACTTGCGAAACATTGCTAAACAGTTGATTCCATTGATAAACCCTTCAGTTATCATAAAAAATCGTGAAATATTCGTTTTAGTATTTGGAATATTAATTTTTATGAAAGAAGTAGAATCTTCAATATCTCCTACACGTAAAAACGTAAGTTCCTTCCGGCGACATGCCCCATAGATTCCAACAATTAACACAACCTTTGCCAATAAATAATCCTTGTCTTCAGCTTCCTTCATGAAACGAACTATCTCTTGCCTAGCTTTTGTTTTTAAAAATGCAATAAGATTGGTAAATTTACTTATATCCACATTCTTATTAAGGTATATCATAGTTCGGAGCATAGAGTAATTACTCCATAAAGTGGATGGCTTATAAATGGATGATAATTTCGAAAAATAGGCTAAAACTACCTTTTCTGTAATGTGCCCAACGTTTTTCTCCGCACACCAACTGTCAAATTTTTTGTAAGTTTCTTCATACAATTTTTTTGATTTTGATGTGACGTCACGAATTTAAGTTTTTATATAAAACTGTTTTCTTCGTGGGTATAAATGTTCTTGAAATTTATGCTATTTTTAAATTATATTTATAAAAAACAAATTAATATAGTAACACTGTACAAGTCTACATGCTTTATAATTGCAAGTGTATCAAAATTATAAAGTTTAATGCAAGAAATTTACATTCAAATAAAAACTGTTTGAGAATTGCAGTACTGGACTGGTAGCCACGTGTCCGCTACGAGTATTTGAATTTGTCTACTTCCATTGGTAGTAGACTCCACCCCTAATTCGGTATTCGTTATATATTTATAGGTGTTCTTTGAGTCGCCAATCAAAATAATATGTATGGATTTCATATGAGTGACGAGCTGCTAAAACAAAAACCCCTTTATTTCCGTAGCATTTCAATTATATCATTTTATTTCTTTATTAATAATCATTATTAAGAATCTACTTTAATTATTTTTTACTGATTTCTCTTAATTCGATTGAGCTGTAATCCCCTATTATTAAGAAACAAATGAAAAACTTTATTATAGATCATCAGGTTAGAAATCAAACTGACAGTTCATGTGACAAATGAACAATCTCAGACCATTAGTTTATTTATGTTAGGTTATTATTATTATTTAAATATCAGTTATTAATTTTTTATTCCAGATTGTGAATAAAATAGTATACAAACTTCGGTGAAAAGTTTCTTTGTTTCGGTTAGTAATCTCCTATTTTGAAGACTAAGGCCCGACATTTTCATCGCCGCTTAAACAGTCCGTTAACTTAGTTGTCAGTTAAAAGAAAAACGTAGCATGGATATTATATCATAAGTTGTAAAAATTACATGTGTCAAATTTTCGATGCCACATTGTACTTATGACCGTTAGTTAGCTAACAGACTGTCTAACCGATGATGAAAATATCTGACCTTAGAGATTGAAAGCCTATAGAAAATTGTTTAATAATATAATCAATTAATAATAACTATTTAAATTAATGGAACTTTACAGAATTTTTAATATAATATATGATTTTGATAAATTGGTTTAATATTGATTGAGAAAATATGCAAATTAAGAAAAAATAGAATATTACTCGTATTTTCATATTACAATTTACATATCTTAATATTACATCACTCAGAAAACAATATTTTGAATAATGATTAATGTATTATAAAATATTGTTGAAGTAATTTATAAAATAGAAAATGTCAACCTCTCAACATTTTTACTGTTAAAATTATAATCCACTCGTACAACAAAAATATTGATAAAAACATGGTGAATTTTATTTGTAAACATTTTATTTCACATTCGTTTGTAAAAACTGTTTAAATCATGTCTAGCAGCAACCATTAAATGAGTCCTGGTTTTGTGTATTTTTAACAATGCCCTGATCAATAAATACTGACCAACACAACGGATTTGTTTATTGTAAACCCACAAATTCAAAAATAAATGGAGTTCGCGGCATCTGCAAGCAAGGGTAGATTTAATGGAATATGAAGGTGAATACAGTAGATTTAATGACTTTTGAAAGAGCACGAATTATAAACAAAGCACAAAAAATATCGCAGGAAGAACAAAAACTTTAATATAAAATCTACACAAATGGTTAGAAAATTTTACAAATTTTTTTCGGCTACTTTAAATATAACTTAAAGCTTAAAAAAATCTGCTGTGGCCAGCACATTACCTTCCGTCAGTTATATAAGGCATTTACGAAAATTCTACCGGTGAACTGTTACTGGTAAACAGCTATTTATCAGGTTATAGCTACCGGAATCGATATTTTAAGGGGAAAATCCATAACCTAAAAAACCATAAAAAAATTTGAAACAGGTTAGAAATTTAATGTAGTTAACAAACTGAACAGAGTCCTACTTTGAACACATTTCCACCTTTAACGTGCGTGCTTCGCTTTGCATCACAACCTTTTTTGAGATTAGATTCTTCATGAATCCGGTAGATGGATCTGGTAGATATTGAACAATTTTCGAACACGGTAACTTTTTACCACTCGTGTTTTCGAACACAGTCGGTAGATGCGGTATCTATACCGGTAGAATTTTCGTAAATGCTTATGTTTTTTCTATAAAATCCATACAGAAAGTTTCTTGCAAAAGATTCTAAATTTCTTGTATGTACTACTTTTCGACAGTTGTATGTATTTTATACTAATTCCATACAGAAAATTTCGAGAAAAAAGATCCTATATTTCGAGTATAATTATAACACAAATATAGGTACTACGAATATGTCAATTGCACTTGACACTGACATCTTTCAATCAGAATTTTCTTAATATAATAGCTGTTTCTAGCATAGATGGCTAATTTATGAAATTTAATTTCTTTATAATTTTATAACTCTATATCCATTTAATATGAAATATAAAATGCAGTCAAATCGTATAGAGAATACAATGTTCTTTAATATTTATAATAACATTAAATGTGAAAAAATGATATTTAACATCGTTTTTTCAAGAAAAACTGTTAAAATCTTCAAATGAGGGTACTTCCGGTTGACCAATTATAACCAAAATCTAATCTGCTCTTCATATGGATGCAACGAAGAGGAATACGAAAGAATTATAATTTTTGGAATTGTAGTATTAGAGTTATCGCAGACGAAAATTTTGTTACATACACACACACACGGACACACATACATACACACACACATACATCATCGTATAAATAGTAAAATCGTATTCCAGGGACCTTAAAACGTGCTTATTCATTAAAAACTCACCACCGAATTTTTTGACCAAAGACAATACGTTCCTTACCTAAAGGTGACGGAAGGTAAAAAAAAAATTAGCGAGCACCTACATAAATCTATTTTAATTCAAAGTAATGGTTATTCTAAATATATAATATGTGTACCTGATGTATGTTATTCATTTTTAGTTTCATTATTATCATTTTCATATTATGTTTTATGTTATATTATTTTCATTTGTTAGCTCCAGATCTAAAGATTTAATAATATTATTGTTATATTTATTATTTCTTGTATTATTTAAAAATAAAACATGAATTTATTTATATATTTAGGCCATTTATAATTCGTTTTTTATTTAATTTGTTTAGTTATGTATATAAAATAGTTATTATATAATATTTGAATCGTTATTTAGTAGTTGTATATCTTTATAAATCACATTTTTCAATCCTGTTTGTTTAAAATTCCGCATATTTCCTATGTTTACACTGCTGTCGTTCGAGGCGTGGCGTGACAGCAGGAGGCTAGCTGTGACGTCACGAATTGAGCATTCAAGCCTGTATTCTCGTGTGGCCTCGATCTAATATATTATTAATTTGCCAAATAGCTATTAGTTATATGATTAAAAACATATTTATTTCTTTTTATTTTTAATTTGTGAATTTATCACCTCAATTTGTTTTTTCTCATCAAAAGTTTTCTATGTGTTTAAACCACATATGCAAATATACACTTTTAAAACTAGCTAATTTCGACGCCATAGAGATCATAAAAATAAATAACTACACCATTTTTATATTTTATTATATTTTCTGTAGGAATTAAACAATATTAATCGTTTTCATTTACTGTTATTCGCTCGCTAAATGTTACAATTAATCTTCATTAAAAGCAACAAAATTCTACAATAAAATATGATAAATAATTTTTTGAAAATGACGTAAAAATAACAACATAACCTTTAACTTAAGCAAACGTTGAGCGTCATTTCTCTTCTCGTGACATAAAGACAAATGAATGGAATGTCAACGGACCAGTTGTTTTCAACTATTACATTTTTTTCAAAGCGCGGCATATATTTATATAGTTAACTACATCACAATATATAGTCTCTTACACACAGTGTACGTACAACATGTTTTTTGTGTGTAACTTATAATGACATATGGTGGAGGTGCCAGAATATTTTATAAGACATGTTATACTGAGCATTGAATAAATGACGAACTGGCAATATGAGTTCAATGTTAATAAGTAAATTATTTATCCACAAAAATAAACCTCGTGTTTTACCTTTTCTATAATAGCCACGAATGCCAGCCACAAACTGTATGGTAAATCCCTTGTCTTCTTATTGAAAATTGTATAACGAAAATTGGTAAATTAATCATTGGGTAAAAATTGTTTCTAATTTTGGTAATTACGGTAAAGAATAATGGGGTTATCCACCATAGTAATAAACTATAAAATTAATAGACTGGTTCTTTTTCGGGAACTATGAGCCTGTTTCATATTTTTCAAAAAGTATTTTAAATGAAAATTTATGCAATATTTTTCTTATTAATAATTAAAAAAAAAAAATTGTTGTTATTTTCGTAAATAATTAAATACGAATATTGGCGCCAAAAATAGTCATGAAAAACAACCTCCCACTCCTGTGTCGTAGAAGCACATACATTACGTCATTCACAGTCAATAGAAAAACAGTTTTTCCATCATGTACATTTATTTTTGTTATTAAGACAAATAAAAGTAGATGATAGTTTGTCACGTGTTAATAATAAACTTCTAATTTTACATTTGACGCTGACATTTTTCATTATAAATGAGTAATAATGGTTAATACAGAATACACTCAAGCTAAGTCGGACAGTTCACCGAAAATCGAAAGCTGGATGATGGCTGAATTTATATCAAAAAACGACTGTTTTACTGTTGCCGAAATAAGATGTGTTAATGTAAAAACCCAACCATCAGCTCTTCTACTGCTTTCAGTCACAATTTTCTTTTCTTCGCATCTTTTGGCATATTTATAAATTCAATAGTAGGTTTGTTCCTAGCGCACTTTTGTAAGAAGGCACAATACGATACTGTACATTACTCATTTTATATTGAATTTTGTATTATCTACCACGAACCAAACTCAAAAATTTGTCACTTGTTTGACAACTTTGACAATATATTTATCATAACACTTGTAACAAAACACAAAGAATTGACACTATAAGGGACCAATTGGAGCCGATGAAGATGTATGTGTTGTGACGTCATATTCTGTTTCAGATCACGTGACTTTTTCAAAACATCCAAATTTCAAAAATTAATTGTAAAATATCTAATGAGTACTTGGTGATATTTTCAAATTTGAAGCTATTTAAATAATGATATCTTTTTAAATTTAATACCTAGAAGGCATATAAAAATTCTTGCAACAGCCCTATTTGATTGGTTGCATGACTTTAAAAACCAAACGTGCGATCGATCACTGTTGAGAACATGATACTTCACACGCCAAATTATGAAATTTAAAAATTATGGTCGCGTTTGTATTATAGTATATTATATGAGGGATTATGGTGGTCATTATTCTCAAAGATGACGTTTGCGTCGCGAGCCGTATGCGAGACGAAAAAAGTTTTTAAAAAATTGTTAGTTTTTGAAATATTTGAGATTTTAAGCATCTATACATCTACGTCACAACTATTGCTATCTTTCTCGCGCAACCAACTACAGAAACTGATGCGAGAAAGATAGCTATAGGTTTCGTTAAAAATCAAATGCAGTTGAACTAAAAACAGTTATGACTTTCATTTAAAATAATAAAAACATTAGAGTGGAGAACACTATTGTAACTTTACTAATTTCGCCTGAATTTGAGCTGCGAACAAGTATGTAAAAATCTGTTGTGGCCAACACTAAACCTCCCGCTATTTAATTTTTATTAATTTAAATATACGTACTTACATATTTAGTTATTGAAATCCATTCCATATAACTATGGTTCTATTTACTATTTTCTTTTTAAAACGTTACTATTATTAATTTGAAATGATTAGTTCTTTGACAGTGACATGTCATACATTTGTGATATGTACTGTGTAACCAAGGAGTTTTGCTTGTTTAAAGCGTAGGCTCCGAGATTAAAATAACAGATAATTTTATAAATTTATCCATAAAATATATAGAAAAAGTATTTATGCAAATCTGTAGAAAATTTAATAATCTTTAATTTTTATAACACAAACCTTGAAAAAATAACACTTGAAAGTACTTTTCGTGGAAAATCTATTTTGAGCTTCAAGTAAAGTGCCATTTCCGGTTATCTGATATACACCAAAATCTAATGGCCTGTTCCCATATTAGAATAAGGTAGAAATACAAGGTTTCAAAATTTCTGAATGATAATATTTGAGTTAGAGACACATACACACACACACACACACACACACACACACACGCACACACACACGCACACACACACGCACACACACACACATACACACACACATACACACACACACACACACACACACACACACACACACACACACACACACACCCACACACACACCCACACACACAGACATCACCGTGAAAATGTTAAAATTGGATTCTAAGGACCTTAAAACGTGGTCATTTACCAAAATCTTGATATGCGATTTTTAGCACGATCCCTATACCTCCCTTACGAAGGGTAGCAGGAGATAAAAATATTAAGTACTGCTGTTTTCAAATGTCATATTCAAATTTTGTATAATTATCTTTCTCTGAAAGTGTTAGTAAGACAAAGATGATGTTATTAGACATACTTATCGAAGATAGAATGTAGGAAATCATAAGTACGAAAAAGATAAACATACAATAACTTGTTATTTTGCGGTTCATGACGTGAGGGTCAAGTGAGAAAAATCGGTGTATATGCGCTATTCTTGATATCGGGTTCTGCATTATAATAAAATGAAGATTAAATTTTCAATATCGGGATAGAATAGAATTCACTAATCCAAAAATGAGGATTAGCTCAAGCATTTTTGTGAATCCTTAATTTTTATTAATCTAAATACATACCTACATATTTACTTACGCTGGAAACTGTGTTGAATTCCTTTTCTAATGTTCTATGTACTTTTTTAGCACGATCCCTATACCTCCCTTACCAAGGGTAGCGGGAGGTAATAAAAGTACTCTTGATAATGTGGGCTCATGATAAAGCGTAATAAATGATCTTTCAAACAGGATTAGTTTTAATCTAAGGTCTAGTTTTTAAAAAAATAATTAAATTCAAAACTGCCAGGTTGTGAATTTCTATGCATAATGCCATACTTACGTGTAGTATGCTATAACTTTCGTCTCACCCGGATCTAAACAATATTTCGACAATCTTATTCAAATTCTTGTTGTTATCTCCGTTTCTGTCTATAAAAATTCATAATCCCTGCTAGTGCGAGAGAGAAAGAACTTCAGATGACAGTTTTTGTTTGACGTACTTTAAACTCACGGGTGTTAAATAAATCAACGTCGGCTATGGCGCGAAACAAAAGCTCGGGGATGCTCGCCAACATTCGTGTGAGGGTTTCAGGCTATGTTTCCCATCCTCGTCGCACTATTGTGGCGGCGCTGACATCCTCTCCCTCATTGTAATTAATATTTGTGTGAAAACTCAACAATATGTTGCTTGTATTAACTTTTGCGAGGACACTACACGTATTTTATATTTATCATCATGGTCGTCAAGTTGATGGGTGAAGGATGGTAACTAGCACGCGATCCTTCAAGTAAACGCAAGGATGTGACGAAGTCTTATGGAGGATTGTTCAGGGTATTTCGTGCAGGACGAACAAGAAGTTCCAGACATAGTGTGGATTAAGTCTATTCAAATTGTGCTATTATGAGTTTATGTAGTTTTTATATTAGCTGTTACCGGCATCTTCAAAGGGTTTTGCATTATTAATATACTTAATAAGAAAAAGTTACACTACTTTTTAAATTGTATGGGGTCAGTCGAATATAGAACGGACTTAAAAAAAATACCTATATCTAATTCATAGATTATTTAGTGGGAAAATAGGTGCAGTTTGATCTTGTTTTTTAATACGAGGGGTACTAGAAAAGTAATCTACCTAGCTAAGAAACAAAAGACGTTTTTTCTGGTTAATTGCTTTCCGTAAATTTTTCAACGTGTTCGCATATACGTCCACATTTATTGTGGTCCCTTTTGCCATATATTCAATGAGAAGGATACCCCTGATGTCCCAAAAAACTGTTGCCATTAATTTCCCAGCAGAGGATTGCGTCCGTGCCTTTTTGGGGGGTGGGGACCCTTTATGAACCCACTGCTTGGATTCTATTTTTGTCTCAGGATCCCAATGGTGCACCCAAGTCTCGTCGCCCGTCACAATTTGTGCCAAAAACTCACGGAATCGTTGGTCAAAGTTTTCAAATGAATCTCCGAAATTTCCAACCTGCGCAATTTTTGTTCAGGTGTTAACAGTCGTGGAACCCACCTGGCTGACACCTTAACCATGTTCAAATTGTGCAAGATAGTTACTACGCTGGGTTCAGATATATCCAATGCCATACTAATGGTAGAGACCTTCACACGACGATCTTCGAGGACCATGGCTTCAACTTTTTGAGTCATTTCGTTATTTGTTGCCGTTTTGGGGTTTTCACTTCGGGGATCGTCTTCGATGGATTCACGTCCCCATCGAAACTGTTTACACCAAAATTTTATTGTGTAATATGATGGTGTATCATCCCCATAGACGGCCACCATTCTCTCACGGATTGTTTTCGGCCGATGGCCCTCTTTTGTCAAAAATTTTATAACACTGTGATACTCTAATTTTAAGTTACTCATTTATCCTCACAATTCACTTTATAAGTTGGAAACTAATTATCACAATAAACATAAATTTTGCAGATAAGGTTAGAATACATGCCACTATTTGACAAATTATGCTTGTGCGTTTCAATTGTTTTTTTCATAGGTAAGTAGATTACTTTTCTAGTGCCCCTCGTATGCTACTTGCGTGGTACTGAAAATCTGATATCTATCACTAAATACCTGAAGTAAAGTTAAAAACGTATGTAAAAATACAAATTTTATTTTTAAAAAATAATATGCTTTTTAATAAATTAAGAAAGAAGATTTTCTTTGACGTCATTATTTAGCACTGGAGAAAGGGATGCATATTTAAGAATGTAACCTGTAGATGGCGAGCGAGTGCAAGTTTTAATTTGATTTTGACATTAGTTCATTTTTCTGTCACTGTCTCTCTTCTTTATTATTTACAATTTGCGTGGTTTCTGTTACTTTTATTTCGTATTTCGATTTGCTAAGCAGGATTTTCAAGGATTTTAACTTAGCTTATACTCGTACAAGATTAAAATGACAAACGAAAATATTAACCTCCAAACTATTATTCAAACGTCAAACAGATGATCTGTCATGTTTAAATTACCCGCACATGCCGTTGCTATTGGACGTTCCGATGTTATTGCTTTACGGCCATTCATTGAGTTGGCGTAATTCTACGTCATACACGGCGGTAATTTAAATATTAAAATTTCATTAATTTTTTCTAGCCACTTAATGAAAATTTTGCCAAAAGAAAAAGTATGGGTAGCAAGTTATTATCGTCTTTTCAAAAATATTAAATAAAAAAATGGCACGCATGTAGCCCATTGGATAATATCGGGATATTTCCAATCAAAAACCAAGATCAAACTGCACTTATCTTCCCGCCACTCTATTGTTAAAACGGAGAGAGTACCTACTAATTATTTAATTAGCCTCAAATTTCAAAATATCACGAAATATCCATTAGAAATTTTACAATTAATTATTGAAATTTGATTAATATTTTGAAAAAGCCACTTGATTTGAAACAGATTTGACAGCTTAACTATCGCCTACGTTTATTTATATAAAAAACGTAGGTCATGTATGCCTATTGGATACGAATGACGTGTTATATGTAATATGACGTCATAGGGGGTGGGGGGAATTATGGCTATTTCTGGCGCCAATCTTTTTATTTACAGATTTACGAAAAAATATCGAAGAACAAATTATTATTAATATTTTTAAGGGGTAATTCAGTGATAATATTTTTATAAAAATAAATCATCGCTGCTTATTACTCATTGCTGTGTGTGTCAATTTACTTTGTACCCAGAATTCGGTAATGATGATGACATATTTGTACCGTGTGGGCGTTTACCAGGCTTCACCCCACGGGCACTCATTGTTGGCATGAAGCGTGCACCACAGGGTCAATTTAGTGCCATTTTAAAATATGAAATATTTGGCGTACCTGAGTGTCTGGTCGCGAATCTGGGGAACCGGATTCGATCCTGATCGACTCCAAAAAATTTATACCCTTACATAATGATTTTTTTGAGAAAAAGCATGTAAAGTTTTACACTAATTTGCTTAAAATATGGTTATAATAAGAGTGCCACGGATGGAAAAAATGAATACATGTTACTTTTATTATATAGAATTAGAGTGCCCTGGCTGAAAGAAGTGAATGTTTTGTTTTTGTAATTGATCATAAATGTCAACACAAACAAAATATTCACGTATTTCCTTCATGGCATTCTAATTCTATATAAAAAAAAATTAACATGTATTCATTTTTTCCATTCATGACACTCTTTATTATAGCCATATTTTAATCAAATTAATATAAAACTTTACATGCATTTTTTCAAAAAAAAAATCGTTATGTGAGAGAATAAAAATATTATATCACTGAATTTAGAATTAAATTCTCTAACGAATAAACAAATAAAAAATACATGTTTTCATTTAAAATTAAAAAGTTAGGCTCCGTATTTTGAGAACCACTGGTCAAAAAAAAAAAATTCTTTTTCTTTTTTTAATTTGTCTCGTGAAATAGAAATTGTTTGCCCATTTAACCGTCTTTGTAGCTCTTATAATTGTCGAGATAGAAATGGGGGCCCATTTAAAATGAACACCTGTATGCAAAATATGATATGAAATATTTACATTTTAATTATTTTTTTGGAAAATGTGAAATCGACTCAAATTCATACAATATTGATTAAAGTATTTATACATTTGAAAATTCAAATATATTTCTCAGTATGTTGTAAATGTGATGTATACGTAATAAAAACATACATTAACTTCCGTATTTTTATATCCGGCTTTGTTCTCATTGATACCTTTTGAAAATAGTCAGTTTTTGCAATTAGCAAAATGAGAACTATTCAAATTTCAACTTCAAAACGAATTTTCTCTCTATACTAGTTATTTTTTCAACCCCCGAAGTCAGTAGTACATGTTGAATATAAAACAAAATAAAAAGATAATGAAATTATAAAAAGTTAACGACTGCAGTGTTCATTTAAATATTTTTATAGTAAAACATTTTTTTGCAGAAATGTTAACTCGTTCAGTGCATTTAATAAAAAAATTGCAGCACACATAACAATTATATTACAAATAAAATTATACGTGTTTTTATTTACCCGTAGGAAGAAAATTGTTTAACTTGAGCAAAAAATTCAATATTCCTGATATTACATAGAAACGAACACACGTAGTATTGCCGGTAATACAAACACATTATCCGAGCTTAGGTACATAAAGAGCAAAAGTTATATAAGAAAATATAAAGTTACATGTGCGTATTTCAATACATTTTCTTTTTTGTTAGATATTATATCCTTACTTTAATATGTAGTATGTACGTTATCTAACAGTTTTATAATAAAAAAATCTGATGTGGACACCACACGACTTCCTTGTACGCAAGACCAATATGAAGATGAAGCATAGACTCAATTATAAAATTGCACGTATTTGACGTAATTTGACATTAACATCTGATCTATTTTTTATTTTTTTGTTATTTTTTGTCCTAATCCATAGCAAGCTTCATTACAAAAACCAAAAAGTATACAAGTTTTAAATTTACATATCTCGCTTATACAAAGGGCTAATTTAATAATACTTGATGTGCTAGACGCAGAATTTAATTCTCTAAAATTCTTATTGGAAGCATTTATTTCTAAAATCAAAATGAAACCATTTTATTCAAGAAAAACTGTTAACAACTTCAGGTAATATATCACTTCCGGTTAGCCTGTTTTAACCAAATTCTACTATGTTATTCCAATTGATATAAAAGTCTTATATACTAAATTTGAAAAGTTTTGGATTTTATTTTAATATAGTTTTTCATTAAAATCTATTATAGGCTTCAAATAAAGTATCTTTTCTGGAAATTATGTAATGACCAAAAAGGGAGGTGCACAACTAGTTGTTATATAAGTCCTAAATACAAAATTTCAACTTTCTACGGCTTACCGTTTTTGAGTTATGCGAGATACGTACGTACGTACGTACAGACGTCACGACGAAATTAGTCAGAATGGATTCAGGGATGGCCAAAATGGATATTTCCGTTGAAATCTGGAAACCGAAATTTTTCGCGAACACAATACTTCCTTTACTTCGTATAAGGAAGTAAAAATCTGGTGTGGCCATCACAATACCTCCCGCCATTTACAGCCCGAGTCACAAAAAAGATTAAGTTAATCCTTATTTTTGGATTAGCGAATATTACTCTAATTTTGTAGTTTATTTCTTAAAATATAGTCTAATCTAATCCAAGTAACTACCATTTTTTTAAACCCCTCAACAGGATTAAATCCCAATTATAGAGTGGGTTCACATACTCCCACATCCATGCCTTAGTGGGATTTGAACCCATAGCCCCGAGGGGACTCATGACATGAGGCGTTGCTCTAACCATTGAGCCACCGGAATCATAATAAAATGAAGATTAAATTTTAAATACCGGGATAGAATAGAATTCACTAATCCAAAAATGAGGATGAGCTTAAACATTTTTGTGAATTTTTAATTATTATTAATCTAAATACATACCTACATATTTACTTATTCTGGAAACTGTATTGAATTCCTTTTCTATTGTTCTATTTACTTTTTTCTTTTTAAAACGATACTAATATTATTTTGAAATGATTAGTTCTTTGATAGTGACATTTATCTGTCAATTAGATACATTTGTATAACAGCGTTTTGTTTGTTTAAAGCGGAGGCTCTGAGATTTAAATTATAGATAATTTTATAAATATATCTATAAAATATATAGAAAATGTATTAATGCAAATCTATAGAAAATTTAATAATCTTAAATTTTTATAACATTAATCTCGATAAAATAACATTTAAAGGTATTTTTCGAAGAAAAGCTATTTTGAGCTTCTAGTAAAGTGCCATTTCCGGTTATCCGATTTTCACCAAAATCTAATGGGCTCTTTCCAATAAAGAAAAAGTTCGAAATACAAGGTTTCAAAATTTTCTGAATGATAGTATTTGAATTAGAGTGAAGGATCCACACACACATACGCACAGACATCATCGTGAAAATGTTAAAATTGGATTCTAGGGACCTTAAAACGTGGTCATTTATCAAAATCTCGATATGCGATTTTTAGCACGATCCCTATACCTCCCTTACCAAGGGTAGCGGGAGATAAAAACTATTGTTTAAGGAATGAAACGAGGTATCCACTACACTTTTTCTACGACTGTACATTAAGACAGCAGAAATCCAGAAATATACTTTTCGTACTCATGCATTGAAATGTTTCGCGTCGTCTAAGCAACGCCCGGAACGTCAATTTCCCAAGTCTCCTATTTCTAAAACATTTCTTAAAGAAATATATTTATAATAAAAAAGGATAGTTTGTCAAACATTCTTTCGCTTAATAATAATAAAAGACAATGGTAGAATATTGAATGAAATTTAATTTTAAAATAATGAAGTGTCTTGTCAACGTGATACTGTTCTTGTCAAAATGACATGCGCACACGAATCTGCTGATTTCAAGCATGTCAAGGTCACTCGAATCACGTGTCTGCTCGCGCCCTATAAGATCTATTGCATTATGTCCCTATCTTAGTTTTCTGGACGCAGGCCTAGAGTTCTCATGAAGCCAGTTACTGCCTCAGGAGTCAGCTTTCCGATTTTATTTGTGATGAAATACCTTTTACGTAGATGGTTAAGTCAGAAAAGATCTTTTATGCTGACAGCTGATAGCTCTTTGGCGTTTGTCGTCGAGAGTGAAATGAATATCTTCGGCTGACTAAGCCCCGGAATGTCTACCCAATATGAGGGTATGGCTGATTCCTCTCAGTTCTTGATCTCCTTCTTTATATTTATTTTAATATACTATTCTTAATTTTCAATATTTTCCGATATTAGGCTATAATACTTTTAAGCTTTTAACAATGCTTTTAATCATATTTCCAATGATACTGTTTCTGCGCTATTATTATCGATATACACCAGGCATCTCCTCCAAAATTCGCAATACTTAAAACTTGTTAAACAAGCAATCTAGAGCCCTCGGTTTTAATTTTCCCTCTTGTTTATCATTTCCTAAACGTCTTCAAACATCAGAAGTTGAGAGGAAACGTGATACTTGGTTTTCGCGTCTGCGTCACTTCAGAAGAATCGAATATGTTTTGTTTCAGAAAAAGAGCATCGCATAGGGGAGTGGGGGGACAGTGTTTGAGATGGGGAAAGTTTTTGTTTACCTCCTGAATTGAGTTTTGGATATTGTTGTCGCGTCGAATGCCCGCCTGATCAATAGAATTAGGCAAACAAACTGCGGGTGCTACGTGGCGATTTCCATTGTTTTTTGGTTGCTTTAATTACACTCCAGAGTAAACAACCAAAAAATAAAGCTATTACTGAAATGATGAGTCGGGTTGATTAGTTTTTAAAATTATAAGTTTTAGCAATTATTTTAGATATTAAAAGAACATAAATATAAATGTTATTTTGACTCATTAGTTTCGCTCGAATTTCCTTATTTAAAGAATTATCTCCGCTCTTTACCTTTTTACCTCCCGTCATACCGTAGGTAAGGGAGGTCATGTAATCGTCCTAAAAATTCGATGGTGAGTTTTCAGTAAATAAGTACGAATTAGGGTCCCCACAACACTTTTTACGATGATGTCTGTGTTTGTGTGTGCGTGACGATTTTTTTCGTTCACGATAATTCTTATATCAAACTTCCAAATATATCTATTTTCCGTATTTAAGCTTCCTGCATTCGTATAACGAGTTGATTAGATTTTGGGTAAAATTGGATAAATGGAAGTGATACTTTGCTTGAAGCCCATAAGAGTTTTTAATGAAAAACTTTTCAATTTTAGTATTTAAGACTTTTATATCATGGGAAATAATATATTATATTTTGGCTAAAATTAATCCACCAGGACTGATACTCTTCTTGAAGCTCTGAACAGATTCTCGTGAAAACTATATTATTATATACTCCAAAACTTGTCAAATTTAGTATTTGCAACTTTTATATGAAGGGAAACAACATATTAGATTTTGGATACAATTGATAAACCGAAAGTGATACTTTATTTGAAGCTCTGAACAGATTTTCGTGAAAAATATATTGATACAATCGATAACTTTTCAAATTTGGTATTTAAAACTTTTATATTAATAAGAACTACATATTAGATGTTTTTTGATAAACCGAAAGTACTGCTTTACAGGAAGCTATAAACAGATTTTCTTGAAAAAATATATTAAAACATGATCCAAAAACGTCTCAAATTTGGTATTTAAAACACGTGTATAATTTGAAACATTAGATTTTGACTAAACCTATATGATAAACCGGAAGTGGTACTTAATTTGGAGCTCTTAAAAGATTTTCGAGGAAAAACATAATAAAATGTAATCCAAAATTTGGTATTACACTTTTCTATTTATTGGAATAACAAAATAGATTTTGTTTACGAACGATCAACCGGAAGTGATACTGTACTTACAGTTCATTGCTATTTCAAACATGGAATTGACGGGAGGTCATGTGTAGGCCACATCAGATTTTTTAAATGCGAAAATACAATGAAAATGACAAGTTAAGATACGTATATATGTATAAATATTTTCTATACAGGGTGTTTACGTTTAACGGACGTTTTTTATTTTTAACAGGTGATACTAAGAGTCGAAAGAAATTACTTTCTTTATTGTATAATAATTAGGAAGCCAAAATACCAATCATAATTTTATTGATCATGCATAGTGGACAAAATAATTTATATATATCGTTAAAGAAAATGTTATTGTGAAAGTATATGTACTTACAGAAATTATAGGAAATCCTATTATACTTAAAAATACATTTATTATTATGTATGTATGTACCTATGTTTTATAATTTATTTGTCAAGTAGATTACTTCGTAAACAACATTAAATTTTATTGCTTTATAATGCTTCTTTAACATAATAAATTTTCTTTTCTTTTTACCTCCCGCTACCCTTGGTAAGGGAGATATAGGGTTCGTGCTAAAAATCGCATATTGAGATTTTGGTAAATGACCACGTTTTAAGGTCCCTAGAATCCAATTTTAACATTTTCACGATGATGTCTGTGTGTATGTGTGGATCATCCACTCTAACTCAAATATAATCATTCAGAAAATTTTGAAACCTTGTATTTCGAACTTTTTCTGTAATGGAAAGAGCTCATTAAACTTTGGTGAAAATCGGATAACCGGAAATGGCACTTTACTAGAAGCTCAAAATAGTTTTTCTCCGAAAACTAGCTTTAAATGTTATTTTTTCGACATGAATGTTATTAAAATTAAAGATTATTTTTTACAGATTTGCATTAATACTTTTTCTATATAGTTTATAGATAAATTTATAAAATTATCTATAATTTAAAATCCCAGAGTCTACGCTTTAAACAAACAAAACGCAGTTATTCAAATTTATGTAACTGACAGATAAATGTCGCTATCAAAGAACTAATCATTTCAAAATAATATTAGGAACGTTTTAAAAAGAAAAAAGTAAATAGAACAAAGGAATTCAATACAGTTTCCAGCGTAAGTAAATATGTAGGTATGTATTTAGATTAATATATATATATATTATCGATTCACAAAAATGTTGAATTTAATCTTCATTTTTGAATTCTATTCTATCCTGGTTTTTAAAATTTAATCTTCATTTTATTGTAGCTTCGATAAGGGCTCTTGGGGCTCTGAGTTCGAATCCCACTAAGGCATAGATGTGTGTGAATGTGAACCCACTCTGTAACTGGGATTTCATCCCGTTGAGGGGTTTAAAAAAAGGTAGTTATTTGGATGAGATTAGACTATATTCTAAGAAATAAACTGTCAAAATTAGAGTAAAATTCGTTATCCAAAAATAAAGATTAACTTAATCTTTTTTGTGACTCGGGCTTTAAATGGCGAGAGGTATTGTGTTGGCCACACCAGATTTTTATTATTGTTGTATCTTCATAAATAAATAAGTAAATATAGTATTCTACACGTAAGAATGGCATTACGCAAAAAATTGTATGATTCTTGAAGACATACGTAATTGACGTAGTTCCTTTTGCTTTCTGTTTATTAGGCGGCGTATGTCGTAACTCTATTCAGGAAATAATTTGGAACTGTTAACATAGTGCATATACATTTGTATAGTTTAGTTCAAGATCATTTCTTTGGCTTCTATAATCCCTGCAATTTCGACTAGGTACAATAGCGAAAACCGCATATGGTGAACTTAACCTATTTTCTATTGCTATAAGTTGACCATACGCGGTTTACGCTATTGTTGTCGAAATTGCAGGGATTATAGAAGTCAAAAAAATGACCATGAACTAAACTATATGCATTTTAATGGTTTTGTGTCTCGTGTTGATTTAAGTTACTTATCAATAATGTCATAAAAACTATCGAAAAGGGCTAGAATAATAGTCTTGTTTGTATGTGCGTTTCTTGACGCAGAAAAAGATAGGTATATTATCGAGCGAATTGAAATACCTATAAATGAATTATAATAATAATATTTTCAGATCATACATTTATTTCGTTGAGGGCGCTTACCAGGCGTCACCTCACGGGTTCTCAGTTGTAGAGCGCACCACAATACCACTGACTTTTCAGTGTTTGAAACAGTCTTTTTTTTTTTTTATATTTCTTTATTTTTATTAAACTGTCCTTATCATATAATCCGAAAATTCGAGTGATATATCTTGACATCCCCTACTTCAGGAAGACAAGAAACAAGTGTTAAGGGTTGTATTCTGGCTATAGTATCATAGATTTATTATTTTCTTCCCCTACACAAGAATTTTGATGAGTGATATATTTGTTTATGGCCCATTTTATAAAAGTAAAATTTCTTTTTCAGAAGGGTAGATATGTAAATCAGGAAAGTGATTTAAAATTTGATAGTCTGCATTTTATTCCACTATAGCCTTGTAGATATTTTAAAGATAAAGCACTGCAGTCAAAATGCCGACGTCGCAAAGGATGAACACAATAGAACTCGCAGTATTAAATTTAGAAGTTTTGTTATTTTGCTGCTTATTATATATGAACAGACAGAAGAGAAAATGCATGAATGTCCATATTCTAGCAAAACGAAGTGATAAGTCCTATTAATAGATTGAAGGTGGGGCTTTTAATGGTATATTTAAAGAAGGAAAAAAACGGTAACAGTCTAAGATACAGGAGCGAAAAGGATGACGGTTGAAGCAGTTTTGCTTGATCGACGCACAAAATTTAAAAAGAAAATAAGATTTGAAAATTATATTGACATATTAAAAAAAAATTATTTATCATTTTTGAAGTAAGGTTTGATTTTTATTTATTTTTCATAATACCATACTGTTAAATGAGCTTTAACAGTAGTCTATGCTCTACCAATATATGCATCAAAACAGCCACGGCCGTTATTTTTTATAACAGTACAATTATTAAAAATCGAGTGTTTCTAAAAAAATTGCAGCATCATGAAGTGTATCATGAAGAGCTGTCACCTGTCAATATGCTACAGAAAATAGAATTTTCAGAAGATATTTTATGTTTTGTATGAAAAGTACTGAACGTCACACGGCTGTTATACAAATAACAGACACGGTTGATTGTTACAATATTCAACCTCATCTGTTATTTGCTTCATATCAGCCTTATGACATTAATAACTATTTCATCGTACCATACTGTTAAATGTGCTTTAACAGTATGCTCAAGCAATATATGCGTCAAAAAAGCCACGGTCGTTATTTTTTATAACAGTACAATTATTAAAAATCATGTGTTCCTAAAAAAATCGCAGCATCATGAAATTGTCATGAAGAGCTGTCACCTGTTAATATGCCATAGAAAATAGAATTTCAGAAGATATTTTGTTATTATGAAAAATACTGAATGTCACACGGCTGATATGCAAATAACCGCGTCTGTTATTTGCTTCATATCAGTCTTATGACGTTAATAACTAACCGTCTCGAACGATAAATGAAGCACACTCATTCATTAATTTGTAAATAAGGCCTACTGTCTTGGAAACACTATCGGTAAACATTAAAAAAAAACCCCCGATCGTGCATAAAATTCTATTAGGTCCCACTTAAGTTAAATCTCGACCCATTTGAGGGTATAATAACGTCTGAAAACGGTACTAAGATTGAATATATTATCTTACATAAAAAAAAATCTGATGTGGGCAACAAAGTATCTCCCGACTTTTAATTTTTATTAATTTAAATACATACTTACATATTTACTCATGCTGGAAACTATATAAGTTCCTTTCCATATGACTATAGTTCAATTTATTATTTTCTTTTTACCACTATTAATTTGAAATGATTAGCAATGATAATTATTTGACAGTTACATACATTTGACATCTGAACTATGTAACCAAGGAGTTTTGTTTGAAGCGTAGGCTCCGGGATTTATATCTTGTTCCATTTAAGCCAATCAGTATTGCGGAGCATAGGGAATAGTTTTGACATCTCTGATTGGCTGAAATTAGAAACAAGAGACAAGTTTACCCAATGTAATTTCGGCTACTTCAGATATGCGCTGTTGCCAGTGCCATCTAACGATCGAATGGCTTAAATGGAATAGAGCATAACATATATTATTTTATAAATTTATCCATAAAATATATAGAAAAAGTATTAATGCAGCCTGTAGAAATAATAAAAATCTTTAATTTTCATAATATAAATTGCGAAAAAAAACATTTAAAGGTATTTTTCGACGAAAAACTATTTTGAGCTTCAAGTAAAGTGCCATTTCCAGTTATCCGATTTACACCAAAATCAAATGGCTTCTCTCCATATTGGAATATAAGGTTTCAAAATTTTCTGAATGTTAGATTTCAGCGGAGGATCCGTACACACACATACACATCATCGTGAAAATGTTAAAATTGGATTCTAAGGACCTTAAAACGTGGTCATTTACCAAAATCTCGATATGCGATTTTTAGCACGATCCCCATACCTCCCTTACCAAAGGTAGCGGGAGGTAAAAATCGTAGTGTCAAAATTTAGGGAATTTTGTATCAGTTGGTGGTACATGTGAAATTTGCCGTTCAATAACGTAATCTTATTTTTGTAACATCAACTATCTACGATATTTTCTATTTATTTTTAACTTTACTACTCCATTTTGTTTCCTCTTCTTATTACTACTTTCAAATTCATAATTATATAAAAATAGTATTCTTAACTATCGTTTATTTAGCGAGATTTGACATTACTTGAAACCACTAACCTTATAAAAAAAAATGAATTAGTCTATTACAACATTTGATTTAGCTATTAACGAACTCTTTTGGGTGCTGTTACAGGTTTGTTAGGCACGAAATAGAAAAACAGTGTTTACGCGCTCTGTTGAAAAAAATATGACGAACATAATGCAAATGTGAATTCACTTCCGATTTGAAGGGAAAGCTTGAACCTTGCAAGGTTTAAGCCGACGAGCAATCTGAACTCGAAGTGCACCGGATTAAAATTTTCGTTGTAAATGGCTACTTGGAAGTGCCTCTGCTTCTGCTTAGCCTTTTATTTTGAGGCAGCATGAAATTGTGTTGAGTACAAATTTGATAGTGAATCTGATTACTCTTCGCTATATGTCTGATATACAGGCCGTCTCACAACTCGCGCCCCAGAGCGAATGAGGAAACACGAGAATGCACTGGATGTGTAATTTCGAAGAAAAAAAATCTAGCTTAAAAGATATTCGAGAAAAGTCGTCTTAAAATTGACTAATCAGAGACCCACACCTTTAACGTGTGTTTGCCGTAATTTTACGTTACTAGGGTTTTATACAAATCAAATCTTCTTTAAAATGTGTGGGCGACTGTAGTTTTCGAAACATGTCAGTGTCAAATTAAATTTGACAAGGTGAATAAAAAAATGCAAATTCTTACCATTCAGCCGCTGATTACTTAGAAATGATTATAATTTTCGGAGAATGTGGACGTAACGCCAGAGAGGCAGCACGAGTCTATTCGGAACGTTTTCCGGATAGAAATCTTGTGGATCATAAAGTGATATTGAGAGCCATCGCAAGGACGCATGAGACCGGTCAAGTTATGCCAGATCGAAAAGAAACTGGTGCTACAACACGTTGCACTGTACGATATAAATGATGATCTCGGATGACACCTTCGCTAACCTAAATTTGTTGACAGTGAAAAGTCAACTCTAAAGTGTCAAAATTACAGTAAGTCAAACAAATTTTGTAACTCACTATAGTATTTTTAAAACCTAGCAATCAGTTTTATTTTGTAATTCAAAAAACGATGTTCGACTGTGTTAGGGATGGAATTAATAAAGTTTCGGACTCGCAGTCAATATTACAAATTTATTCACCCCGACGTTTCGACTATACAATAGTCTTCTTCAGGGCTAGAATGGTCCAGATGAAGGAAAAAGTACACGTGTGGATAAGCGTAGATACATAAAAGACGGACATTTAAAAATATAAATAAATAAATAGTTAAAAATCACAGATCACAGAGTGAAAATCGTCAATTAATAAAAAAACTTCTCCTGGATGACTAAAATAAACACTGCTGTGAAAATAAAATAGGGCATTCATTTACAAAAACGAAAGTATAAAATGCTTAGATTAGATTGAAGCAATAGCTCAAGAAGAATGGAAAATACCGATAAGTAAAAATAAATAAAAAATAAATTTTTGTTATGGTGGAGGACCCCATTGTGGCGACTGTAAAAAAAATCTTGTGTGTGTTTCGAGCGCAAATGGACATTATCGATTTCGAGAGAATGTCTCGCTCCTGCGTCGCGCGGCAACAACCTCTCAATCGACAATGTCCCATTTTGCGCTCTTAATACACAAATAGTTACTGTATTCACCAAAGTTTATTTTAGTCATCCAGGAGAAGTTTTTTTATTAATTGACGATTTTCACTCTGATCTGTGATTTTTAACTATTTATTTATTTATATTTTTAAATGTCCGTCTTTTATGTATCCACGCTTATCCACACGTGTACTTTTTCCTTCAACTGGACTATTCTAGCCCTGAAGAAGACTATTGTATAGTCCAAACGCCGGCGTGAATAAAATTGTAATATTGACTGCTAGTCCGAAACTTTATTAATTCCATTTATTTTGTAATAATATCATCACACCTCAAGATATCCTTCCGGGATTGGTGGATTAAAAAGTCTTGTAACTCCGTCATGCAAGCAAATTATTTTTTTCTATTTGGCAACCTATTGTCGTCGACAAGTGTCAGTTTCGTCTGGGGCGCGAGTTGTGAGATACCCTGTATAGTTAGCCTATCAAAATTGAAAATAATAATTTCCCTTCTTCTAATTTAGAAGTTCTAAATAAATTTAATCTGAAAAATAACCCCCTCTTTGAATTTGAGAAATAATTTGATGTCTTGCGGAATAATATTGAAATGAAATGGGTAATTTAACTGAAGCCGTATTGCATCTGAAAGTTTGAAATAAAAGTCCAAGTTGTCAGAGCTTTTGAATATTATAGCACTAAATTTCAAGCTTTTCCTCCGCATATCGACATGGCGCTTTTTCAATTCCAATAAAATTCAAACACTTGCTTCTACCAGATCGCTGGCCTAACGGCCTTATAAATTCTCTCGCATTCGCGAAAATCCTACCAGGGCCGGCTGCAGGGCATAAATAATACCCTTCTGCCCGACGTGTTGATATACGTTACGAATTGTGGTCATAGTGCTTATATTACAGGAAACATTTATACAAAATCTGTTACATGAATGTAACGTTAATGGGGTCTTAACGATTTTTAATTTTTTTATGAAATATATTTAAAATAACTTTTGTGATCAATAATTGAAAACAGAGGTGCAAAAAGGGAGCAATTTGAAACGTGTTAACCTCTAATATACCATTAAAACTAAATCCTGTATTTTTATCATTTTTATTTAATTTATTTAGGAGATAAACTTCTTTTGGCCTTTTTGGGAAGATTTTTATTTTTCATATTAATTCTTTACATTTTTAGACGTTTCGAAGGCCCGGTGGCCTTCGTCTTCAGTAATCTGTTATTAAAACATTATTTTTTTAAAATTCATACATTTTTATTTACGAATAGGTTATAGTCAGTTATATTAAAATAAAATAAATGATAATAAACACCTATTTTTTTTATATTATGCCTTTTTTATTGGACATGTTTGCCTACGATGTTACGTCATTACACCTAGCAATAATAAAATCACCTCAGTGAACACTTATTTAAAAAAAGGGAGAATAAAGTAAATTTGTTTAGCTGTAAATATAACAATTAATTTACCTGTTTGTTATTTGAACGAAATATTGTTTTTTGTTTTGTTATTTTACGCAGAATTATATGATTGATAAAGTTTTTTAAATTTTGACGTTATGCGGCTGAGAGAATGTGGAAGACTGACTGTTTGAATATTTGAACTTGACCAACCAAGGTTAACCCGACTTAGGGGAATATTTTCTATATTACATTATTCTACAGTTTTAAGGTCTAGTTTTAATATCAATGAACCGACTTACTATGGTGGAGAACCGCATTGTTGCAAAATATACAGGGTGATGACGCTAAGGTGCGAACATAAGGATTTAAAATGAGATTTTAGTTTTTTGTTATTTCCTGCTCTCCTGTTCATTTTACGGCAAAAACTGTACAGTGAGAAGTTGTTCAGAATTAAAAGTTGTATACAAAACTGTTTTAACATTTGTTATTATGTCTCTAGTTAATTCAGAATTTTAAAAAGAAATTTCGGTTTATTAGTAGCAACAGCCATAAATTATGTATAAACGTCAAACGTCAATTTGACAAGGGAAAATAATTTCCGTATTCTTTTGTAACTATTTCCATCATAATAGTCATTTAAATAGGTTCGTTATTCGATTAAACATTCATTATTTAATCTATTTCTTTTACATAAGTCAAATTGACATTTGACGTTTATAAATAATTTATGAAAACCATATAAAAAGAAAACAAGTGTAAAGGTGCATTCACAAATGAAAATTAGGTTTAGATTTATGGTTTATACTTTAGATTTAAAGACTTTGGCCGCATATTATGTAATGACTCCATTCATACTTCCAAGCTTTAGTTTTATGATTTAATTTGACGTCATAAACTTCACCAATGACAACGAGTCTGAAATGATATAGATATATACACCTATCTTTATTTAGTATCCACTTGGTGGTTTCGGCTATTTAAACAAATGCGAGAAGAACATGGAGACTGTCATAAATTAATTCCTGAAATATAACCAATAATGCCAAGCGAATGACAGTTTCACGGCGCACAGGTATCTTGTTGAGTACTGCTCTACCGATAATTTAATCTTGTTTTTGAAGCATGTTCACAGATGTCTGCACATATTAAAACTAATTTTCAGGTAATTTATACTTACATTTATGAATGACTTAAACCTAAACTAAAACCATAAACCTAATTTTCATTTGTGAATGCACCTTAATGGTTATAGCTACTAATAAACCTAAATATTAAATTTAAAAAAAATTTACGGGCTGTTAAAATTATAGCAACATATATACAGATTTATTTATTCATTATTTCGCCAGATGTTTTCAGATATTATTTCGATTAAATAGTTTAATTATTCACTTTTCAGTATATCATAAAACAATGTACAACGATCAACCGTTACCAGAAATTTACTTGCTCGCACGGATAAATTTAAATTGTGAAGAAACTGAAAACTTAATAAAAATGTTAAAACAGTTTTGTATACAACTTTTAATTCTGAACAACTTCGCACTCTACAGTTTTTACTGTAAAATGAACAGGAGAGCAGGAAATGACAAATAACTAAAATCCCATGTTAAATCCTTATGTTCGCACCTTAGCGTCAACACCCTGTATGTAATGATTTTAATTTAATATCAATTGGATATCATTTTTAGTTTCATTCAGATCGTCCGGGGCCGTCAGAACATATACACAGCCAGTCATAAGGAGTAATGATAAATTTTAGTCCGTGTTGCCCTTGAATATTTCCTTATAATTTCTATCGACCAACCAACCAGTAATTTTTCGATTTACATTATAAAGATACGTTCTCTGATAACAATTATAGATACGTCTAAATTTAGTAAATTTTGGTGAAAATGCCAATTCAAACATCAATTCTGCTTTCTTTGGAGTTGGGGCACACCCTCCTTAATTACGTGCCTTATAATCTAGTTTTTGATTTCTCCACTCAATATGATTGATACACGGAGCAAACACGCGATGCTTCCGTCCAGTGGCGTGCGTGTAGCGGGGTCACATGCACCCCCAAAAGAGACGCTCGTGTGGAACATAAATCATTGAGGTAGAGGGGTTGATTGACTCAAGGGCTTTTGATTTGGGCGATTTGCGAATAGAGCGAGCGATGATTGGGAATTTATTATAGTGCGCAATCATCACAATAATTATTGATATGGAATAAATCACTACATAGGGTGTTCCAATATTAAACAACCAAACATAAAAATTTAAATAATGTAAACCATTTTGCCTTACGAAAAAATCTCATGTGGCCAGCACATAACCTCTCGACAGATATTTTACCTGGTTGTACGCATAAAACAAAAAATATTTTTATATACAAATACATATATTCATGTCTCACTATAAAATAATTCTCACATATATTTGCAAAATCTATGGGATATTTTAATATAAATTGTGTACAATACATACATTTTCTTTATATTCAATATCCTGAAATTTTCTTTTTCTACTTTCCTTTTCTTTTTCTTTATATTCGTCATTTTTTCGCAAATTCCTTTTATATTCTTTTTTACGTATATTCTTTTGCGTTGTACAAATATTTTTGACAGTGGCATACAAATATTTTTGACAGTGACATTTATGTGTCAATTACAAACATTTGAATTTAAAATTATAACACAAACATACTAGCGTGTTCTATAAAATTCCTAACTCGGAGATGTCAAAATTGATCTTGAAATGTAATTTTAAGGAGAAAAGACAATAAAGAAGGATACCGTGCATTGACATTTGCTGTTTTTTAATTTGATTTTATTTCTAAAATAAGATCAAGAAGAAAATCTTTGATTTCTTTAGACAACATTTTTGACAATATCTCATGTCAAACTGACATTTAATTAAATATGTTTAAATTGACATATACGTTTCTTTGTTCATAGCCTACTCCGAGTTAGGAATTTTTTTGAACACACTATGTCAATTGCATTTAACACAGACATCTGTCAATCAGAATTTTCTTAATATAGTAGATGTTTCCATGGTTATAGCACAGCTGACTTGCTTTATGAAATTTAATTTCTTTATAATTTTTTTTAACTCTATATCCATTGTATTATGAACTATAAAATGTAATCAAATCGTATAGAGAATAAAGTATTCTTTAATATTTATAATAACATTAAATGTGAAAAAATGATATTTAACAGCGTTTAAAAAAAATGTTAAAATCTTCAATTTAGGATACTTCCGGGCGGCCAATGGGCCCGTCCAACTTTTTTTGAATTTTTTATATGTTATGAAAAATTTAAAAATAGAAATTCCGTATTTTTTATTTTCTTGAAATTATGCTTAATAACGCTTAAAATAAATTATTAAAGTTTTGGCGCGAAAGTTGTGACGTTAGCGTCACTCCGTCATAAGTAGAGAGAACCGACACACGTTACCATTAATAATGGTAATATAATATACAAGAAATGTTGCATTCCAAGAATAAAAATACGTATCCATTACAAACTGTGATCAAAAATCTTTAGAGCTATTGGTAATAAATAAACGAGATAGTTATTATACCATTTCAAAATATATATTTGTTTGATTTACTTACATGAATAGGTATAGGAGTAGTGTTAAATGATAATTTATGAAAAACTTCCAAAGTACACATAAATCAGGTAAGTAAAATTAATAATTTTTGCTCCTTTTCATAATCAGGTTAATCATTCGCTTTAATTAATGTGACTTTAAGACTCTCTTTAATATAATATTGAAGGTTATTATACTCAGAAGTGCCATTATTATAATTAAAATAGTATTTAAACTATTTTCTATTGATAATTAAATACAACAATGACAGTATTGATTACAATAATCAAAGCATAATAAAAAGTAATCCAACATTTACATACATATTTACTAAATGATTGCAACAATGACAAGTATTGAGATTACAATAATTAAAACATAAATTATAATATATTATTTAATAAATAAATTTTCTTTTGATCTTAATAAAAAATTACTCGGATGTATTAAATATGTGCATGTTAGAGTATGTGTAAAGCCAATCGCGAATTTATGAGCAAAATATGTATGGTCCACTGCATAGTGACATTTTCACAGGGTAACTGGACGACTGTAATGACGCTGACGTCACAACATGGCGATCATTTTGCGTTAAAAACTTGAATTATATTATTATAGGTATAAAAATACAAAATATATAGCAATTTTTATTTCGTTTTCATTTATTTATATTCAAAATTCATATGCGACATGTAATTTCTAAAAAGTCGAAGACTTGGACGGGCCCATTATAACCAAAATCGAAACAGCTCTGCATATGGATGTAAAGAAAAAGATTACGCAAAAATTATAATTTTTGGAAAGGAGTTATGCGATCCGAAAGAATCGTCACACATACACATCCATACAGACATCATCGTGAAAATAGTAAAATCGTATTCTATGGACCTTAAAACATGCTTATTCATTAAAAACTCACCACTGAATTTTTTGACCAAAGACAATACCTGCCTTACGTAAAGGTGACGGAAGGTAAAAACGACGTAGAACTCTATCGAGTGTCTATCGAAAAAAAATTGACCTATAAGAAAAGTTTGTGTCGTAAATGTGTTTATCCAAGATTACTAATTTCCTAAATTTATTCAATTGTCAAAGACAACAGTTCAGTATGTTATAAAAATTTATTGGTAGCACCTCCACCATAATTCTTATCAGGACAATAAAGAATGATTATCTTTCTTTTCTATTAAGGTTTGGAAGTTGATTTCATTTTCAATGTTTGGCTAAGTACAAGTGAAGTGTCTATAGAAAAATAATACCCGTAATAAAATAAGAGATGTCGAGAGTGCATCGTACAATACCACAAAGCTTCTCAAATCTCCTGTACGTGCAGAAATAAAAATTAAAGTCCAATCCACTAACGACATCTGTCCGCAAACTCTAACTCTGTTTTTCATCAAACAGCAATCTATATTTCTTACACATTTCTATTCACGTGACCTGAATGGATGGAGGATCCAGACCACCAACATTAAAAATAAATTTCCACTGTTAGCGATTCAGTCCTCGTGCGGTAGGTTGGCGGGCCTGAACAATGGTCACACGATCGTTTCTTGTTTTATTCCTCTCCTTCTTCATTCTTTTATTTGTCGTCTTTTGTTTCGATTTTCCTATTGTGGTGCGATTCGATTCCGCATCGGCATCTTATGTTGTCGATTTCGATTGTAATTGTATCGAGGAGGGCTGTCTTTGTTCCTCCTTCTAAACTGAGGGTGGAACATGTGTTGCTGTTGCTGAAGTATTCACGTTTGTCTTTTTGCGTTTGTGTTTTGATTGAGTGAGCGGGATGATTTCCAGAGTTCTGCCGGGTTAAGGGATTTCCCCTCGTCATAAATTGTAACTTTATCGGTTGCTCGAACATTTGTTTCTACCTTTGAACCTTTAAACTTTCAAGTTTGCGGTAGTGCATGCTTCATTTCACACCAAAATGACAAAATAACAACTGGCAATTGATAAAATACAGACCTGTCCACAAACGATTAAATTAGCTTGTTTTATTCTCGTTGTTAAAGTATGAATTAAAGTACTGGTTTCCATTTCCATGGCTCTAAACATCTTTGTCACAACTTATTTAACGCTTAATTTTGACTTTTAATATTTAACCAGAACATTCTTTAATTTTCAGCAAAAGTTTTCGTAAAATAATAACATATTCATTGCACTGGTACATTGTAATATAAATAACTATTAACACTATACTCACATAAACTTATACCTTTTGCTTCAGAGAAGAAGGTATAAGTGTATACCGAATTGTCGGTTTGTACGAATAAGTGCTGTATAATTGAGATTTCGAGTAAATGTTAACACCTAATCTGCACCACCTGTATACCACAGTCGAGAAATATAGTATATTGTAATGGAAAGGCCTATATTCCACATGAGTAAAAAGTTTGTGGTCCGAGCCGAAGGCGACGACTACGGTTTGCGAGTGTGGATTATGCCATTCCAAACGTGTTTTAGACTATACAAGATAATTTATATTCCGCGCTAATATGCGACTAGCCGTATGAAATTATTCCAAACGGTATACGGAATTATACCACATGGTTTGTTGGAATAATATTGATTCCAACATAATTTTTAATTGTGGAATGTGTAGTTTCCAAAATAATTTAAAAGTTACTTACAAGTACGAACAAATCCTCCAATGCTCAGGCATTGGTAGTTGAAAAGTGGCGATCTGTAACAAATTAAAATAACTAATAAAAAGAAAACTGAAATAATTTAGTAATAAATATATTGCTTTTTTAACTAAGTTGCAACTAACTTTATTTTAAAAGACCGATAAATAATTGCTTAAAATTTTGTCCCTATAGGCGTGCACAAAAGTAGTCAGCGCCGACAGCGGATAAAAATGACAAAAGTGGTTACTCATTGAAACATAGCAAGGTTATGTTTTATGTCAGAATAATTTTGCAATTTTTATTTTATATAATATTTGCAATGAATGCGAATGATAGGACGTCAAATATTATGTGATGCAGTGAGGGATGTAATAATTCTTACAAAATTACCGATTGAAGTATCAAATTTTATAAATTTCCTAGAAGATTATATGAGGAACAGATGTATAAGAAAATAACTTTTCATCAGATATCGTCTATCGTATGAATAAAATTCCAACAATGGTCGTCTGATTGCAATAATGAATTACATAAAAATGTGTTTCTTAAGTTAATATTTGAACAAGATATAATACAAGAAGCAGAAAATTGTATTAAAATTGTATAATACTTGCAGTTGTGTTAAATAAAAGTCTATTTTTGACATAATTCGTCTATTTATTATAGATTTTGTACATGTAATTACTACGTTTGCATGCAGTTTTGAAAATGGTTTCAGTTTTCAGTCAAAATTATGTTAAATTGTTTACATGCAATTTTCAAAACAAGTTTAAAAATTGATTTGAAATCAGTTTCGGCGCATGCGCATTTAGCTGATATAAATGACAGAGCCTCTTCACTCCAAATACTTCGTTTTGCTATTATTCCAATTATTTTTTATACTTCATACCACTACGCACTAAAACTACACAACTGTCAGTATATTTGAACGTTAGTAACACAAAGCGACAAAAACGTTATGCTCTGTACGCATGCGCAGTATCGAAACTGAATTTTAAGTGTTTACATGAGTAGTTTTGAAACTAGTTTTCAAGTCCAACCCATGAATTTTAGTTTTGGTTTGACTATAATTCAAAACCGTTTTGACACTGTATACATGGCGCTTTCAAAACTAAAAACGTTTTAAAAACGGTTTCAAAACTGCATGTAAACTCAGTAAATGTTAATGTTAAAGATAGAAATTTACATGGTTCGTATTTTTAGTGTATTTTCTTTTCCGAGCTTGTGCAACTGATTCCACTTAGAGCCTGGTATATTTTCAATGAAGAATCTTCTTCATTTATTGCGAATATAAAAGAAAGATGCTATCATACACTGATATTGTGATATGTAGAAATTTTCTTCTTTCCAATCATTCAAGTTTTCCAACTTTTTAATCACAATTTCCATGTATTGTGCATCTTGTAACATTTAACTAATATTATAAATTATAATATAAATTTAAATATGATAAAATGGTTTACAGAAATCACACATATTATAAGAAAAATTATATTTTCTGCCACAGTACCTTCGCTGATATTTTGACTTTTTTGATTGCCACATCACATATATAGCATTTTAAATATTTTCTTTATTCATTTCAGTATACTATGATGTATAATACTCATACACAATAGTAACAACTCAAAATAAAATTGTAAATTGTATCACTTTCTCGAAATGTCAAAGTTGATTCGGTAACCAAAAATGCCAATGTAGCCGTTTGAGGCGCTAACGCTCAAAATGTGCACATCGCCTATACGGCCTTTTCATATTCTCAATATAGTGCCACCCTCATATTAATAATATCTTGAGAACTCTAACGCCCTTAATATTAATTAATACATCTTTCATTACCAATTACACTTCTGAAAATCTTGCTCTCAACTTAAATATCACTTAATCCTGCAATTAAGAAAAAAATTAGCAATTGTGTGTAATTTAATTCCACTTGTCTAATATGGTTGATGGCCGCTGAAGTAATAAACCTCCGTATAATTCGTGTAAAATTTCAGTATTTCAGCGCAGTCTGAAGAATTTACGGGGCTTTTACATGGTCGTATTTCAGTGGAAATGAGCAGCCGCGCTGAGGACATTGTATCAGTTTCAGAGCCACTGTGATTATTTTTACTATTTGGTTATAAAGGTCACACTTGTGGAAATTTATACTTCATTTAAAATTTAATTACTCTTTTAGTTCTCTATAAGAAACGAGTAGAGTACCCTAGATAGGAAAGTTACATTACAACTACCACATAAAAATTATATCCACAAGAATAATAGTTTAAGGACCGTACACATTTTTTGCATTAGGATTATCAACTTAGCATTAATCAAAGTATCTTTCTACCTGAAGCTTATCTCCCATTATCAGAACACCCTGTATATGTAAATTAATGGCGTATTGGTGAAAATAGTTATTTATGCTACAAGAGATGTAGGTACCATTTACTAATAGAGGACGATAATAATTTCGAGAGTGGTCACATGTACCTATATCTCGTGTTGCATATAAGATTTTTTCCATTCCCGATGATTTATTTTTACCTCCCGCTACCCTTGGTAAGGGAGGTGTAGGGATTGTGCTAAAAATCACATATCGAGATTTTGGTAAACGACCACGTTTTAAGGTCCCTAGAATCCAATTTTAATATTTTCACGATGATGCCTGTGTGTATGTGTGTGTGGATCTTCCACTCTAACTCAAATACTATCATTCAGAAAATTTTGAACTTTTTCTGTATTGGAAAGAGCCCATTAGATATTGGTGAAAATCGGACAACCGGGAATGGCACTTTACTAGAAACTCAAAATAGTTTTTCTTCGAAAAATACCTTTAAATGTTACTTTTTCGACAATAATGTTATTATAAAAATTAAAGATTATTAAATTTTCTATAGATTTACATTAATACTTTTTCTATATATTTTATGGATAAATTTATAAGATTATTGATAATTTAAATACCAGAGCCTACGCTTTAAACAAACAAAAGGCAGTTATTCAAATGTATGTAACTGACAAAATGTCACTATCAAAGAACTAATCATTTCAAAATAATATTAGTAACGTTTTAAAAAGGAAAAAGTAAATAGAACAACAGAAAAGGAATTCAATACAGTTTCCAGCATAAGTAAATATGTAGGTATGTATTTAGATTAATAAAAATTAACGATTCACAAAAATGTTTAAGATAATCCTCATTTTTGGATTAGTGAATTCTATTTTATCCCGGTATTTAAAATTTAATCTTAATTTTATTATAGTTCCGGTGGCTCAATGATTAGAGCAGCGCCTCATGTCAAGAGTGCCCGCGGGGCTCTGGGTTCGAATCCCACTAAGGCATGGATGTGTTTGAATGTGAACCCACTCTGTAAATAGGATTTAATCCTGTTGAGGGGTTTAAAAAAGGTAGTTACTTGAATTACATTAGATTATATTTTAAGAAATAAAAGTCAAAATTAGAGTAAAATTCGCTAATCCAAAACATCTTTCAATCAGATTTTTCTTAATATAGTAGCTGTTTCCATAGCTGGCTACTTTATGAAATTTAATTTCTGTATAATTTTTTAACTCTATATACATTTAATATATGAAATATAAATTGCAGTCAAATCGTATAGAAAATAAAATATTCTTTAATATCTATAATAACATTAAATGTGAAAAAATAATATTTAACATCGTTTTTCCAAGAAAATCTGTTAAAATCTTCAAATGAGGGTACTTCGAGTTGACCAATTGTAACCAAACTCTGATCAGCTCTTCACATGGATGTAACGAAGAAGAATTAATACAAAAGAATAATAATTTTTGAAATTTTAATATTTCAGTTATCGCAGGCACACACATACATACACACCATACACACACACACACGCACACGCACGCACGCACACACGCACACACGCACACACGCACACACACACACACACACACACACACACACACACACACACACACACACACACAGACATCGTAAAAATAGCAGAATCGTATTCTACGGACCCTAATGTGCTAATTGATTAAAAAGTAATCATAGAATTTTTTAAACAAAGACAATAGGTACCTTCCTTACCCAAAGGCGACGTAAGGTAAAAAATTGGTAGAGAACCTTATTATCACTCCAAGTTACCGTGATTTCTAGATATGTTATAATAAAGCTAGTGTTTCTAAATTATCGAGGACGATAAAATGATATAAAATTTAATTATAATTTAAAAATCAATAAATTGCAATATTTATTTGTCTGTATACAATTATAAAGAGTATGATGATATGTTTATTTCATTGGAAGCACATAAATATATTTTCGTAGATAATAAATTTTAATTAGTAGTTGATTTTTCCGTGCTATATTTTATTCCACAGTACATTAATTTGATTTTGATAAATTCATTTGCATTCACCAACATTTACAGTTCATGAACACTATCTGTATCTGTTTAACAATATTCAGTTGGTGTTTAATACTCTTTACATATCAGAAAGGAAATAAAGATAGGCAAATTATGCAATAAATCCGACAATTGTGAACTGATGAATAAATCACGGCTTATTATCTATCGAAATGGAGCCTGGCGCATAACTATATGTCAATTTATAGCGTAAGCCCTCATGTGCTCTGTTGGACGTATATGAATTTTGCATTTGGTCAATATAAACTTAAATTAAGCTGGAAGAATCATACACAGCATACTCAATTTTTAAATTTACATACATACTAGAGATATCATCATTTGCGAATTTATGGAAAATATAATGGGCACATTTTTTATTATTAAAGTATACTTAATACTATTTACATAATAGTATTAAGTATAGTATAAATGATATTAAAGTGTAATAGATACGGAAGTATTAAGTCAATGTTCAAGTAACTAAAATGGTTAAATGTAGAACAATTATAAATGTAAACTGTTAATACAAAAAATAAAATTTGAGCAAGTACCAATTTTAAAAAAAAAACATTTTAGTTCCATTCACACTGTTATGAAACGAGAGTTTCATATTGTCTATGTATGACTAGCGAATGAAAGTTGAAGAATAAATTATTTTATTTTGGAACCATAAACTTGTTTATCCGCCCTCAAACACGGGCGCAATTTGGCTTTTATCGCCCGAGAGCTTATAAAGTTGCCCAGCAACACCTATTCAAACGTCAAAATCGTCGTTTTTAGATAAATGTCAGACGACATAATAAATTCGATAAATCACATATTTTGAACACCGCTGCTCGCAAAACTATTCGTATCCTTTCTCGTTTACGTCTTTTGACTTCTGTGGAACCAACTCTCTCTGGGCAGCGTCAAATTCATTCGATATTTCTTTTGAATAATCGATATCTTCCATTTTCATTTGACACTAAATTAAAATTTGTTATAAACAAACAATATAGCTAGAAACCACAGCATACTTAAAATTCACAACGCCAGCACTATGATACGGAATTATATACCCATTGAATCCTTGAATTTCGAGAACCAAAATAAAATAAAATGTTTTGTATGTACCACGGGCATAATCAAGATTATAGCACTCGGGAAAATTAAAGCTCTCCGCTGCGCGTCGAACTTTAAACATTCCCCCGTGCTACAATCTTTTGATTATGCCTTTAATTCATAAATAACTATTATAGTTGCGGTTTCTTTTCACATTCAAGTATGAGAAATAGATGGGTGACTACGGTACCTATAAGATAAGAAAGATAGCAGAATAATAAGACAAGGGTGCATTTAAAATATTTCATCATTCACAGTCGTCTATTTATTTTGGGAAAAATATGCTAATGTAATCTTATTCTAGTACCTGAATGTGAAAAGAAACCACATCTATAAAATAATTTAAACTTTCATTCGCTAGTTACACTATATACTAGTAGTTAAATACAAAAGTTACCAGAAGATTTAAAAAATTAACGAATTTAAAAACATTTAAAAAAAGTTTAACAATATTCTTGAAATTTGCAGATATATAGTATATTTTTTCTTTTCCTTTTTAAATGGTAATTGTATCTACTTTCTCTCTAATGTTTGTATTCAGTATTATTCCTTTTTTTGATATTTATTATTATATTGTCATATTATTATTATTCTTTCTAATATTCATTATCAACATTACCTATCATATTATATTTTGTTATATTTTTTTGTATATAGCTCAAGAATTGAGACTTATGCTCATGGGGGGGGAGGTCTAAAACCGATTATAGTCCCTCTCCCAATATTCGTACATTATCACACACACATTTCAGAGCAGAAAATTAAAAACATATTGTTTGACAAAAAAAGAGAGAATTAAAAATTGACTAAGGTCGACCGTGTTGGTCAAGAATGATTTAGTTCTGCAGTCTCGCAAACATTGAAAATGGCATTACAAAATCCCTGATTCTAGATGATGTTCTGAATGAATTTATTAAAACAGTAAATCGAAAACTGTTGCTTCAATAATATCGGATACGCGAAATAATGGCAAACAACTAGCTTACAATCAAGAATTTTCGTATCTATTTTTAAATGTTTTTATTAATTGTGAATGAAAACACCTTTTTATTTCTTTATTTCTTTTAGTTTTGATTGTACGGTAAAAAATATTCTTACTTTACACGCTTAAAAACGAAAAAAATATACGTCCTTTCATATTAGGGCTTTAGCAGGCGCGTATATAGGGGGTGGTGGTCTAAAGGGGGTAATTACCCCGCCCAAAAGCCATGACATTTAATATGAAGTATAAAATGCATTCAAATCGCATAGAGAATAAAATAATCTTTAATATTTATAATAACATTAAATGTGAAAAAATGATATTTAATATTGCTTTTTCAAGAAAAACTGTTAAAAAGACAATACCTTCCTTACCCTTACCTAAAGGTGGTGGAAGGTAAAAATTGGAAATGCAATCGTGGGAAACAGTGTTTATTAAATAATAATTTAATTAACTTTCCTACGTTTTGATTCCAAATGAATCATCAGGGATAGTTAAAGTACAGTTGGAAAATAAGATCATTGCATTACAAAATCAAAAATGTAAGGATGAAAATGTCGTCAAAAAGTATCAGAAGTAATAAAATATGTGCATACATCAAAAACTATTCAAAAAACCGGTGTTAATAAATCTATTTATTTATTTAATATATAATTATTTCTGTTCAAAAATTAAAATTATGTTTATTATGCCTCCACCATTTCGTGTAATATTTGTTTAAGGTAATGTCGCAGTACAAATATGTAAATAAGTAGAAAACGCACTAGTTTGTGAACATAACTACAAAATAGAAGCAAACAATGCATAAATTTAAATATTTTAATGTTATTTGTCAAGGTAAATAATTTATTTAGTCGTTAAAATGTCACATATTTATTTATTTTTATTTCACATTAAATAGGAAAATATTTAAATGAATTTCTGTTCAAAATTGTGTTTGTATGAACCGAAAAATGATTTACGAATATGTGATTTTTGTTAAAATATTCTCTTTGGAATTTATAATAACAAAAAATAATACAAATGCATGTACGGCCACAAACCTATTAGTTTTATTTATTTTGCATTTTGTGTTTTATATTCATAATACAAAACAGTAAATAAAATTGTTTAATTTTGTTGATTTGTATTTGAATGATACAGGTTATAAGTTTATCCGTGTGGTATTCTCTCCACGATAGTTTTTAAGTGCCTTCTATACTCTTCCACACTACAGTACACATATAAGTCATTGTTATTATGGAAATGCAAAAAAGCATATTGATTCACCCAATATCGTGTATACTTAATTTTTGTAGGCTAGATTATTTATGATTCTCAAACATTACTTGAATATAAAATTGAATTCAATTAAAATTAGTTGTTGTTTCTGTTCAAAAAATTAAATAATCTATAAATTTATTGCAATACTGTACTTTTTGTATCTTATATAGTGTTCTATTCAGAGAAACACAGTCATAAAGGTTGTTACCATAAAGACATTTGTAACAATCTTTATGAATTTGTCAATTCAGAAACTAAACTATTATTCACGATGACTATTCAAGGTCATTTGACAACCGTCTGATATAATATTACTTCCAGATAACTTCATTGCATTTCGTATGCATAGGCGTTCAACATTTTAACAGAAAAAATAAGAGTAATTTATTTGAAAATTATGTTTCTTTCTAAATAATGCCTTTCTGAAAGATTTAAGTTCTTCACTTATGTTTTTGCAAAATTCAAAAACATAGTCTTAACTATAAACCAAGTACTAATAATTTGATATAAACGGCAACGCCACTATGGGTAAATATTATCACAGAGGGCAGTGTAGTAGGTAATAGATATCTGTAATTCTACGACATACGTCATTATTATATATAGTGTGTTAGAAAGTAATGCCACTATTTACGTATATCTGTCACACCACATAAATAGATATAGGTCAAATAATCTTTCTCTTTCTAATACAAAATGTTGCTAAGCTACTGCTGTAAAGTGATGTGTATTCTTTCTTCGAACAAATGACCTTGAATAGTCATCTTTCGTGAATAATAGTTTACGTCAGTGTTTTTGGCAATCTTTACAAAATAATACTTGTGAATGAACCAGATTATTTGACAATAGCCAACTTCATTATAAATATATAAACCTAATCTAACCTTAATCTTATTTGTCAACGCTTTAGTTTTATTAAAATAATGAGTTGACAGTTATATTTAAAACGCAAATGTTGTGCCAAAACAACTAGAGAACAATATATTTGTGTGTCATATTTGGAAACGTCCAAATGATCCCAACATGATTAAAAATCTGATGTGGCCAGCACATAACCTCTCGCCAGATATTTTACCTGGTTGTACGCATAAAACGAAAAATATATTTAAATACAAATACATATATTCATGTCTCACTACAAAATAATTCTCACATATATTTGTAAAATCTATGGGATATTTTAATATAAATTATGTACAATACATACATTTTCTTTATATTCAATATCCTGAAATTTTCTTTTTCTACTTTCCTTTTCTTTTTCTTTATATTCGTTTTTTTTTTGCAAATTCCTTTTATATTCTTTTTTACGTATTTTCTTTTGCGTTGTTGACTTTTTTTTATTTTCATAATCTTCATAATAATGTACAAATATTTTTGACAGTGGCATACAAATATTTTTGACAGTGACATTTATGTGTTATTTACAAACATTTGAATTTCTTGCCTTGAAGTAGTTTGATCTGAGAATTTTTACATCAAATTACTTTATATGCATTTCTTTATCTCTAAATCTATAGAAGATATAATAATGAATTTATATTTATCGAATAAAGAATTTAACGTTCTTTAATATAAGTAATTACATAAATTTTCGATAAATAAACGTGGTCATCTACCAAAATCTCAATGGCGATTTTTAGTACGATCCCTATACCTCCCTTATAGGCCTATTCTACTAAAAAAATATGTATCGTTACGAGTCGTTACCAGGCGACATGTAGTTATAATAACGATTTTTGCCAAAACCCTATTCTGCTAATTTATTTATCGTTACGTATCGTTACTTATCGTTATTTTATGTCGTTTATGAACGACAAGTTCACATGCCTCGTTGAAGTCGTAAAATTAGATATATTTTGAAAACAAAAGTAAAAATGGCTAAAGAAGATATTTTATTAATTGTAGCTGAGCAAGATATTATTATTACTATATTATTACATTTTTTAATATGACAATTTATATAATCGTCCTTTTACTGTACCGGAGGAAAATATGAATATTTTTTTTATGAGTAAAGAAGCATGTAGAGATTTATTTACGCAAATTTCACCATATATGAGGAACTCGTTGAAGTGATGGTTTGCCAAAAATTTCTAGATTATTTATAAATTATTATTTATGCGTATTACATTACATATGAATGCACATAAATATTTTGTTTTCAATTTAGATGATGGCAGCTTTGCATTTTTTTGCTCATGGAAGCTATTAGAAATCAGTAGCAAGGAGGATATCAATAGAAACGGATTCATATGTGGTATTAAGTCAATCATTAATAATCATATCATTAATAGAAATCTGCAATATTATTGTTGATCATTTTATAGACATATACCTATATCAAATTTCATACGGCGCAAGTAGATATGGATAATAATAATAATAAATAATTTAATGTACGATGAAAATTTTAAATTTGAATCAATGTCAAATTTGAATTGAAAAATAAATATAAATTTATTCCGTCAAAATCAACATGAAGTTAGATATTATCGTTAAACTCATCATAACGATAACTCGATAACGATATGATTAGTAGAATACCTTTTTGGCATTTGTCGTTATTAAAGTCGTTCAACCAAATGCTTAGCGACAGTCGTATGGTAACGATATCGTTATACATATTTTTAGTAGAATAGGCCTGTTACTAAGGGTAGTGGGAGGTAAAAATTTAAAAATCGTGAAACACCGTATTATTAGGACTGATATACAAAATCCTCGACAAAATCCAACACTATTCACCAAGAAAAAAGAACATAATGATATTTCACCTTCCAATTTTCCCAAATTTTCCCAGTGTTGGCTTCATTCAAACCTCCCTTCCGATTGTTAGTTCGGGTAACTGGTGATGGAATAAACTCATGGGCGTGGAGAGTGGGGTTGTCACAAGGGACGTGGCAACGTGAGAAAGAAAAAACCCGGAAAGCATTTGAGCAGCCACGGACTTCCGGCGTGACATAACTCAATCTCATATGAGAATATGGGGCGATATGTGCGCGCGCCCGCCCCGCACGGCTCGGCTTTATCGCCCCCGCGCTAAAAAACCTGAGAGACAGCCAAATGGCCGTACATTCCCGGGAAGAAGTAACAGCGAGGCGAAATAGGGAAAACAACAATATTTGGAAGATGTTTAGATAATGTAATATGAACATTGCCAAAAGGCAGGATAGCAGTGATAGCACAGTGGTAGAGTGTTACCATCCGGGTCGTGGGTTCGAATCCGAAATTGTATATTTCTCTAAATATAACAACTTATGTTCAGTGCCCAGGCGAAAATTGTAAATTGCGCCCCTCATTTATTAAAATTTTGTTTAGATTATATAGGTACAAAAATTAGAATAGAGGCGATTTGTGTCCATAACTCGCGAATAACTACATAATCTTAATGTGACTTTTGTGCGTTAGGTTATTGTTATATTTAGTGAAAATTGCAAGCTAAGTAAGTTGGTCGTTGTTTTATGTATTATAAAACGTAAAGACGACTAGACAGATTCTAAAAAATCTGATGTGGCCAGCACATTACCGTCCATCAGTTCTATGTATTTTGTACAAATTTCATATAGAAAGCCCTTGCAAAAGATTATATTTCTTGTACATTACCTTCCAGCTGTTGTATATATTTTATACAAATTCCATACAGAAAATTTCTAGCAAAAGGTCCTATATTTACACTTGACACTGACATCTTTCAATCAGAATTTTCTTTAATAGTAGCTGTTTCCATAGCTGTCTACTTTATGAAATTTAATTTATTTATAATTTTTTAACTCTATGTCCATTTAATATTAGTATAAAATGAAGTCAAATCGTATAGAAAATAAAATATTCTTACACACATACACACATACACACATACACACATACACAAATACACACATACATACATACACACATACACACATACACACATACACACATACCACACATACACACATACACACATACACACATACACACATACACACATACCACACATACACACATACACACATACACTCATACACTCATACACACATACACACATACACACATACACACATACACACATACACACATACACACATACACAAATACACACATACACACATACACACATACACACATACACACATACACACATACACACATACACACATACACACATACACACATACACACATACACACATACACACATACACACATACACACATACACACATACACTCATACACACATACACACATACACACATACACACATACACACATACATACATACACTCATACACTCATACACACATACACACATACACACATACACACATACACACATACACTCATACAGTCATACAGTCATACACACATACACACATACACACACACACACACACACACACACACACACACACACACACACACACACACACACACATACATACAGACATCATCGTAAAAATAGTAAAATCGTATTCTAGGGACCCTAAAACGTGTTTGTTGATTATAAACTCAACGAATTTTTTGACCAAAGACAATACCTTCCTTACCTAAAGTTGACAGAAAGCAAAAACACTAAGATATTAACAGTTTGACAATCTGACAGTGTTTCACCCGTGTTTTTTTGGCTACGGCATATAAAAACCTCATCTCGACCATTTCTGTAATCACATATGAGACGTTAAAACTGAAGTCAGGACTAGACTGCGGTCCTTTGGTCGGGACGCTGGACATATCGTAGAATTAATTTGGCATCCTCTAGCTATCGGGCACCGGCTAGGGGCTATAAAAAGGGCTTACGTTACGTTGGCTTGGCTGGCAACACACATGGTACTAATGTAAACCCAGTGGAAAAAGAAAAAGAAATAGTAGTGTGTGTGTGTGGTAACTCGAATATAAATAAATAAAATAAATATATCACGGCATATTACCATTGCTGTGTGTTCCAATCTGTTTCACACGCAGATATCGGTAATGATGATGACATATTCATACCGTCAGGACGTTTATCTGGCGACACCCACACGGGCATTCATTACTGGCGTGAAGACTGCACAACAGTGGTCACTTTTGTGCCATTTAAAATTTAAAATAATTTTAGTGTCGGTCAGGATTAGTGTTTCTGACGAGACGAGAAATTCTCGAAAACTCGTCTCGTCTCGTCTCGAAATTTCTCGTCTCGCCGAGACGAGAAAGCTTTTTGAACTCACGAGACGAGACGATACTTACATGTCGAGATTCTCGATTCTCGACAATTATTCCGAGATATCTCGACAATTTTTTGTATTTTTAAAAGTACAGTTTTTTATATTTTCATTGGAACATTTTGTAAATTTGTATTAAAAAAATATCATATTTTTTAAATTATAAATCTAATACAGGATCGGGCTAAAATTTCTTAAATAAAACTATCTATATTTAGCTACAAAACGATCAGATGAAGCAGAGGACATTTAAAACTTTTGGAATAAGCATCAAGATATTTATCCTACTTTAATGAAAATGGCGCGAGATTTTTTAAGTGCACCAGCTACTTCCGTACCATCGGAAAGATTATTTTCGCAAGCTGGTGTAGTGTTACGAAAACATAGAAATCGGCTTAATGAAGATTCTGCAAAGACCATTTTGTGTTTAAAATCATGGTTAACAGCAAACTTTTTAACTGGATAAATAGTGTAACAATTTACACCTCCAGACGTTAAATTTTAAACTTGATTTAAATAAATAAAAGCAGTTCGAATGTTTGACAGTAATGTCCATTATTTTAAATTGCCTTTTGGTGGTGCCTGGCTGGTAGTAGGTACACTACAGCGAGCAGTTGATTAGCATTGTTTTAACTCTCAATCGCTTATTAATTATTTTAAAGAAAAATACTTCAAGTAAAAGATGCATATAATTAAATTTTTCTACGACTGTTATTTGAAGTATTTTTCTCTAAACTAATTCATAAACGTTTGACAGAGATAAAACAATGCTAATCAACTGCTCGCTAATCACCCTTACTTAATTAATGTTTATACTAATAATTAATATTATTTTTATATTATACATTTTATTATTCTAAATAAGTTTTGTTAACTTGTTGTTTATTTGTAACTGTTCATGAATAAGAACATTATTTTATTATTATAGTAGTGCTGTATCAAATTACTCTGTCTCTAGCTTTGTAATTTGTTGTATAGGTATAAAATTGATACTGAAGAAAATAGTTGTCTCAATTTTTTTTAATAACCCTGAATATTATTTATATGTTTTTACGATAAATATATAATAATAAGTTACATATTGGATCCATTAAAAAAATCGAGAAATCTCGTCGAGATTCTCGGCCGAGACGAGACTCCATTGTTCGAGACGAGAAAAAATCGAGACGAGAGTTAAATTTTTGTCTTCTAGACGAGAAGAGACGAGACAATGTAGTTTCTCGGCTCGATCGTCTCGTCAGAAACACTAGTCAGGATAGAACCCGGGTCCCCATAACTCGAAAAGAGATAAAATTCCAAAATCATATAATAAATAATAGAAGTTCGTACAACAAGAGTGGATATGATGTCCATATCGCATGAGGATGAAGTTTGAGCACGACGCCGTAGGCGGAGTGTTCAATCATCCGAAGGCGATATGGACATTCCACTCGAGTTGTACAGCATACTTTTTCTACGACTAACGAAAAGAAGGGAAATGTGAACTATAGAAATTTGAAATTTTATTGAACATTATTAATTAATATCATTTTATGTACTTGTTTTCCTATGCTTTCTTAATGACATTTATTATTAAAATAATATTTTAATTTATAAGTATACAATACTTTTACATACTACTTAGGATTTCAATTTTTTATACGTATACTTACAATTAATTCATAATATATAATTCAGTTAATTGTTATTAAATTATTCAAATCTTTTTTTATGCCGAAAATATTTCCATCTAAATGACAACATTGAAATGTCCAATATGACATTTGTATCGTTCTTCTTCTTAATCTTGTAATAAATGAATAGACAGTTGCCTGGGTTACACGACTTCGAGATTTGTGATTCGTGGATTTCATATCCATCCTAGAATGGATATGAAATTATATCCGTTCAGTTAACTAGTATTGCCTACATATCCATTCTGCAGATAGTGAACAAATGATAACTTTTTCAAGTGGGAGTAGAAAAAATAAATATAAGTATATCATCACGGCATATTACCCATTGCTGGGTGTGCCAATCTTCTTTGTACACAGATATCGGTAATAATAAAATGCGGGCGCTTACCAAGCACGCATTGCTGGCGTGGAGAGTGCACCACAGGGGTCAATTTTTGTGCCATTTAAAATTCGAAATATTTGGCGCCGGCGATATCGAACCGGGTTCCCCAGATTCGCGACCAGACACCAAGCACGCGGCCACAAGACCCCGCACGGTGCAAATATTTCATCATTACCGATATCTGTGTGCAAAGCAGATTGGCACATCCAGCAATGGCTAATAAGCCGTGATAACATATTTATATTTATTCATTTATATAATACGGTTTATATAACCAGTTAATCTAACAGTTTTAAAAATAATGTTCTCGATATCGGTTACCCTGTATAACTTTATTTTTTTCGGTTTTTGTCCTTCTAAAAATAAATCATAAATGCCTTCATGCCGGCCCTGTAAGGCCCTTAACCCGGCCGGGGTCTTTGTTTGTCGTTTTCATTAACATGAAATGCTGTTCTTTCTGGGATCGAACCTGGGCCCTCATCTCTATGAATATTCAACGCGGCGGTACTTTTAAATCACACAAAATTATTAAAACTCTCCGTCTTTTTTTAACTTGCACAGTGCAATCAATGTTAGATAAGGAGAGAGAATGTGTGGGTGTACGCCGGCGCTTCATTTGCGGCGAAGAGAGATTTGGGTGAAGTATTTGCATTTTAAGATGAGTGTGAGACTAAATGATGTTTTAAAATTCATGTGGAACTTAAGTTTTAAACTTTGAAATGTTAACATAACAAAACCCCAGAAACAAGTGTTGGGAATTACTTCGTGACACTTAAAAAAACAGATCAACTTTTTCTTGTTGAAATATGTCAAAATAAAAATATATATATCTCCTTTTTATTCGCAAATTTTGGTAATTACTTTACACCCTGAATAAAGGTGAACACAAGAATCCCTGATATAGGCGATTAACAAGGGAAAACAGTTTTTTTCAAATATTATACCTGTCCCATAAAAAAATATGCGGTGCTTTATACATAGATATTTAGAGAATAAATTTCAAATTGTTGGTGGTTAAAATTTTTTAATTTACGCTTTTGTTGCCAGCGTAAACTTAATTTAAAGATGTACTTTAGTATGCGAATATTTCGAAAAATAAAAGTCAATTAAACCGTCAAACCAAGTAACATTTTAAAAATATGTATGAACACGAATTAAATCGTATAAATAGGCTTTAAACATCAAAGGAATTTTAATTAACACAGAAAATTTTTGTTAAAAATTCATGGGATTTGAATTCTAGGCCATCCTAAATCTAATAGTTTGCTCTAACGATTTATACGATTACGGCCGCTTTTACCATCTCCGGTCAAAGTTTCGGTTTATGAAACCGTAGGTTTCCCAATCCTCAATAAAAAAAAAAAAATCTGATGTGGCCAGCACATTACCTTCCGTCAGTTATATGAGGCATTTACAAAAATTCTACCGGTGAACTGTTACCGGTAAACAGTTGTTTATCAGGTTATAGCTACCGGAATCGATATTTTAAGAACGCAAATGGTAAACAGGGTAGATCCATAACCTATAAAAAAAAATTGAAAATTTGAAACAGGTTAGAAATTTGATATAGTTAACAAACATTTAACGCGCGCGCTTCGCTTTGCATCACTACCTTTTTTGAGAATAGATTCTTCATGAACCCGGTAGATGGATCTGGTAGATATTGTACAATTTTCGAACACGATAACTTTGTACCACTCGTGTTTTCGAACACAGTCGGTAGATGCGGTATCTATCGGTAGAATTTTCGTAAATGCCTTTGTATTTTCTATAAAATCCATACAGAAAGTTTCTTGCAAAATATTCTAAATTTCTTGTTTGTACATTACCTTTCGACAGTCTGCCTATTGGGTAATCCTGCACTGCTCGCTTACGAATTATAAAAAGACTTGTGAAGATTCACTGACTTCAATGGGATCTAGCTCTTGGTTAGAGCGACGTATATACTAGATATAAGAAAGCTCTTGGTTTGAAATTTCAATGAGGTCCATGAATTTTTCTCAAAATCTTTCTTCGTTAATTATAATTTCCTTGGTCATTAAAGCCTATTTACACGATTAAACATTATTTACATTTGATCACAAATAATTCTTATTATTTAAAAAAAAAGCAGATTGGTAAATAATAATTCTGAACCTCAAACATGGTAAAGTTTTGTCATATTGTAACAAACTAGAAAAATAAATCCCTATGAAATGAAGCGTTAATATTGAGATTAATTATAAGTAAAACATTTTGTAATATATCTTTTCCGTACGAGCACTAAAAAAGATGCTCACAACACCGTCCTATTTTTAAACCACAGAGAAATTACCATAAAAAACTCATTAAAATAGAGTTAAAAATCTAGCAAATTAAATCTGAAGCTGTGCAAAATAAAAACCACTTAAACTAATTTAAATCAGATCTGTTAGTGGTGTGATAAAAAGAGCGTAAATACAACTTGCAGACAAAGCGAGAGCGCGAGTTTTCAGCTATCTCTTCCTCGGTATCTGCATTCAAGTACACATAATAAGTTACAGGCGTCTTTGTCCCTGAAAAAAATTACAAACGAGGACGGAGCAGGATAAAGAAATGAATTTCGAAGAGATATTGCTCACCTGGTAAACAAAATACTCGCAGGATAAATACAATGAGACGTAATCAGTGTAGCCATCGCGTTTTCTTTCATTTATGTTCTTCAGCGCCTTGTTTATTCTTCTTAGACCCTCGAACACTTTATAAATTTATTTCCGGTTAAGAAAAGTTTTGTGAAAATTGCTTGAACAATGATTTGCGGCAATATTTTTAAAATAATTGACAATAAAATATATGTCATTCTTACCTATCCCCACAGAAGGTATATAAAAATATAGTGTGGCCAACACAATACCTCCCGCCATTTACAGCCCGAGTCACAAAAAAGATTTAGTTTTATTTTTGGATTAGCGAATTTTACTCTAATTTTGACAGTTTATTTCTTAAAATATAGTCTAATCTGATCCAAGTAACTACCTTTTTTAAACCCCTCAACAGGATTAAATCCCAATTACAGACTGGGTTCACATTCACACACATACATGCCTTAGTGAGCCACCGGAGCTATAATAAAATGAAGATTAAATTTTAAATACCGGGATAGAATAGAATTCACTAATCAAAAAATGAAGATTAGCTTAAACATTTTTGTGAATCGTTAATTTTTATTAATCTAAATACAAACCTACATATTTACTTATGCTGGAAACTGTATTGAATTCCTTTTCTATTGTTATATTTACTTTTTTCTTTTTAAATTTAATATTATTTCGAAATTATTCTTCTTCTTTGATAGTGACATTTATCTGTCAGTTACATACATTTGAATAACTGCGTTTTGTTTGTTTCAAGCGTAGTATTTAAATTATAGATATTTTTATAAATTTATCCATAAAATATATAGAAAAATTTAATAATCTTTAATTTTTATAATAACATTAATCTCGAAAAATAACATTTAAATGTATTTTTCGAAGAAAAACTATTTTGAGCTTCTAGTAAAGTGCCATTTCCGGTTGTCCGATTTTCACCAAAATCTAATGGACTCTTTCCAGAACAGAAAAAGTTCGAAATACAAGGTTTCAAAATTTTCTGAATGATAGTATTACAGACATACATACACACAGACATCATCGTGAAAATGTTAAAATTGAATTCTAGGGACCTTAAAACGTGGTCATTTACCAAAATGTCGATATGCGACTTTTAGCACGATCCCTATACCTGCCGTACCAAGGGTAGCGGGAGGTAAAAATGACATTTTGAAATTCTGGTAAGTAAACACGTTTTAAGAATACCAGAATACAATTTTATCATTTCAACGTTGTTGTTGTTGATGTTTTGATCTTCTTGTGATTTATGTTATAAAAATAAATATTATTACATTTTTTATATGCTATGTCATAATGACAACATTAGTCCTCAATTTGAGTACTCTAATGTCAATAATTATAGACCACGGACCATAATGAATCCATTAGACTACTCAGTAACATAACGAGCTATGGTAACGAGGTACTTGTTTACAACAAATCAAAAACAGCATACTTGATTTTTCGGATTAATTTTTTTTATTCAATACCAAATACTTTCTTTTAATTTTTCATTGATTTACACCAGCAAATTTATGCAACAATGGATGCGTTGCACACAATGAGAGAGATAGTAAAAAGTGAGATGTTTTCAACGCAGAGTTTATTTTCTGCGCAAATGAAATAGTTCTCATTTTTAAATTCAAAAATCCATCACGTCAGTGTTAACACCAACAGTCTATACAAAATTTATAATTATTAAATGATTTTAACCAAATGCGAAAGATATTTTAAAATAAAAGCTGGACAATCACCTATAGAATGCTTTAGAAAAATACCGCTAGATGACAGACAATATAACGTTACCATGGATATATACACGGGATTGCTAACTTGTATGTTGTGCACGTAGTCACCTGTGAGGCAAGCAACTGGAAGGCAGCCATTTGCAGAGAAGGCAAAATACGCGCCAAATTTAAAATTACATATAGAAACAAATTATAAATGGGATGAATTAACAGATTTTTTTATATTTATTGCGTATATTTTAAAAATTATAGTTATTATGTTAATAATATAATATACATTTATTAGATATATAGAAAATTCACAATAAAATAGGACTATGAATTTAAAAATAATATTTGCTTATTAAATAGATGCCTTTTGCGTATGTAGTGGAAAATTTGGAAATACAGAAGATGCTGAGTCTGGTTTTAATCTTCTTATATATGTTCCAGGCCTTTTCAAATACATAATCAGTTTCAAGAAAATGATCACTGCAAATTTTTTATGCTTTTCTTTTTATGGCAACTATCCACAATCGCAATATTCCACTATTATTTAAAGGAAATCTGTAAAATATTTAAAACTACAGTATGAATAAATATGTATACATATATATGAACAATAATATTTACTTGAAAAATTGTCGAGGGTTATCCTTGCTATGTCTATTTGTGCATGCAAAATCACTACAAGAAGACGGCATATTGCCTTTTATTATGGAAATATCTCACTTAAATTATTTATTCTCTAAAAACACAACACAAACACCACTTTATTCAAGAAAACTACCATATAATGCAATAATAGACCAACGAACGTTTGACGTTTTGCGTTTTCTCCAAATGGGCGTACCCCCACCACTTGCCTCACTTGTTCAACGTAGGTCAGCTATCCAGTGTTTTATTAGAACATCCTTGGACGTTACAGGACAATTACTGTGCAATGCATCCATTAAAAGTTGGAAGCGTTTCCATCTCAATTTTTTAATAAAAATTATTTTATTTAATTCTTGCCTCGAAAGGTATGTTGCCACATGACCACCGAATACATGTATGTATCGCGGGTCACATAATATGTAGTCAGGCCCGAGTTATCAATGTAGCTGCCCTAGAAGCGAGACCAAAAGTTACAATACGAAATGTATTATTCTCTAAAAACTAAACCAAAGTTACTGGCATATTTTCACGCAAAGTAATTAATGAAGAAAGTTTTCATTTATATTTGAAATTAATGAATTTGTGACAAATTTATAAGAGTGTATTCCTTACAACCGTTTGGTGAAAATATATTATAAAACGACATTTAAATGAAGGTGTACTAAATTACGAGGGATCCGTACTCATTAGAAACACATATCATCAATAAATAATAATGGAGCGAATAATGGAACAAATAGGGTGTCAAGTTATTTGATTACATAACTTAAATTCAGAGCACGTTTCATTAATTGCTACCAAAATTTCCGTGTAATTCTGATGCTGATTCCATTTTCTATATATAATCATACAAGGTTAAACTATTGTAATCGTAATATTAAACAGGGCCCAATGGTCGTATATTTGTAACAATTAATTTTAAAAATAAAATAAATAGTAATATATTTTTTTATGTTTCTTTAACGTATTATGAACTGTTCATTGCTAAGATACGGGTACATAAACATATCTATAACATATAGATATAATAGTTCATTATGCCCTCATTATAATCCGATTATCGTTTATGGACTTTAAATTAGAATAATATGAACGGTATGTAATGTAAATTATTTTCTTTTTAATTTAATTTTCATTAAAATAATAATAAAGATTGATTACAACAATGGACCTTTTCAATTTAACGGCTATCTCTTTCTATCGCTGCAAATAGTAAGAAACTGGCGCGAACAACTGCCAGTTGGGCTGTCAAACGAAACGTTAAAAATATTGCAGTTATTAAAATACCTGTATTCTCAATGAAAATTTGCATCGTAACACATTTTACCTTCAACAAAAGCTTTTGTAACTTATTTCGGTAATATTAAAGTTATCTGAGATATTCTCACTTTTTACGTCTCATTTTTTTAGAAACAAACGCCATAGATCTCAGTTGTTCTTACTATGCGCAAATACCCATTACGCATATCGTCTATTTCTTTAAATTGAAAAGGTCCATTAATACATTAATTGATTACAAGTAATATAATAAGAAAACAGCTTTGACAGCACAACACAGAAATCATTTTTAATTTATTTATAATATTTAAAATTGATTATGAAAAGGGCCTTAAAAAGCAATTTACTTTCACCACACCTGTAAATAGAAAGTACGTCGAATTGTAGACTAAAGTTTCGCAATGATTTTTGACGGATGACGGATCACTGTTTTTTTTTTTGGGACAATATTTAATCTAGTTTGAATTCATTTTTGATATTTACCGTCACATGTGACACATCCAAAGCAGTACAAACTCTCTAAAATGTAATAATATTCAGAAATGAATACTTAAGAAATAAAGAACTGAGATCTGTCATGCGAAAACGAACCTCAAAATAAAATACTGACATCTTCTACAGACGAGAATGGAATAATTAGGGGAACATTTATGCGTTTGTCTTCCTCAAAGTATGCAGAAGCATTCAAAATAATATCTTTCCACTGCTTCGATAAAACATCTTCCGAAACATCCAATTCACCCATTCCATCATCTCCAACGATATAGAACGTTGATGTTTTAAAAATAAATAAATGTTGATAATCAACAAAACAATTAGCAACATCCTTAGCAATGCCAAAGCTTAAGCATTATTGTAATCAAAATTATTATAAAGGAAAACTTATTTCACATATTCTAGTGAGACATAAAATCTTGTATGCACCACGGGCGTTACTAGATGATAATGCCCATCGGACGACATCTGTCCCTCGGGTCAGAGGCCCTCGGGCCCTCCTGGCATTATCATCATCGTAACGCCCTTGGTACATAAAATACTATTATTAATTATCTCATTCTCAAAAGTAATAATATCGACATTTTATAATAGTTATTAAAGTTACGAGGTAGAAATATTTTAGAATTTTATATTAAAATATCCTATAAGAAATGATTAAGTGTTGAAAAGCCAAAGATAAAACTAATTTCTAATCTTTGCCATGTACTTCCATTGTAAACTTATATACAAGTTTTGTCCTACCTTTTTCGTTGCCCCTTCTTTCCTGCTGCCTTCTCCGCCTCTGAAAACTGCATCTAAAGTTGCACGAACACTTACTGCACTTGAGGCATACAGTCAATACATAGTGCATTACTTATTACTTTAAAAATTTACTAATTTGTAACTGAACTGTCATAAACAAACAATACACGTCGCCATATTTTTTCATTATGCAGATTCGGGGACTGTCGTACGATTTCGGAAACCGGCCGACATGCGCTGAATTTGAATTAAAATTAAACAATTAGGAACAGAATATAAATTTTGAAGAGATGGAAATAGATAATATATACATATATGTTATAAAGAAGGAATAGTATATTATGTTATTAGGAGTAGAAAGCGGTCTTTTTGTGTTGAACCCAGCTATTGCGGCCGAGGTGCTAGCAGAGGCATGCAAGCTGGGTAAAACACAAAAAGGGCGTTCTACTCCGAATGACATATACTATTTTTTCTTCAAGTGTTTCAACGATTTTTTTGACATTTTTTTTTAAATTTTTAATTGTAGTGTTTGCAGTTTCAGCCAAAGCTGGCTGTGAACACTACAAAACAAAAACGATACAACTGTCAAATAACAATTTTCAATACAATCTGTGTTGCTGTAACGAATGCTGCCGCTAGCGGTGAACAAAGACACTAACATTTTTTTACTAGTACAACAATAACAACATTTTTGTACTAGTAAGACAATGAATGTCTTCTATAGTGTGTGTACAGAAGCATAATATGAATATTATAATACGCTTGAAGAAAAATATGTTTTGATAAGAAATAAGTAAAGCTTAATAAAACATGTATTTAAACGAGTAACTATAGGTCGTTGTCCCTATAAGAACAGTGTAGTTTTCGATGAAAAAAATCTAGTGACCTATTTTCTATGATTTGTTTCTAGCTCCCAAAACGTTAGTGGATATTCGGTCGATTAGCTCCCTAATCTGAATTACTTGTGAGAAAACAAAAACCATCGCAGATAAAATAAAGAACAGTATTGCTATTCCCGATGTTGTATTTTTATAGCGGTTGAGTAAGTGCTTAAAAGGTTGAGGACCACTGGTGAGTGTAATCGGATCATCCTGTTGAGTACCGCCAGTTGAGTATACTTCACGAAAACGAAAAACAGCGACTTGAAGGCAAAGCTTTACAACTCATTTAAAAATTTACATTTCGTTTGCTGCTCTATTCCATTAGTAAAGATGTACTGGACAGTATTGGCTTCAACTCTCAACTGTTTTGTTGTTTCGTTGGTTTGTTGTTTTTGGACAATGCCAACTTAACGAGGAATCTGTTACACACATACAAATGAAGAGAATAAACTTTATTTTTGCTTGTAAAAGGTTGGAAACAATCTATTTATGTTACAGGCAAATAGTTTAGAAAATAGCTTATTTTTTTTCAGATAATAAAAGAAACAACTTTCTAATTTCCATACTTTCATAGATTTCTGCATCTTAATTTACCCCAGAATCATGATTAAATATTAGAAAATATTTACTGAATGTTAAGAAATAGAAACAAACATTGATGAACAATTAAATAATAATTAGACATTTTTATAGGAATATTTTGAAGAAACTCTTAAAATTTATAATGTAATAACTTATGATTTATGACTAAAATACTATTTGTGAAAAACAATTTTAAGAAACTGTTTGTCATTCTTCCTTGAAAGTATATGTCGCTGTTCTTGTAACTCCTATTTACAATAGTTTGCCAAAAGCTTTTATATATATGAAACTCCACAAGTACATTTTTTTTTTGAACAAATTATTCAATTTTTGGGTAGAAAAATTTGAGATATGTTCAATTTTTCCAATTTTGTGCTAGTGCGTTTATTTTTTATATTTTGCATTTTACAGAAACGTGAAAAATTCCCGTTTCCTATTGGAAAATATCTGGTGTGGCCAACACAATACCTCCCGCCATTTACAGCCCGAGTCACAAAAAAGATTAAGCTGATCCTTATTTTTGGATTAGCGAATTTTACTCTAATTTTGGCAGTTTATTTCTTAAAATATATGGTCTAATCTAATCCAAGTAACTACCTTTTTTGATAATAAAATGAAGATTAAATTTTAAATACCGGGATAGAATAGAATTCACTAATCCAAAAATGAGGAATAGCTTAAACTTTTTTGCGAATCTTTAATTTTTATTAATCCAAAAATATACCTACTTAAGCTGGAAACTGTATTGATTTCCTTTCCTATTGTTCTATTTACTTTTTTCTTTTTAAAGCTTTACTATTATTAATTTGAAATGATTAGTTCTTTGACAATGACATTTATCTGTCAGTTACATACATGTAATAACTGAGTAATCAAGAAGTTTTGTTTGTTTAAAGCGTAGGCTTCGGGATTTAAATTAGATCATTTTATAAATTTATCCATAATATCTCGAAAAAATAACATTTCAAGGTTTTTTTCGAAGAAAAACTATTTTGAGCTTCAAGTAAAGTGCCTTTTCCGTTTATCCGATTTACACTAAAATCTAATGGGCTCTCCATAATAGAAAAAAGTCGAAATACAGGGTTACAAATTTTTCTGAGTGATAGTATATAAGTTAGAGTGAAGGATCCACACATACATACACACAGACATCATCGTGAAAATGTTAAAATTGGATTCTAGGGACCTTAAAACGTGCTCATTTACCAAAATCTCGATATGCGATTTTTAGCACGATCCATATACCTCCCTTACTAAAGGTAGCGGTAGGTAAAAAGTCATATACAAATATACTTTTTACATGACAAATATTTTCAGTCCTGAAACTGAATCTCTGTAACGATCAATCCTGAAATACTTATAACAACTGGTGTATCTAGACCACCTTTCGTTGATTTGTAATTCATGGCATAAATAAAAGGCTAAAATTTTCAGGAATTATTCATCGGTTGCTGAAACCCTGAAACGTGTCGCGCTAGCCTGATATTGCGCTCAAGCTGAAAATTTTTCAATTTTCCTCTCAATGACATCCAGGGTCGGCTTGGATACATTGCTGAAAGCTGAAAAATTCCAGCATTTCCAAACATTTCATGATTTTTTTAAAATTGTGTAAATAATTCAATGTTTTTATTGTTTTATAAGTAAATTTTTCTTCTGAATTCAATGGTCCCCGCCCCCGCGAAGCACCACCTTTGAAACAGGATCATATAGATCCTGAACTGATCCCGAATGTCAATGTCACGTCAATATGACTGACTGCTATGTATTTTGTCTTTTTTGTAAGTTTTTGTAAATATTTGATATTAAAATGACATGAATAGAAGAAATTAATTAGTTTGAAACGCTATATCATGTTTCATTACCATAAGAAATACATCCATATTTAAATACTCAAAGGTAAAAGAATTTAATATGTCAAAATCAAATCACATATACAACAGACAATAACCACAAGCAAAATCAGCATATATATTATTATATTATAAATATAATGCTATATATGTTTTTATCTTCTACTTCTTATTTAAAAAAATAATATTCTGTTCTCTTTAGGAGTAGTTCAGTTCAGTTCAGTACGAGGAAAGATCAGTTCATTTTCCCCCTAAAAAGATAGCGCCTAATAGTAAAACATATGGTTCAGATCGCCTGGGGTGGGAGGGAATTGATGACGTCATATTATTACCATGGTTTTATTATAGGGATTTAATTTTCTAGTTTGATATAAGGTGGAGTATGACAGAACTTTGTTTGACATTTTCAATATTTTATTTGCAATAATTTTGTTGTTCGCTAATACTTATAACATATACCTACTGTGTAAATATTATTATTCATCAAAATCCGAAGTGACACATATGTTTCGCAATTGAATAATTATGATGTAATGTCAAAACTGGTAAAAACTGACAGTATGTCCCAAACTGTGTCAATTTCGTTATTCATCAAAATTCGAAGTACAAATAGTTATTTAGAAATAATAAACCAACTGAATAAATACGATATAAATATAGAAACACCGTCTTTGCAATAGCAAAATGCACGTTTGTGATCACAAAAATTAACAACATTACCAACACACAACAAAGCACAATAGCACAAATTATTATTGACGACAAAATCAACTTAATCACATGAATGACAGAATGACATGAATATTCAAATAATTCAATTATTTGAAAATAACACTCGTTACCGCTGTTACAATACAGTTTCTATTTCATTTTTTGCCGTTGGTTAGCCGGAGATAGCTTATACCCCTCCTAAACACGGACGACAATGAGATAGAGAATAAAAGTCTCATATATAAAATGTTTGTACGACAAAGATGCTAGATAAAAGTTTTGTAATTCTTGCATCTTAAATTGATGATGTGAGGATCAACGAAGCATCCCGCGCGATTGAATTCCACGCAGTCGAAATCCTACGCGGTAGAAATTCCACGCGGTCGAAATCCCACGTGGTCGAAATGTACCTTCACTACTTTGTCCGTTCTACAGAAATTCAAATATTTCCACGCCGACGAATCCCACGCGGTCGAAATGTTACACGATACAAATCCCTCGCTCCCGTACCGCTCTCTTTATCGATCGTATTGCATTCTAACAATCTATGCTTCGTGGTAGTTCCGCGTCAAAGATAATATATTTAAAAAAAAATTAAAACATATATTATTATACAACAAACTATTTAATGCAGGAAAAGAATTTACTTATACATTTTAAGTAAAATTTTTGATATTGTTGGTCCGCCATTTTAGATTAGCTGTCATATTATGTGAATAAACAGTTCATTCCTTATTTCAGTTGTAAAATTATGTATTACTGTGTCTATTATAAATCTTATGTTGCTTTTATTTCCAAATAAATTTTCTTCCACTCTGCATATTTTGACAATAACGGTAACTTGATGTATCTACACATACTTGTCTACTTAAAAATAAATTTAATTATTTTATAATATTAAATATCTAGTAAACTATCATGTTTACTTAAAATGTATAGGTAAATTCTTTTCCTGCTTCATTCATTAAATAGTTCGTTGTACAATAATATAATATGTTTTAAAATTTCATTTTAATGTTTTATCTTTGACGCGGAACTACCACGAAGCATAGATTGTTAGAATGCAATACGATCGATAAAGAGAGCTGTACGGGAGCGAGGGATTTGTATCGTGTACCATTTCGACCGGGTGGGATTCGAAGGCGTGTAAATATTTGAATATCTGGAGAACGAACAAAGTGGTAGGGGTACATTTCGACCGCCTGGGATTTCGACCGCGTGGAATTTCGACCGCGTGGAATTCGACCGCGCGGAACGTACTCAGGATCAACTGGGAGATATAGACTATGTTTACACGTATAGCAAAAAAGTACTTTGACTTGACTTTGACTTTCAAAAGGCGACTTTTGCCGTTGTGTAAACACTCTCGACTATTACTTTTCTTCCTAAAGTCGAGTCCAAAATAAAATAGACTTGACTCATATAAGTGACTTTTAAAAAGTCGTGTGAACCAACGAACGAAACATACTTTACTTTACTAACAGTGACATCTAGTTTTCATCCACAAATTCCGAGATATTTAATTACACAATTTTATATCTGAATTTAAAATATTCTCGAATTGTAAAATATTTTATGCGATTATTTTTTAATCTACTTCGCATCCAATATTGTTGCTGCATAGTTATATTATTTTAAAATATCGCGCTTAAATTTAGTAACTGTAGTTTACTATCCATTTTTTCTATAAATAATTTATTCTTTTTATGATTATAGGCGATAGGAAATAAGCAATATGACATCTGGTGGTATTTTGAGGAACTATAGTTGACGGGATAATTTATACATATGACATTTCTTTGACTGTATAAACACAAGTGTTATCTATTATGTTCCTAATATTTGCGTTTAGATATATAATATCTCTTAATATTACACACGTAATGCATAAATGAAATTAGTAAATGTCAAATTATCCCGTTAACAATAATTCCTTTAAAAGCCATTTTGGCGCTACGATCTTATTTTCCATCGCCTATATGATAATAGTTACATCACACGTATTATAACCAAACTTTACTTTGCTGTCAAAGTCAAAGTTGAGTGAAGGACAAGTAACAAACGTAAAGTGAAGTATATTTGAACTTATGTGTAAACACACCATTAAATTGACTTTTCATAAGTCGCCTTTTAAAATCAAGTCAAAGTAAATTTTTGTCATACGTGTAAACGTAGTCATAGAGTGTATGTATAAATATTCGTAAGCTAATGCTGCAATTCTGAACAAATTTGTAAGTCTTACAGATTTATAAATAAAAAAAAATTGACAAAAACGAATCTATTTTTGTTGATTGATATAAAATTATACGTAAGAGTGGCAACTTTCGTTGCGATTTTGTTCATTATTTACAAATCTGTAAGACTCACCGATTTGTTCAGAATTACAACATAAGTATATAAAATGAATGAAACTACCAAAGGACAAATGGTGTCTTTACATTTTTATAATGAAATACAATATCAGCAAACGTTAATCAAAAACGAACTAACGAAGAAAAAAAATACACCTTCCATACCTTAGTTAATTATAAGATACAAGTTTAATTAATATTTAAAATTAATAAAGGTATAAAAAAATGTCTACGTGCTACAGAGAGTGTTTTATGTAAATAACAAAATTTTATAGAGATGACAAACTAAAAACTTTTTTTAAATTAAAAAGCAAAACAAAGAGGACAAACAAGTATATAATAATTTCAATTTTAAATATAACGTAATTTAAAAGCTGGACATAGATGTTTAGCACGCATTTTAAATAATTCTCAATTTTTATTTATATAACGGGATTTTAAAAATAAAATACAGCGTTGAAAAGTTATTTGCAGAACGTGACCCGAACTATTGTTTACAAAAATAAATAACTTGCAGGATACGTGTGCTGGAACGCAAATTAAATATAATATTCTGCATACGTTTCGATGAATAAAATAATATTGTTTTTGTCTTGTATTATTCGGTGAGCTTATGCTGTATTCAAAGGAAAAACTGATTCAAACCCAGTAAAGTTCGTAACAATTAGATTCCCATTCTAAAATTATCCGGGTACCATGTTATTTTATTGTGTAACTTACCAGTTTTTGGTTTCAGCAAACTATCACGATTTTGGAATAGAAAGTAATTAGTTCTCGACTGAAACTTATTATTTTATTGTATTGTAACTAAACGATTGTCCGAACTACCTATTTGGAATCAAAGGTAATTGGTTCTCGGTTAAAATTGGTTATCCGGTTATTTTATTTTATATCTAACCGGTTGTCGGTCCTAGAACCAAATCACCATTTTGGAAGTAAAAGTAATCGGTTCTTGGTTGTAGAACAAAAATTGACCGGACTTGAATTCTGGGCAGTGACGTAACAATGTTTCCATGGGCCTGTGTTCTCGAGTCAATCCGGGTCCCTATGTATATAAGAAAATGATTTTACTGATCCCATAATAGGACACTTTAAAAAAAATACTTTTTAAAATAAAATTTAATTAAAAAACAAAAAAAAATCTGATGTGGACACCACACTACTTCCTTGTACGCAAGACCAATAAGAAGATGAAGCATAGACTCAATTATAGAATTGCACGTATTTGACGTAATTTGACATTAACATCTATTTTTTTATTTTTTTGTTATTTTTTGTCCTAATCCATAGCAAGCTTCATTACAAAAACCAAAAAGTATATAAGATTTAAATTTACTTATCTCGCTTATACAAAGGGCTAATTTAATAATACTTGATGTGCTAGACGCAGAATTTAATTCTCTAAAACTCTTATTTGAAGCATTTATTTCTAAAATTAAAATGAAACCATTTTATTCAAGAAAAACTGTTAACAATTTCAGGTAATATATCACTTCCGGTTAGCCTGTTTTAACCAAATTCTGCAATTAATAATAGATAGAGTCTAAGGTTACATTTAACTAAAACTATTATAATTACCCCTTAACCTTAAAATTAATTTTAATAAAAACTAGATACGTATTTCGAGAACTAAGTTCTCATCATCAGTAATACAACAAGTGAAAAGTTAAACAGAGTAGTCAAGATTACTCAACATGTCAACCATGCCAGAGGTCCTAACAACAGAGTTGTTAGGACCTCTGGCATTTTAACAACAGAGTTGTTAGGACCTCTGGCATGGTTGATATGTTGAGTAATCTTGACTACTCTGTTTAACTTTTCACTTGTTGTATTACTGATGATGAGAACTTAGTTCTCGAAATACGTATCTAGTTTTTATTAAAATTAATTTTAAGGTTAAGGGGTAATTATAATAGTTTTAGTCAAATTCTGCAATGTTATTCCAATTGATATAAAAGTCTTACATACTAAATTTCAAAAGTTTTGGATTATATTTTAATATAGTTTTTCATTAAAATCTATTATAGGCTTCAAATAAAGTACCTTTTCTGGAAATTATCTAATGACCAAAAAGGGAGGTGCACAACTAGATGTTATAGAAGTCCTAAATACAAAATTTCAACTTTCTACGGCTTACCGTTTTTGAGTTATACGAGATACGTACGTACGTACGTACGTACAGACGTCACGACGAAATTAGTCAGAATGGATTCAGGGATGGCCAAAATGGATATTTCCGTTGAAATCTGGAAACCGAAATTTTTCGCGAATACAATACTTCCTTTACTTCGTACAAGGAAGTAATAAACGTGAAACCAAGACAATATTGTACATTTATGTCAACATTGTCAACAGCTTTTACTGATTTCTTTTGCCAAAAGTTGATATTAGCCTTTTCTGCTTACACGGTGTCAGTGCGTACTCAGTGCACTGTGACGTAAATTCATGGAATTAGCTACGACCTTAACTATTCTAATGCAAGTTTAAGTTGAAAACTAGACCATAAATGACTGCAAGTCTGAGAGCCTGTTAGTTTTGGCGCGTTTTTCAAAATTATCTATGAATTTCAAGGAAGTACACATTTGTACCTGAAAAGTAATAAATAGTTTTATATATATATATATATATATATATATATATATATATATATATATATATATATATATATAATTTTATTTCAAATACTCACATGAGTTTACATTCTTACTTTTTACTTCCTTGTACAAAGTAAAGGAAGTATTGTATTTGCGAAAAATTTCGGTTTCCAGATTTCAACGGAAATATCCATTTTGGTCATCCCTTTGACTAATTTCGTCGTGACGTCTGTACGTACGTATTTCGCATAACTCAAAAACGGTAAGCCGTAGAAAGTTGAAATTTTGTATTTAGGACTTCTATAACATCTAGTTGTGCACCTCCCTTTTTGGTCATTACATAATTACCAGAAAAGGTACTTTATTTGAAGCCTGTAATAGATTTTAATGAAAAACTTTTTTAAAATATAATCCAAAACTTTTCAAATTTAGTATATAAGACTTTTATATCAATTGGAATAACATAACAGAATTTGGTTAAAACAGGCTAACCGGAAGTGATATATTACCTGAAGTTGTTAACAGTTTTTCTTGAATAAAATGGTTTCATTTTGATTTTAGCAATAAATGCTTCAAATAAGAGTTTTAGAGAATTAAATTCTGCGTCTAGCACATCCAGTATTATTAAATTAGCCCTTTGTATAAGCGAGATATGTAAATTTAAAACTTACATACTTTTTGGTTTTTGTAATGAAGCTTGCTATGGATTAGGACAAAAAATAACAAAAAAATAAAAAATAGATCAGATGTTAATGTCAAATTACGTCAAATACGTGCAATTTTATAATTGAGTCTATACTTCATCTTCATATTAGTCTTGCGTACAAGGAAGTCGTGTGGTGTCCACATCAGATTTTTTATTTATATATTTATGTACAACATAAAGTTTTATTATTTGATTTAATAACTCTTCATCGCTATCTGATATTGAAGAACTTTCAATAATTCCTGGCAATATGATTTTATTTTTAGAAGCCATATTATTTGCACTGATATTCGTGCACTTGCTCCTGTAGTCGGTGCACAAAAGTGCGCACTCACTGCGAACTGAGTGCAATTTCACGACAAGCCGAAAACGCTACCACGAAGAAAGTGTAAACATATTAGCATGATGAAAACAAAACGAGAACTCAGTGCACGTTAGTGCGCACTGAAATCAGAAGCTGAAAAGGTTATATGTTAGATACATCTATTGTTCTGCAAATTTCGTATTCTATTAAAATAATAGATAATGATAATCGTTGTTGCCCTGTAGTATCCCTTCAAATTTTTTTTTATTAATTTTTATTTTGAAAGGTATCTTTCTGCTGAAAGATGTAAGGTCATTTAATATATTTGGAACATGTGGCTCTATTAAAATAAAAATATTTTTTGACGTGCGTGCCGGGCCCCTTCAGGCACCGGGCCCGTGTTCCGCGGAACACGCGAAATACCGGTAGCTACGCCACTGATTCTGGGACCGCAACTAATCGGTTAGAATTATTCGGATATTCGGTTAATTCATTATATAACTAATCGGATAGTAAGTACCTGATGTTTGGAAGCAAGCTGTAATCAAACCTATTGCTAAAATAAAAATACCCTCGTCTTTTAATGACTTAAGACCTATTAGTTTACTCCCCACACTTTCGAAAATTCTTGAAAAAGTAGCTTACTCCCAAATTTTAGAATATTTAAATAATTATAATATTCTACCAGAAATTCAGTCTGGTTTTCGGCGAGGTTACAGCACAACATCTGCATTGCAACATATCATTGATGATATTGTTATTGACGTTGACAGTAAGCGTTTGGTACTGTTAGCCCTACTAGATTTCAGCAAGGCCTTCGATACATTGAATCACGAACTTCTTCTCGCTAAATTGCATTATATAAATAGGTTTTAATAATAACAGCATTGAATTCATACGAAGTTACCTAACTAATCGCTCTCAAGTAGTTAATATAAGTGATACCAACTCCAATCATTGTTCTATTTCGAAAGGTGTACCTCAAGGCTCTATTTTAGGGCCGCTTCTATTTTCAATATACGTATTTGATTTGAATAAAAGTATAAGCTTTTGTAACATTCATATGTACGCTGATGATACGCAATTGTACATATCATTTGACCCAAGTAAGTCTAAAACTGCCGTTGACAACATGAATGCAGACTTAGAGGCATTAGCTCAATTTTGCAAAAATCATTGTTTACACTTAAATGAATCTAAGTCTACGGTTATGTTGTTTGGTAACGAGATTAAAAGAAAAGAGTTGCTATTGAATAATGCCATTTCCATTAAAATTAATGAGGCCTATATTAACATTTCAAATTCCGCAAGAAATCTAGGATTACTTATAGATCATAAGCTCAGGTTTACTGATTATGTAACCTTGTTGATTAAAAAAGCTTATCTTGCCTTAAATAATCTCTATATGAACAGGTTCATCCTGTCAAAACACAACCGTATGATTCTATCCAGTAGTCTTGTATTATCTATATTTAATTATTGTGACACAGTTTATGGACCACACATTACTCTTTTTGATGCCAACAGAATACAAAAAGTGCAGAACTGCTGTGTTAGATTCGTTAATGGCTTGCAAAGACATGAACACGTTTCGCCTTATTTAAAAGAGCTCAATTGGTTGGATATGAAACAGACTAGATGTTTGCATATAGCTTCTTTGGCACATCGCGTAATTCAGAATAAATCTCCCTCGTATCTTTATAACAAATTAATTATGCGTACTATTCATCATAGCCGTAATTTAAGGAATAATTGGAAATATCACATCCCTAAGTTTCATTCTGCATTGTCTTGTACTATTCCTACGACTCTCAATAAGATTTCACCCACAATTATTTCTCTCAAGCCTGCTACTTTTGTTGAGAATGTAAAAAAATTGTTACTACAAAATGACATGTCACTCCTTTGAAGTCCTTGTACTCATTACCATAATATTATATCTTATTTATTATTGATTGCTTATTTAAATTCTTGTTTCTGATTCACTCTTATTATCTGTTCACTTCGCTATATTTGCTAATTTTATGTTCATGTTATTATAATTATTATGTAAGGTTAATACGGAAGAACAGCTATTGCTGAATATTCGCCAATAAAGGTATTTCATTATTATTATTATTAATAGGTTTTTGGTTCTGGAACCAACACTAACTAAAACTTTATTTTGAGATTAAAACTAATCGGTTAAAATTATTTGGATATCCGGTCATTTTATTGTATAACTAACCAATTGTCGGGTCTGGGACCGAATCACAATTTTCGAATCGAAAAGTCAAATTTAAAGACGTTTACGTTGGTGAAATTATTGAATGTTTATGTTTTCCCGGAATTTTACAGTACCTGTAAACTTTTGGCGTACAATATGGATCGAATAATCCCAGTTCATGTTAGGCCTAATTATTTCCTGCTTACAAAATTCCCACTGGTATTACCGTGGTGCCGTTGAAACATATTTTAAAGTCAAAAATTCATCATCTACCCAATTCTGTCATAATCATTCTATACGAACGCAAATTCCACCCAGGGTGGGTGTTAGGCGCCTTTGTGCTATGTTACATTTTAGCGCCCCTTCCCCTCATGATGTAAAATTTGCAAATTAAAGTTTAAACTATACTTTTTGTTCTTCAAAAATGCTAGACTTAATATATTGATGAAATTTTCCTAGATTCATTCTTGTAATCAATAGGTTATAATCTAAATCGTTTGTTGTAATCAACAATTTTATAACAGATTTCAGCATTGAATATGCATTTCATTCCTTACAAAATGGGTATTTAAATATTGGATTCATTGTGGGATTCATTCTTGTAATCAATATTCTTGAATTATAATCAATATATTAATTGTTGTAATCAACATTTTCATAGTTATTATTTCAATATAACAATGCTAGAATAATAACGAACCAATTGATACGATATAGCTATTAACATACCTAGGAATGTTATGTATATCATAACTGCCGAAGATGTCGGTTTGAAATCCGAGCTCGTAGAGCGAGGATTTTAAAGCATCTAAGGCGTGTTATGATTAATAATATCCGTGGTTTGTTCAATAGTTTATCGGTTTCAGAAAATTATGATTATATTAATAAATATCATTTTTTGAAATTTTCTTATTAATGCTACTTTCAGATTACTATGGTTAACAGAACAATTATTTTGACATATGTCAATATGATAAATATTCAAATTATGTGCTTTGTTCCACATGTTTAATACTTTAGAAGTAAGTAGACCGTATTTAGAACGATAGGGTAACGTTATTTGTATGCATTAATGAAGAGCATTATATTTTCATTCTATTTTATTTTAATTTTGTAGACCGTTGTTGACAAGTCAGTATGGTAATAACTACCATATAGATACAGTTATTACTTAGTTACCAGCCTACTTTTGTACATGTAAACAATGGAATAATATCCTGAAACCGGTAAATTATTTTACATATAACATGAGCTCTAATACAAACAAATTAAAAAATATATTGTTCACTTCTATCACGTTAATTTATAAGTTTTATAGTAATTTTGTCTTTACGAATAAGAGCATTTTATAAAAATTTACTATTATTTACTTTACTCTTGAAACGGCGCCCCTCAAAGTCAGGCGCCTTTGTGCGTGGCACAACCTGCCCACCCGCACAGCGCGGCCCTGGTTCCAGGTTCCACCCCAAAATACCGCCATAAGTTTTGATGACACATTTATTCAAATCAAGTTAACAGCAAATGACACCAATTAACCCTTCCTTGTAAAGTGAAACGTGGAATTTAACCATCAATACATATTTCCCTTCGGATCTGGTAATGTTATCTTTGAATAAATTTTCTAGCAGTACTCCTCCAGCAATTGGTTTATTCATGAGGGTGAAGTTTACTCACTTGAACTAGGTGGCGAGTAGAGCGCCACTGGCTCAACGCGGTGACACTTCAAACTACCCCACAGCCTACACAACACAGATCAAAGATTGCTTTGTTCAAATTTCAACTACGGTGTATTGTTTTCTACACAAAATGAAATTCGACGATATTGGAGGATTGATAATATTTCAATGAGATGAGAACTGAAAATGAAGAATGTGGTTTTGTTAACTTCAATTCGAATTCAAATCTGTACATATTTGGTCAAAATTCGAAAACGGGATGATAAGTACAAATACAAAATATATCATCACGGCATATTACCCATTGCTGGGTGTGCCAGTCTGTTTTGTACACATATATCGATAATGATGATATATTTGTACCGTGCGGCGTTTACCAGGCATCACTTCACGGGCACTTATTGCTGGCGTAGAGAAGGCACCACAGAAGTCAATTAAAATTCGAAATATTTGGCGTCGGTCGGGATCGAACCCGGTTCCCCAGATTCGCGACCAGATACTCAGGTACGCGGCCACGAGACCCCACAATACGATGATAAGTAGTTAGCCTTTATGTAGTTGGCTTTAATGTATAAATACCGGGTGTCTACTTTTTTAGCCGAACATAGGAAATTCAATGTTAAAGTTGTGATTTGGCGATATCTCTTTACCGGTTAATTTTAGAAAAAAGTGCATCGATGAGTATCACATTTGTTGTTCAATTGTTTCTTATGTTCGAGTTAGCAGCAACAGAAAATAACGAATTAAGGAAATTATCAAAGTGCCATGAAAAATTATTGTTTTATTTTTCGTGATACTCTGATAATTGCCTTAAATATAGAATTTTTATGCGAATTTTACTCTAATTTTGGCATTTTATACCTTAAAATACAGTCTAATCTAATCCAAGTAACTTTGAAATGATTAGATCTTTGACAGTGACATTCATCTGTCAGTTACATTCATTTGAATAACTGCACAACCAAGAAGTTTTGTTTGTTTAAAGTGTAGGCTCCGGGATTTAAATCATAGATAATTTTATAAATTTATCCATAAAATATGTAGAAAAAATATGAATGCAAATCTGTAGAGAATTCAATAATCTTTAATTTTTATAATAACATTAATCTTGAAAAAATAACAATTTAAAAGTATTTCTCGAAAAAAAAAACTATTTTGAGCTTCAAGTAAAGTCAATTTCCGGTTATCCGATTTTCACCAAAATCTAATGGGCTGTTTGCGTATTAAAAAAAGGTCGAAATACAAGATTTCAAAATTTTCTGAATGATAGTATTTGAGTTAAATCTGGGGATCCACACATACACACACATACGTACACACATAACACAGATATCATCCTGAAAATGTCAAAATTGGATTCAAGGGACCTTAAAACGTGGTTGTTTATCAAAATCTCGATATGCGATTTTTAGCACGATTCCTATACCTCCCTTACCAAGGGTAGCGGGAGGAAAAAATAAAGTATTAAATATCGCTATTTGTCAAAATAATGAAATATCTCTGGGGAAAAATGTCCACTTTTCGTCTTTAGAGACAAAAAAAGTATTTCTTTTTCAATTTTGATAGGTACCATAGATACGGACTTTTATGTGTACACTTGGTCATAGAAAAATATGAAGATGTGTTATTTGGTTTACTTTCGTTAATTCGTTATTTTCTGCATTCATATACTTGAAAATGGATTAAGGGTTTTAAAAAGGCGATGATAGAAGGCTTGGTAATGTTTCGTTCTCCAAAATAAAAATTTATAGTGTTATTCACGAAAGAACTATACATAGGCGTGCAAGGCGAAATATTCAAGGATACATTTTAATTAAAAAAATAAATGTACTTTATTTGAAATATAACAAAAATATAGACTTTACGTAAATTATAAATTAATAGAAAAAGAAGAGGATTTTTTTCTTTTTCAAATGAGGACGTTTTTTCTTCATTTCTTCGCTTAATCTATGTAATAATGACGCATAATATTCTCCAGTTATTGTTTTTCCTTTTTCCAAGTAATCGATGAAGATGATTCCGCGTGCATCCCAAAAAACCGTGGCCATAATCTTGCCTGCCGATTTGATCGTCTTCGCCTTTTTCGGAGCTCGTTCGCTTTCAAAAACCCACTGTTTAGACTGTGCCTTGGTTTCTGGCGTGTAGTGGTGTATCCATGTTTCGTCTACTGTTACGTATCGACGCAAAAACTCATCAGGATTGCGACGAAAAAGCGCTAAAACAGCCTCAGAGTCGACCACACGATTGCGTTTATTCTCCACCGATAACAAACGCGGCACCCATCTCGCCGAGATTTTTTTCACACCCAATTTTTCGTGCAAAATTGAAAACACTGTACCTTGCGATATGCCTGTAGCTTCAACTATGTCGCGCACTTTGATTCGTCGATCACTCAAAATCATATCGTGGATTTTATCCATCATTTCAGGAGTAGTGACTTCCACAGGACGTCCCGAACGCTGTTCATCTTTTGTGGACGTACGGCCACGTTTAAACTCATTTACCCAATTGTAAATAGTTGCAAATACAGGAGCAGATGTACCATGAACTTCATCCAACTCAGCTTTGATCTCTTTCGGTGTTAAGCCTTTTAAATACAAGTGTTTAATCACCGCTCGAAATTCACTTTTTTCCATTTTTTTAAATAAGCAAAAGTTTGTTGCTTCAATCGACAATAAAAGTGAAACCATGTGATGGATATAACTAAAACTTTGACAGCTGTCGGGTGAGTGATGATGTTTAGTAAAAACAAAACGTTATCTATACTACGAGTGCCAACTCTTAGATTTTCTAAGGACTTATTGAACGACCCTCGTATATATATATATATACAGGGTGGTGGCGGTTAGGGGTGAACATAGAGATTTAACATGGGATTTTAGTTTTTTGCAATTTCCTGCTCTCCTGTTCATTTTACAGCAAAAACTGTAGAGTACAAAATTGTTCAGAATTAAAAATTGCATGCAAAAATGTATTTAGATTTATTATTATGTTTTTGGTTTCTTCATAATTTTAAAAAGAAATTTCAAAATTTCTGTTAATTTGTAGCAATAGCCATGACATAACTCAAATGTTTAAACATAATATGTCATTCATTTTCTGTCAAATTTTCGAATTTTATATATATATATATATATATATATATATATATATATATATATATATATATATATATACGTCCTTAAAAGTGAAAGAATGTTCAGCCATCGAGAGGAGAGCAGCCAATAGGGCGCGAGCAGACACGTGACTCGAGCGTCCTTGACATGCATGGTATCAGCTGATTTGTGTGCGTATGTCATTTTGATAACAATGTTTTGACGTACTTTGATTTTGAACTGCTAAAATATTATTATACAATTTTCAGGCAGTAAAAAATATGAAATTAAAAATAATAGCTTTTCAACAGTTAAAAATTTAAATAAGTCAAAACATTGGTCTTGTCAAAGTGACATTGTTCTTGTCAAAATGACAAGAGCACACAAGTCAGCTGATTCCAAGCACTTCAAGGTCGCTTGAGTCACGTGACTGTCTGCGCCCTATAGCTTAGTTGGTAGAGCACTGTCCCGGCAAGATAGGTGTCTCGGGTTCGAATCCCGATGGCTGACAATTTTTTACAATTTATTTCAGACATAGGTCAAATAATCTTTCTCTTTTTAATACAAAATGTTACTAAGCTACTGCTATAAAGTGTGGTGTATTCTTTCTTCCAACAAATGACTTTGAATAGTCATCTTTCGTGAATAATAGTACATCAGATAGAGCACTTTTATTGAAAACGTCAGATGTCATGTAAAAGAAATTGACATTATCAGATAACTTTTGACTTGGAGTTTACTTGTTAAGCATAACGGCAAAATGCACTTCAGTATAATATCGTAAATAAAGCTCGCATTTGTATTTTATGTATAAGGCAACAAGAAATCTCTTTTCCTTCCTTTTATCATTGCATAGTACAAAACAAGTAAATAAAATAAAAAATCGATACGTTTATGTTCGCAGTTAATAATAAAAGCGTGTCATAAAAAACAAATAAGCGATTTTATGATGCTCCGCGGACAATTAGCCAACATCCATTAGTAAAATTATAATTACATACTAGCACTACCACACATAAGTCAATAAATAAAGCATAAAACAATAGGGTACACATAAGTAGCATTAAGGGCTACACTCAGGGGTGTATTATTTTGTAAGGGTTTTCCTAGTCTTGACTTCGAAATAAATTGAAGCAATTCTGGGAAAATGATTGCCGTTACAAATTACAACAATCAGTGCTGGATTACCCAATAGGCAGACTAGGCAATTGCCTATGGGTCCCGCGCCTTTTAGGAGCCCCGCATCGCGTTTTATTGGATTAAAATAATATTGATTTGATTTTGAAATATTTTTTTTTATTACAAACAAATAAATTCTTAAATCATTTTTTTTGATTACAACAAACAAATGCATATTTGCAATAATGCAATCTTGATTACAATAATAAAAATCTGATGTGGACACCACACGACTTCCTTGTACGCAAGACCAATATGAAGATGAAGTATAGACCCAATTATTAAATTGCACGTGTTTGACGTAATTTGACATTAACATCTATTTTTTATTTTTTTTGTTATTTTTTGTCCTAATCCATAGCAAGCTTCATTACAAAAACCAAGAAGTATATGTTTTAAATTTACATATCTCACTTATACAAAGGGCTAATTTAATAATACTTAATATCTAATCTAATGACCAAAAAGGGAGGTGCACAACTAGATGTTATAGAAGTGCTAAATACAAAATTTCAACTTTCTACGGCTAACCGTTTTTAAGTTATGCGAGATACGTACGTACGTACAGACGTCACGACGAAATTAGTCAGAATGGATTCAGGGATGGTCAAAATGGATATTTCCGTTGAAATTTCAAAACCGAAATTTTTCGCGATTACAATACTTCCTTCGTACAAGTAAAAATCTGGTGTGGCCAACACAATACCTCCCGCCATTTACAGCTCGAGTAACAGAAAAGATTAAGTTAATCCTTATTTTTAGATTAGCGAATTTTACTCTAATTTTGACAGTTTATTTCTTAAAATATAGTCTAATCTAATCCAAGTAACTACCTTTTTTAAAACCCTCAACAGGATTAAATCCCAATTACACAGTAGGTTCACATTCATACACATCCATGCCTTAGTGGGATTCGAACCTAGAGCCCCGAACGCATTCATGACTTATGAGGTGTTGCTCTAAATATTGAGCCACCGGAGATATAATAAAATGAAGATTAAATTTTAAATACCGGGATAAAAAATCTGATGTGGACACCACACGACTTCCTTGTACGCAAGACCAATATAAAGATGAAGTATAGACCCAATTATAAAATTGCACGTGTTTGACATAATTTGACATTAACATCTATTTTTTATTTTTTGTCCTAATCCATAGCAAGCTTCATTACAAAAACCAAAAAGTATCTAAGTTTTAAATTTACATATCTCGCTTATACAAAGGGCTAATTTAATAATACTTGATGTGCTAGACGCAGAATTTAGATCTCTAAAACTCTTATTTGAACCATTTATTTCTAAAAACAAAATGAAACCATTTTATTCAAGAAAAACTGTTAACAACTTCAGGTAATATATCACTTCCGGTTAGCCTGTTTCAACTAAAATCTACTATGTTATTCCATTTGATAAAAAAGTCTTATATTCCAAATTTGAAACGTTTTGGATTATATTTTAATATAGTTTTTCATTAAAATCTATTATGGGCTTCAAATAAAGTACCATTTCTGGAAATTATGTAATGACCAAAAAGGGAGGTGCACAACTAGATGCTATAGAAGTCCTAAATACAAAATTTCAACTTTCTACGGCTTACCGTTTTTGAGTTATGCGAGATACATACGCACGTACGTACGTACGTACGTACGTACGTACGTACGTACGTACAGACGTCACGACGAAATTAGTCAGAATGGATTCAGGGATGGTCAAAATGGATATTTCCGTTGAAATCTCAAAACCGAAATTTTTCGCGATTACAATACTTCCTTTACTTCGTACAAGGAAGTAAAAAGAATTCACTAATTCAAAAATGAGGATTAGCGTAAACATTTTTGTGAATCGTTAATATTTATTATTTTAAATACATACCTACATATATATTGTAATACGAGGGGGTCTCTGAGAAGATGACTGCTACTAATGCTTCTTACTGTTTCTTACTCTAACAATGACACACTGACTGACTTGTTGATAAGTAAGATTTCGTGAGAAGGATTTCGTGAAAAGGAAGAACACACATACACTTTAAACTGAATGAACACTACGGACATACGGCAGGTAACTTACGGACATGGACACAACTTGGTGATTTAATAACTAACTAAACTTTATTTAAAATTAAACTAATACAACTAAGCCATTACTAATAAGATACATTCCCAGCGGGCGGGCGTCGCCCCAAAACCAAAAGACACTACATGTTCAAAAACAAGACACGTCTGCCCGACGCGACAAACTAATTTCGACTCATCCATGTTTATCCCATGGCTAACTAAAACCGACTATCTTTAAAAACAAAACGCTATTTTCAGGACAGGATTATCTTAGGGGTACGGGGTGCATAGGCTAGAGCATTCGAAGTCACGCCCGTATACACAATAATTTCTAAACTTAATGATCAACAAATAAACGTCGTGACTATCATAATATGATAAGAATTTCTAAACTGAATTTTGACATTTATAACTTAAACAGATAAACAGAGTTAAAATATGATTATCGAAACTATAATTTAGAAGAGTTTATAAAAAGTTATTTATCTGTTATTGCGCTTACCCTCGCCTTGTCACAATATTTACTTATGCTGGAAACTGTATTGAATTCCTTTTCTATTGTTCTATTTACTTTTTTCTTTTTAAAACGTTACTAATATTATTTTGGAATGATTAGTTCTTTGATAGTGACATTTATCTGTCAGTTACATACATTTGAATAACTTCGATTTGTTTATTTAAAGCGTAGGCTCTGGGATTTAAATTATAGATAATTTTATAAATTTATCCATAAAATTATTAATGCATATCTATGGTAAATTTTATAATCTTTAATTTTTATAATAGCATTAATCTCGAAAAAATAACATTTAAAGGTATTTTTCGAAGAAAAACTATTTGGAGCTTCTAGTAAAATGCTATTTCCGGTTATTCGATTTTCACCAAAATCTAATGGGCTCTTTCCATTACAGAAAAACTTCGAAATGCAAGGTTTCAAAATTTTCTGAATGATAGTATTTGAGTTCCACATACACACAGACATCAACGTGCAAATGTTAAAATTAAATTCTAGGGACCTTAAAACGTGCTCATTTACCAAAATTTTGATATGCGATTTATAGCACGATCCCTATACCTCCCTTACCAAGGGTAGCGGGAGGTAATTTTTATTAAAACTTTCTAATCCGTAATCCGTAGGATATTAAAAAATTCTAGTCGAACATTAAACGTTGAAGGTACACTGTTGACCTCAGTCATTATTGTCCTTGATACGTTAATTACTATTATGTTCCACAGAGAAGCTAAAACCTTTTCCATCTTTCCAAATTTCCATCGGTGTTCGGCTGAAGGCTTCAAAAATTCCTTCACGTTAATTGCTTGTCTTTCATCCCAATGACAACAATTAAAATTCGTTTGAGCTTTGAATCGGCAAAGAGTTCTTTACATACTTTCCCTAATTTACTCTAGCGATTAAAATTTCCAGATGATTAGTTAGAAAACTCTTCCCTGGCATTTATCGGCGTTCGTTATATTTCATAAATATTTGAATGTAATGAAAGCAGAGGTAGAAAAGTGACAATTTTCCACGTCGTTCGCGTAATCAATTCCGGCAAATTGACAGAGCTGCGTGGCGCGTCGATCTGTTTGTGCGATTGCGCACCCCTTAGCGGTTAATTGCTCGTGAAAAACTACCCCTGATGATTATTAAATAGGCAGAAATCATCCCCTTACGCAGGGTAGGGATAATGGGATGCATTTAATGACCACCATCCAGCGGCGTAGCTACGAATATTCATAACAGGGAACAATATATCATCTTGGCTTATTACCCAGGGCAGGGTGAATCAATCTGCATTTATATCTGTCTGTGATAAACTTTAGATATTCTTTGTACAAGATTAGCTGAAAATAAATACCACATTTATAGCAGTTTGGGGCCCCGAAATCTATTTCCGCCATTCAATACATTGGTACATAAGATCAGATACACTTCTCGAGGCGTTTTAGATGCGATTTTAAAAGTCGTATGACCCATTTCTGTTATTTCTGGTGACATAGTGACATTGAGAGATTTAATCGATTTTGAGATCGGCGTGTGTAGACCTCTAATTTCAGATAACTCCACAAGAAGAAATCATAGGGTGTAAGGTCAGGCGTCAGGCGACATCACCGCGGAAAGCGATCAGCAGAATTATTGGTCCTTTTCTATAAATTATAATCGTCCAACAAGGTAATTTATGTCAAGAAACAAAAGGAATCCATGCCGTTTGTTCCACATGCAAGTTGCGGACAGGGCCGACTTGATCTTTTGCGGGGCTATATGCAAGATTTTACCGCGGGACATTTGAAAATAACAAAAATGTACGGGGGTTATTCAAATTTAACCGGCGTTTTGAAACACTCTATTCAGTTAAAATATTTCTAATTAATAGTGTAACGTGGAACTCCCGCTGCTGTCGCCGCCGCTGTCGCCACCGCCGTCGTCGCAGCTATGAGCGAGTGTCTATTTATAGCGAAGACGCAATCGCGCTAGCAGCCGGGCTATGTAAACAGACGAGTCGCGACGTGTTTAATTATTTACGGTGTTTGTGTTCATTGTTATTATGCGGTCGAACATTCAACATCTTCCTATAAGGTAATGGCAGTTGTATAAAAGGGACGCAGCTATGCTCGGGAGTTAATTGTATAGGGAGAGTCGATAGATACATTCACATAGAGTGTTAGTGAAGCACAGCAGTATCGTGGTGAGCGTATGCAGTATAGTGTCGAGAGGAGGACTCGGGAAGTTACTGGTTAATTGGGATAGCTGTGGATGTGAATACTCGGTAGTGTTCACGAGTATTGGGAAGCTAGGTATACAAGGACAATAACAGCGAGTTGGAGTGAATACTCGATATTGGTGTTAAAGAATTGTGGCATACGGATAGTTGGTGATACTGAGGCTGTGAAAGGAGAAAGTTAGTTACATAAATAGACAGACAGTGAGGTGAAAGGTGTGACTTCTGTCCGAGCAGTTGAATATACAGACGCTGTTGAGTCAGTTACGCATATAGACGCTGTAGAGGTCGGTAGGCTGACAGTTGAACGTGATATAAATAAATAGTGACACAAATAGGGGAAATAAATAGTTAGTAATATCGTGGAAAAAAACAGTAGTGTTAATTGGTTAAATAAATAAGTAGTGTTTGTGTTATCTAGTTAATTATAGTTTTAGTCTTAATTAGTTTTTAATAATTGTCTAATATTTATACTGCACCCAATTAAATAAAAACGTTACAATATACAGGTTATTTTATATGTAGTTTCCCTGAACATCTAAGCACCTGTGCCATCGGACTGTAAGCTTTTTTTTTCTCATATAAAAATATCTAATGTGACTAGCACAATACCTGCCGCCATTTTCATTTTACGTTACAAAAGAATAAGATTTTAAGATTGAATGTCATTAGGCAGCTTAGACATTTCCTAGAGACAGCAAATTAAGAAGGCCGTAAAATTGAAAACTAAAATGTGTATAATTATTTGTTATTAGTCATTTTTATTATTGTAATCAATAATTTTATTGTTGTAATCAAATTTATTCTTCTATAAACTGAAGAGCTGTAATAAGATATAGGTAGGTAACTTCTGCCTTAACTTTTTAAAGAATACAAAAATATTGATCTACATGAATTTATTTAGCAATATGAATTGTTTAGAAATCGCGGGGTCCTTTGAAGCGAGCGGCCTAGTGCGGCTGCACCATTCGCACCTGCTTCAAGCCGACCCTGGTTGAAGGATACATTATTACATTACTAAATTACAAGACAATCATCAAATAATGCACTCCTTTCAAACTGTACTGAATCTAGTGTCAAGTGGTGGAACACTCCGCTTGCATAACACCCTTGCTTTCTTGTGCCTTAGTTCTTCAATTTAATAGCAAACAGCACCACAAATAAACATAATAAACTCACATCTGTTACTGTAAAGTTTATCAAAATGCCGTCTCCGTTAATAAATGCAAGAGTACAAAGGAACTGCGAAGCGACAGTGGCGCCTGTCGCTTGTGCTTGCCGCGGAGACCAGCGGAACTACATGTCGCAATCTTCCGGCTTAGATAACAGATGAAAGTTGCTGATAATGTTTCCAAAGAGAAACAATGAAATTGTGGAAATGTCTTCAGAACAAGTTGGCATTCTAATTTGAAGGATATATTTAATTGATAGGTATATGCGTTGCAATATCGAAAAGTGAAAATAAGTATTCTATCTTCTTCTAACACTAACTAGGATTAACATATTATGTACATTTACAATTTTATTTATTAAAATGATCATTGTTTCCTTTACCCACATCCTTTTTTTTCTTACATTACCCACCGAGCAATAATCTGAAGTACGAGGGGCACTAGAAAAGTAATCTACCTCAGTGGCGTAGTGACAGGGGGGCAAAGGGGGCTATTGTGCCCCAGTCGCCACTCGCAGGGGCGCCAAACTGTCCTCAGGACAAACAAGATTTTCTGGAAAATTTCAATTTTAACCGGCCATTCCAGGGCGGTTGCTATGACAATGGCGAAATTACGTTACTGCGCATGTGACGTCAGTCTAGGAGCTAAAAGTTGGCATCTAGCTGTATCCGCTGTTCCGCTGCGGCAACAACCAGGCACTACTTCCAACTATAAATTGACACATTGCATTCAATGTGCTGGAGTGAAATATAATAGTGTATTATATGTAATAAAATAATTGGATAAAGATAAAATTAAATTAAAATTATTTCTTCTCATTCATTTATATTACCATATATTTTTAAATTTCTTATTAATCTCATTATTTCTTTGTTCGGCTTCTTTATTTTTTAAGGCGATTTTTTTTTTTCAAATTTAGTCTAGCTTTAATTTGTGTCCCTATTTGTCCTGAAAAATAGTACCTATAGTGTGTTGTAAGCGCGCACTTAGGTAGTGACTTGACTATTCATAATGTATTATACAGTATTTTAGGTAGGTACTGCCCTCTGTTATCGAAATAAAATTAATAAAACTAAAAACTTTTTTTCTGAATGTTGTAGTAAGAAATTAAAATTTCTTTAAAATGTCTATGAAATATATTTGTATTTATAAATCCATTTTTTGGTCAAATATCTGTAGTAAAATGCCCTAAAATGACATTTAAAGCTTATTTTATGAAAAAAATTTTTACAGGAAAGGGGGCGCCCAAAAGGTATTATACCCCAGGCGCCAATTATACTCGCTACGCCACTGATCTACCTAGCTATGAATAAAACAATTGAAACGCACAAGCATAATTTTTCAAATAGTGGCACGTATTCTAACGTTATCTGCAAAATTTGTGTTTATTGTGATAATTAGTTTCTAAATTATAAAGTGAATTGTAAGGATAAATGAAAAATGAGTAACTTAAAATTAGAGTATCGCAGTGTTATAAAATTTTTGACAAAAGAGGGCCATCGGCCGAATCAGGCACCGGACAGCTAAATGAATGTGCCAAAACACTATCATAGTTCCAGGATGCAAACTGTAGAGGCGCGACAGTGCGTACATTTTAAGAAAATGGATTAAGTTACTTTTGAATTCAAAACATTTTGCAATGTTTTGTGTCATTATCTGTTTGACGTTTGAATAATAGTTTGGAGGTTAATATTTTCGTTTGTCATTTTAATCTTGTACGAGTATAAGCTAAGTTAGAATCTTTCAAAATCGTGCTTAACAAATCGAAATACGTAATAAAAGTAACAGAAACCACGCAAATTGTAAATAATAAAGAAGAGAGACAAGTTCGCACCAATAGCACCGTCTTCCATATATTTGCTGTCGTATAACTATAATAAAGAGACGAAACACTAAATTCTGGTCACCAAATTATTTCAATACGAACATAATGTTTATTGATTTACGGTCACCAGAAAATGTGATAAGTTAGTAAATCTCTAAACTATTTTAATAAGAACATATTCTGTCATCAGTAAAACGAATTAAACATTAAAAGATTATTTTTTGTAACTAAAAGTATCTACACTTTTTCATTAAATATATGCCACTATTTAAGTAAGATTAAGTCATAAAAAACCGCTACACTGGTAACCCGCTGGCAACCAATCACACTGCTTCTCTCCCTGTAGGCTCCCTTCGACGCTTAATATAACATCTTTTACTTTTCAGTGGCGACAAGAGTGTTATTAACCGTGGTTTTAACTGGGGTGGATTAGGGGCTGAAATATTAGAGAAAACTAGTTCTATTGGATGCAATATCGATTTTGTCTTTATTTTTGCATTTTCTCGTTCAGAGACCGATACTAATCGACTTTAAATAGACTCAAAAAATATTGTGAATTCATATAATTTTCACATTTACGTGTTCTATGCATGAATTAGCGTTGACTCTACTTCTTGTAGGGTGCATTTTTCATTGAATTTATGAATCAAAGCTATAAAGTTACAAATACTTTTTATTGCGAGATTCTCTTCTCGCAGTTGTTATATCGATCTCGCCTCGAATTTTAAACTGCAATCTCGCTCTCGTTCTCGTCTTGCATAATGCAACGAGACGAGACGAGATGCGAGAGTACTCTCGCCTCGTCGTGCATCACTAGGGTACCTTTATAACCAGGGTATGGCCATGGCGTGGCTCACGTTTCGTCCGCCATTACCGGCCCGTCTGTTATATGTGTTGTTCTTGCGCAAATTATTATGTATTTTCGTAGCTATTTGTTTTATTTTGATGAAAAACATATTTAATTGTCATTTTAATATGTATTTAAAGTTTAAGTAATATAGTTTATTTTATTTACTTGTGCAGTTTGTTAAGATACCCACAACGATTACTGACATATTGAAAACAACTATAAATTACCAATATTAAGCACAATCATTTAAAATTTCAAAAGGTAAGTTTAGAATATACAATTATTATGTAAATAAGAACTACAGATATTAAATTAGATGTGATAATAACAACCCATGTCATATATTCTACATAACCTCTAAATGTATGTCTTAATAATAATTATGTATCTCTTAAATTAATTAATTTTTATACCTTGATAATTTAATATTCTTTTATAATATAATATCACATTTATTACAAATAAATAGGAAAATGAATTACCGATAATGGCGGTGATCTTGACCCATGGCCATACCCTGGTTATAAAGGTACTTTATGCATCACTACACTCACTCGCCATCTACTGGATACATTCTTAAATATGCATCCCTTTCTCCAGTTCAAAATAATGACGTCAAAGAAAATCTTCTTTCTTAATTTATTAAAAAAACATAATTTTTTAAAAATAAAATTTATATTTTTACTTACGTTTTCAACTTTACTTTACGTATTTAGTGATAGATATACCACGCAAGTAGCCTATTGTTCAATGCACAGTTTTATATTTTTGCTTTTTCAAAAAAGTCATTGCACGCGTTAATTCCAAGAATTATCAAAAATTAACGGATTAACTTAAATCTTTGCAAACACTTATATCTGAGAATCTTCTACGGTCAACAATATACCAATTAACGTTTCAGTTTGTACCTATTTTACGAGTGGCAGAGCGGTAACTAAAGTCGAAATGGGACCATGTACGATTAACGTCCAATCTAAGATCTCGTTGTAATGTATTCCGGAAGTTACCACCGCTGTTTTGTCTAAGTGATAGCTTGTTGGAAGACAACAACAGAACAGCTAATAGTTTTCCTTCATTTGCCTGACACTTCTAATTTGACAACCTCGGCAATTTGGTTATTAAGTTATGCTAGTTTTCAGATCTTGTTCTGGCCCAGTGGAACATATTTACGTAGTAATTCATGTCTCTTGTGATAATATTTATATACATTCATCTAAGTTTTCCAAGTTGGCGTATTTCTTGTTGAGTTGCTAACTATGTATTTAAAGTTGGCAAACTATTTATTACGTTACTTTAAAACTTGAACTGGGAGGAATATTTTAACGTCCATTTTGATATTTAAATCCATAGCGCTAACCACTTGGAGTAATTAGTTTTACTGGTTCAACACCTCAGTATAAATACTTTACTATTCAATCTACCTACTTTACACACAAAACATTCTGCCCTTTATTCATTCCGAAGATTAAACGCAGTACGGAATATTGGATTACCAGAAATTTAAATACATTACAAAATCTGGTTTAATCAATACCGATATGAACATATGTATGTTTCATAAATGTTTCAATGAATAATGGATATGAAAGATTCTATTTTAAATATGCGTAATCAAAAATAAATTTATTTGTATTATTTGAATGTTAGTATGATGTTAGGGATGATGAGAAATAATTGGAGATGCAGTCTTGGTAAACAGTGTTTATTAAATAGTGATTTACGTTTCGATTTCAAATGAATCATCATCAGGGATAGTTACCTTCCGTCAATTATATGAGGCATTTACGAAAATTATATCTGTGAACTGTTACCAGTAAACAGCTGTTTATCAGGTTATAGCTACCGGAATAGATATTTTAAGAAATGGTAAACAGGGTAGATCCATAACCTACAAAAAAAATTTGAAAATTTGAAACAGGTTAGAAATTTGATGTAGTTAACAAACTGAGCAGAGTCATACTTTGAACACATTTCCACTTTTTGCATCACTACCTTTTTTTTGAGATTAAATTCTTCATGAATCCGGTAGATGGATCTGGTAGATATTGTACAATTTTCGAACACGGTAACTTTTTACCAGTCGTGTTTTCGAACACAGTCGGTAGATGCGGTATCTACCGGTAGAATTTTCGTAAATGCCTATATATTTTCTATAAAATCCATACAGAAAGTTCCTTGTAAAAGATTCTAAATTTCTTATATGTACATTACCTTTCGACAGTTGTATGTACTTTATAAAAATTCCATAGAGAAAGTTTCTAGCAAAAGATCCTAAATTTCGAGTAAAATTATAATATAACACAAATATACTACGAATATGTCAATTGACACTGACATCTTTCAATCAGAATTTTCTTAATACAGTAGCTGTTTTCATAGCTATGTCTACTTTATAAAATTTAATTTCTTTATAATTTTTTAACTCTATATCCATTTAATATTAAGTATAAAATGCAGTCAAATCGTATAGAGAATACAATGTTCTTTAATATTTATAATAACATTAAATGTGAAAAAATGATATTTAACATCGTTTTTTCAAGAAAAACTGTTAATATCTTCAAATAAGGGTACTTCCGGTTGACCAATTATAACCAAAATCTAATCAGCTCTTCATATAGATGCAACGAAGAGGAATACGAAAGAATTATAATTTTTGAAATTGTAGTATTAGAGTTATCGTAGACGAAAATTTTGTTACACACACACAGACACGCGCACGCACGCAAGCACGCACGCACACACACACTGACACACGTACTCATATACATACACACGCATACAGACATCATCGTAAAAATAGTAAAATCGTATTCTAGGGACCTTAAAACGTGCTTATTCATTAAAAACTCACCACCGAAATTTTTGACCAAAGACAATACCTACCTTACCTAAAGGTGACGGAAGTTAAAAAAAGATCAGTAGATTACAAAATAAAAAATTGTAAAGATGTCGTCAAAAAGTATCAGAGATAATAAAATACGTGCATATATCAGAAACAACTAAAGTTAACTTTAGTAATAAAAAATCTGGTGTGGCCATCACAATACCTCCCACCATTTACAGCCCGAGTCACAAAAAGATTAAGTTAATCCTTATTTTTGGATTAGCGAATTTTACTCTAATTTCGATAGTTTATTTCTTAAAATATAGTCTAATCTAATCCAAGTAACTACCTTTTTTTAAACCCCTCAACAGGATTAAATCCCAATTACAAAGCGGGTTCACATTCACACACATCCATGCCATAATGGGATTCGAACCCAGAGCTCCGAGGGCACTCATGACATGAGGTGTTGCTCTAACCATTGAGCCACCGAAGCTATAATAAAATGAAGATTAAATTTTAAATACCGGGATAGAATAGAATTCACTAATCCAAAAATGAGGATTATCTTAAACATTTTTATGAATAGTTAATTTTTATTAATCTAAATACATACCTACATATTTACTTAGACTGGAAACTGTATTGAATTCCTTTTCTATTGTTCTATTTACTTTTTTCTTTATAAAACGTTACTTATATTATTTTGAAATGATTAGTTCTTTCATAGTAACATTTATCTGCCAGTTAGATACATTTGAATAATTGCGTTTTGTTTGTTTAAAGCGTAGATCTAGGGTTTAAATTATAGATAATTTTACAAATTTATCCAGAAAATATATAGAAAAAGTATTTATGCAAATCTATAGTAAATTTAATAATCTTTAATTTTTATAAAAAACATTAATCCCGAAAAAATAACATTTAAAGGTATTTTTCGACGAAAAACTATTTTGAGCTTCTAGTAAAGTGCCATATCCGGTTATCCGATTTTCACCAAAGTTTAGACCTTGCAATGTTTAAGGTACATTCACAAATGAAAATTAGGTTTAGATTTATGGTTTATACTTTAGATTTAATGACTTTTGCTGCATATTATGTAAGGACTCCATTCACACTTCAGACTTTAGGGTTTCTAAATCCAAATCATAAAGCTAAACATTGCAAGGTCCAAACTTTAGGTTTATGATTTAGTTTGACGTCACAAACTTCACCAATGAGAACGAGTCTGAAATGATATAGATATATACACCCATCTTTATTTATTATTATTTGGAGGATTCGGCTATTTAAACCAATGCGAGACTGTCATAACTTAATTTGCTGAAATATAACCAATAATGCCAAGCGAATGACAGTTTCACGGCACACAGGTGTCTTGTTGAGTACTGCTCTACCGATATTTTAGGCCCAATTGCATAAAGCATTGTTAACTTTAATCACGTTGTTAACTTTGACAAGGCATCTTTTCCAATGTATTTTTGATACGTATCCATGGTTTCAATGTGTAGTTAAACTCATGATCAGCTAACAACGTTTTATGCAACTGGGCCTAGATCTTGTTTTTGAAGCATTCACATAGATGTCTGTACATATCAAAACTAATTTTCAGGTAATTTAAACTTACATTTATGAATGACTTACTTAAACCTAAACAAAAACCATAAACCTAATTTTCATTTGAGAATGCACCGTTAGCTTTATGACTTGGATTTAGAGACCTTAAATTCTGAAGTGTGAATGGAGTCATTACATAATATGCGGCCAAAGTCTTTAAATCTAAAGTATAAACCATAAATCTAAACCTAATTTTAATTTCTGAATGCACCTTTGGAGACATGAATGTCCAATAATTGCAAACATTAGTAATAAAGTAATAAACGCAACTCTAAGAATAGAGGCAATCATTTTGCCTCCTACACATCCACCGTAAGTTAAAATAGTTTCAGTTTAATTACATTACAAGCGTACTGTCGATTCTCCAAAGTACACACTACCTGGTAATAGACACCGCAAGACAAATAACGTTTAGAATTGCATGTCTAAAAGTTCATTACTCTTTCCACAAACAATTTCCCGCAATAATCAAGATAAGGTTGCGATTGGCCATTTCGGTTCAGATTACAAATCGTTTTGTCGTTCTCCCGTTGGATGCAGCTAGTAAATTTTTATCTGGTCAAAGGAAACAACATTTATTTCTCACCGAGAACGAATGAGTTGAAGTGTGCGCCAAATCTGAGGCGATTTCTTTCCACTTGCTAACTAGACATGGACAAAATAACTGACATTACGACGAATATATCACACATACCGCAAAACAAGACACTGATGCTAGTGACGCCATTACTAAAATTGTTTGACAAAATAAATACAAAACAGCTATGATTTAAAATATAATTTCTTTAAAGATCAAACTGTCATTTTTAAGTTTTTATTAAAATTTTTGTTATAGGCCTTTTTACCTCCCGCTACGCTTGGCAAGGGATGTATAGGAATCGTGCTAAAAATCGCATATCGAGATTTTGGTAAATGACCACGTTTTAAGGTCCCTAGAATCCAATTATAACATTTTTACGATGATGTCTGTGTGTGTGTGGATCCTCCACTTTAACTCAAATACTATTAATCAGAAAATTTTGAAACCTTGTATTTCGAACTTAAAGCTTAAAATAGCTTTTCTTTAAAAAATACCTTTAAATGTTATTTTTTCGAGAATAATATTATAAAAATTAAAGATTATTAAATTTTCTACAGCTTTGCATTAATACTTTTTCTATATATATTGTGGATATAGTTATTGACGTCATAAGGCTGATATGAAGCAAATAACAGACGCGGTTGAATATTGTAAAATCGAGGCGACAGCCGAGATTTTACAATCAACCGAGTCAGTTATTTGCTTCATATCAGCCGTGTGACGTTCAGTATTTTTCATAATAACATAAAATATCTTTTGCAAATTTTATTTTCTATGGCATATTGACAGGTGACAGCTCTTCATGACAATTTCGTGATGCTGCGATTTTTTAGGAACACATGATTTTTAATAATTGTACTGTTATAAAAAATAACGGCCGTGGCTGCTTTGACGCATATATTGGTTGAGCATACAGTACTGTTAAAAAACATTTAACAGTATGGTATTATGAAAAATATATAAAATTACCTATAATTTAAATCCTAGAGTTCATGCTTTAAACAAACAAAACGCAGTTATTCAAATGTATGTAACTGACAGATAAATGTCATTAGCAAAAAACTAATCTCTTCAAAATAATATTAGCAACGTTTTAAAAAGAAAAAAATAAATAGAACAATAGAAAAGAATTCAATACAGTTTCCAACATAAGTAAATATGTAGGTATGTATTTAGATTAATAGAAATTAATGATTCACAAAAATGTTTAAGCTAATCATCATGTTTGGATTAGTGAATTCTGTTCTATCCGTGTATTTAAAATTTAATCTTTATTTTATTATAGTTCCGGTGGCTCAATGGTTAGAGCAACTCCTCATGTCATGAGTGTCATCGGGGCTCTGGGTTCGAATCCCACTAAGGCAAGGCTATGTGTGTGAATGTGAACCCATTCTGTAATTGGGATTTAATCCTGTTGATGGGTTTAAAAAGAGGTAGTTACTTGGATTAGATTAAACTATATTTTAAGAAATAAATTGTCAAAATTAGAGTAAAATTTACTAATCCAAAAATAAGGATTAACTTTATCTTTTTTGTGACTCGGGCGGGAGGTATTTCGTTGGCCACATCAGATTTTTTTCAAACAAAGTTATGTAATTTTGGGAAACGTCAAACTGAAGTCTGTCAAATTAATTAATTATTTTTTAAAATGTTTTCTAACAATGAAAAGGTTGACATGCTCTTAGTTTATGGTGAATGCCGAAAGCACTGAGGAACGGTAGCTGCTGTGTGTAGGAGGAGATATCCCAATCAAAGAGCTGCAAGTGAAAGACAACTTCCATCCATACTATGGTTCAAGATTTAAAGGAAGCTGATTACCCAACACGATTTCAGTTATATATAATTATTTTGACACATTTGATTGACACTTTTGTTTCATTTTTCTGAAATCGCTTTACTATGATCACAAAATTTTATTCAAATTGAAAAACACCGAAGCATCTTGTGATAAAATAATATGTTGCAGGAATAAAGGCGCTAAATCAGATACAACTCCCTACTCCTGTGACGTCGGAGCACATACAATACGTCATTCATAGCCAATAGGAAAACAGTTTACGTAGGCGATAGTTCGTCACATAATGTTAAACTGTATGTGCTCTGACGTCACAATCTGTTACAGATCACGTGACTTTTTCAGAATATTACACAAATTTCAATAATTGTAAAATATCTAATGGATATTTCGTGATATTTTCAAAATTGAGGCTCTTTAAAGAACAATATCTTTTTGTAACAGGTAGATAAGTAGGTACGTAAACATGGGCGCCCGCAGACTTTTTTACAAGGTTTTTTTTAATAATTTTCAAGGTCAAACGTGTTTTAATGCAAAGGAAGATAATATAGAGTTCTTTACAATGAAGCAAATTTAACAAATTCTTAAAAAATTAAAATCAAACGTACTTTTAATATAAATAAATATGCAATGTCTATTCATTATTTACTTTTCTATTTCTTTATAACAATAAAATCGATAATTGTGAAAGTTTTGAGAAGAACGTGATCATAAAATGATTAGAATAAACTACGGCATATTAAAGAAAATACAACACCGAAGATAATGTAATATAATAACAGTACATAACATAATTTACTCATTCTGACACTTCAGCTATTTTGTACTTAGTAATAGATAGTACGTAATAAATTTTTGATTAAAATACAAAAAATATTACCAATAATTATTAAAAAATACAATGATACATTGAAATGAAAAAATAAAATTATAATTTTATATTTAAAAATGGATACAGTCCATAAATGAAAGGGGGGTCAGTCGACCCTTTCGACCCCCCCTGTGGGCGCCTATGTACGTAAACTTTTCGTGCAGGACCCCAAGTCAGAAGTCACGAATCCTGCTCTACAAAAATGTCCGCCTGCAACACATGTACACTGGCTTGCAAAAAAATCGCGTACACCTGTTTTTTGCTGTATTGAGTCGATCTTGATTTTTAACTTGTCAATGTCACTAGTGTCAATTAAGATGTCAAATTTAACAGAAATTCAAATACATACTTGGTTAGTCTTTCATTTTTCTGGAATATATTTGTAATTTAACAGTAGGTACAAGTAGTCTAGTAGGACCACAATGAAGAACTTTCTCCAAATCAAATTAAATAGTGATGACAGTGACAACATTGTCAATCTTTGCATTATTTACATAGCCAAAAAATTGCAAAAACTCGGTTACTTGATTTTTAAGGTGTACGCGATTTTTTTGCAAGCCAGTGTACGTGGTAATGTGGTACTAGTACATCTATGTTAGTCGGGATTGGTGACAAGCCTAATGCGGTTACAGGACCGGTCTGGCCCGCTAATTGATTTAATGCGCTGGACTGCATCTGCAGTAAAGAAACGGCCCGGACCGAGCTGCACGGACACCTACATATTTTTGTTGACTCAAAGGAAGAAATTGAATTATTTTTATGATGTTAACTTGGCGTGACACCTCGAAATCCACTTGGGAGAATAGAATTTTGATGGTTCGTTATTCTAAATTGTGAGGGAATTACTTTTTCCAACGGGGATAAAACTAATGAATATATTAACACATTTGTGGACAACAACAATCAGGAAACGTGAACAGGTTATGTACGGGTAAATTTGTAAATTTCTCGACTGTCGTGTAGATTAGGTATTAACAAATACACTATTATTCACGAAAGATGACTATTTAAGGTCATTTGTCCGAAGAAAGAATACACAGCATTTTATAACAGTGCCTTAGCAACATTTTGTATTAGAAAGAGAAAGATTATTTGACCTATGTCTATTTAATTTATGTGGTGTGACAGATATACGTAGATAGTGGCATTACTTTCGAACACACTATAAATAATAATGACATATGTCGTACAATTACAGATACCTAATTATCTACTGCACTGCCCTCTGTGCTAATATTTACCCAGTGGCGTTGACGTTTAAATCAAATTATTATTCCTTGGTTTATAAGTTAAGTCTATGTTTTTGTATTTTGCAAAAACATAAGTGAAGAAGATAGATCTTTCAGAAAGGCATTATTTAGAAAGAAACATAATTTTCAAATTAATTACTCTTATTTTTTTTGTTAAAATGTGTCCATAAATATTTCATGTTGCACGCCTATGCATATGAAATGCAATGAAGTTATCTGCAAGTAATATTATATCAGACGGCTCACAAGTGATCTTGATGTGCGCATTTTGAGCGTCAGTGCCTCTAACGGCTACATTGACATTTTTGGTTACCGAATCAATTTTGACATTTCGAGAAAGTGATACAATTTACAATTTTATTTTGAGTTTTTGCTATTGTGCATGAATATTATACGTCATAGAATATTGAAATGAATAAAGAAAATATTTAAAATGCTATATATGTGATGTGACAATCAAAAAAGTTAGAATACCAGCGAAGGTACTGTGGCAGAAAATATAATTTTTCTCATAATATGTGTGATTTCTATAAACCATTTTATCATATTTAAATCTATATTATAATTTATAATATTAGTTGAATGTTACAAGATGCACAATACATGGTGATTGAGATTAATAAGTTGGAAAACTTGAATGATTGGAAAGTAGAATATTTCTACATATCACGTTATCAGTGTATGATGTTGGCATCTTTCTTTTATATTCGCAATAAATGAAGAAGATTCTTCATTGAAGATATACCAGGCTCTAAGTAGAATCAGTTGCACTAGCTCGGAGAAGAAAATACACGAAAGATACGAACCATGTGAATTTCTACCTTTAACATTAACATTACATGTACAAAATCTATAATAAATAGACGAATTATGTCAAAAATAGACTTCTATTTCATACAACTGCAAGTATTATACAATTTTATGACAATTTTCTGCTTCTTGTTTTATATTTTAGTTCAAATATTAACTTAAGAAACACATTTTTATATAATTCATTATTGCAATCAGACGACTATTGTTGAAATTTTATTCATACGATATGCATCTTTTACAATGAGAAAATATGTATACCTAAAAGAATTTTTCATGTTAGTAGAAGAAAAAGTTATTTTCTAAAACATCTGTTCATCATATAATCTTCTTAAAAAATTATAAAATTTGATACTTCAATCGGTAATTTTGTGAGAATTATTACATCCCCTAATCCATCACATAATATTTGACATCCTATCATTCGCATTTATTGCAAATATTTTATTAAATAGAAATTGCAAAATTATTCTGACAGAAAACATAACCTTGCTATGTTTCAATGAGTAACCATTTTGTCATTTTTGTCCGCTGTCGGCGCTGACTACTTTTGTGCACACCGCCTATACTTGAAATCTCAGTGATACAATAGTTGTTTTTACAAAACATTACATTACAGTAAAATTTTTGTAAATGTATTATCAAGGTCATCTGTATCATATGACCCGGAATTTTATTAGGGAGTTTTTGCATAACATATGAGAAGATTCCGTCAACTCTATCGTTACGTCTTTAATAACGGACGTACAAAGTAACGGGTTTTCAAAAGTTTGGATTTTGCGTTTGCACATGTACGTTGATTTTGACGTTCAAATGACAGTTGTTTAAATATGTCATTTTCATTATATTTTGTTGGTAAAGAAATCATACACTAATGGTAGAACTATTTAATGTTTGCTAAATAGCGTTAAAAGGTGTTCTACATGTTCTCTGACAGCTCTGAAAGAAATAAAATTCCTGTAATCCATTCAAGTTATTTTTAATGATGTTTCAACCATTTTCATGAATGTTCATCTCTGTTATATTTCTTATCAATTTCAAATTATTGTCGATGGTAAATACTCTCAATTTTAAACATTTTACCCAATTTAAGGAATAAATAAGAAATTTTTATGACAGTTCTGATTGCAAAACAAAAAGGTTCTAACGTTTTAAAATAAATGCTGGGCCTATTAGGTTATAGTAGACGTACGTCAACCAAGACGTCAACAGGCCCGTCTTTTACCCCTTACTGACGTATTACGTCTTCAAATTTCACGTACGACAAGTAACAAATATGATATTGCCTAGCAACCAAGACGTGTACGTCTTTCGAGAAAACGCTATGCAAAAATCCCTAGTCTTAAAACCAAATGAAGGGTCCTAGTGGCGATTCCTCCTTACCACTCCTTACATTCTTGCAATGGGGGTATCTAGAAGGCGTGCATAATGTTATCGTCACTTCAATTGTTTTTATTTAGTAATTGTCAAAATGACAGAGCAGACAGTTCATGTTTCCGTTGCGCAACGCATAATAATTAGATTTCTTGTGAATAGGTACGTTCTATTGGTGTCAGAAATCTTCCTACTTCTTCTAGTAGAACATCAATGGTCGTTCTTTTGCGTCAAAAAATCGAAATATTCCTACGAATCATACCAACTTCAGAGTTGGAAGCATTGGTAGGAAGATATATAGAGTGGATAAATTCAAAATATTACTAGCCGACTGTCGCGCGTACATTTCTGTCACATTTGTGAAGGTTTAGAGTAGACTGTGCTCAATAAAAATATCTCCTTTACGTTTTTATTATTTAATATATTTTTATATAATTATAATATCTGTAATATTTGCATTACAACATTTCAAAGATCCAAAATAAACATACAAAGTTATCTTTAGTTGTTAACTAACAAGAACACATAGCCACTTTCACTTCTATTGTATTTATTTTTTGCTTGACAGCACTTGACAGTTATTTGCTACTGAACGTTCTATTGCTTTAAGAATATTCTTATTCTAGTAGGAATATTTCTGACACCGATAGAACGTACCTAATGAAGGTGCCAAATCAAGTGATATTTTGCAAAGACTTAAAGCACAATATGGGGAATCCACGTTATCAAAAACCCAGGTTTTTGAATGGTGTAAGAAGTTTAAGGAGGGTCGCACAACGGTCGAAAATTTGACGCACGCGAGACGTCCGAAAACTTCGACAACACAAACCAACATTTCTGTCCTTGACCTGTTGTTCAGTGGCATTATGAAAGCCCCAGAACAATGGCAAAAGTACATACAGTTAGAGGGTGAATACGTGGAGAATTAATGAATTATATAGTTAAATAAAAAATTACAGCTAAATTCCGGTCTACATGTGAACTCTCCTTAGTTACGAAAAGCAAAAAGTCTGTAGAAAAGTATGAAATAACTAATTTATAAATACCTATGATGTCTCTCAAAATCACTGTACTTTTTCTGTTTTCTTTTTCTACAAGTAAGTTTCATACTCGATAAAGTTTGGAGAACATGTTTGTCAAAGCAGATTTCCTTTTAGTTTTGCTTCTCCTTGCCAAATGTAATTTTAATGGAGCAGGTAGTTTTTTCAGTTTTTAGCTTCTAATGTTGCGAAGAATTTTATTGGGTTCCTGTTACAAATTACTCGTTGCTTTTTACTTATTTCCCAGATTTAATAGTGTAAGTGAACGCTGTTTAAAACCCATTTCATGCCTTTTACATTCGTTTTTGTTTACTCGGTGACAGATATTCGATATTATGAATATACATTGCGGTAGATGTTTTAATTTTGCCTCGAACTTAAAGGGGATTAGCGAGATTTTTATTAGGTTTGTTCGTTCCGCTACCCTGCGTCTATCGCAAACCGCGGCGGTGAAATTTGCTGTTCTTTTCGATTCGCGGTTCACTGTAAAGTCACTAGATTCTGTTCGTACCGTTTTTCTAGTAACTTGCGGTAAAACGCCGCGGCAGCTGGCGGTGATAATTTTTACAGTGACTCATGACTCGGTGGTAAGAAAATAATCGGCGGTAATGTTCGCGTCTACATATGAAGTGCCAGTATGACAGTGTTTGACAAATAAAAATTAGGAAAAAATTGTTATTTTTCAATAAGTATGCTATGTAATGTTTCAGTTTTAGAAATTGAAATACATTTGTAAAATATATAAATGTCAATGTCATATGAATTATGATTTGTAACAAGGTAAATTTAAATGATAACAATAGTAAACAATTAAAATAATAGAAAATGGAATAATATATTTTTACTGAGTATCCCTTATAATTATAATAGTTTGAAGTATCTTCGAAAATAATTTAACGCAAACGGATCGAACAGAATAATAAATTTTAGTTTTTTAAATCATTGTTCTTTATAACGACACGACTTCCTTGTACGCAAGAGCACCATGAAATATAGACCCAAATCTAAAATTGCACGAATTTGACGTAATGGACCTTTTCAATTTAAAGAGATAGAAGATAGCGCAATGGGGATCTGCGCATAATAAGAACATCTGAGATCTATGACGTGTGTTTCTAAAAAATTTAGAGGTAAAATGTGAGGATATCTCAGATAACTTTAAAAAATCTTATCGAAATAAGTTACAAAAGCTTTTATTGAAGTTAAAATAAAATGTCTAACGATGCAAATTTTCACTGAGAATACAGGTATTTTAACAACTGCAATATTTTTGACGTTTCGTTTGACAGCCCAACTGGCAGTTGTACGCGCCATTTTCTTACTATTTGCAGCGATAAAAAGAGATAGACGTCAAATTGAAAGGGTCCAATAGACATTAACATGAATTTTTTATATTTTTGTACTTTTTTGTCCTATTCCATAGGAAAGTTTATTACAAAAACCAAAAAGTTTATAATTTTTAAATTTACATATCTCGCTTATATAAAAGGCTAATTTAATAATATGGTTGTGCTAGACGCAGAATTTAATTCTCTAAAACTATTATATGAAGCATTTACTTCTACAACCAAAATAAAACTATTTTATTCAAGAAAAACTGTTAATAAGTTTAGGTAATATGTCACTTCCGGTTAGCCTATTTTAACCAAATTCTACTGTTATTCCCATTGACATAAAAGTCTTATATACCAAATATGAAAAGTTTTGGATTATATTTTAAAATAGTTTTTCAGTAAAATCTATTATAGTCTTCAAATAAAGTACCACTTCTGGAAATTATGTAATGACCAAAAAGGGAGGTGCACAACTAGATGTTATGGTAGTCCTAAATACAAAATTTCAACTTCCTACGGCTTACCGTTTTTGTGTTATGCGAGATACGTACCTACGTACGTACATACATACGTACGTACAGACGTCACGGCGAAATTAGTCAAAATGGATTCAGGGATAGTCAAAGTGGATATTTCCGTTAAAATCTGAACACCGAAATTTTTCGCGATTACAATACTTCCTTTACTATGTACAAGGAAGTAAAAACTATGGGAACCCAAATCCATAATATTTCAGATGGTCTACATTTTCAAAAAACAAATTATAAAACCTACACAAAGATGAGAAATTTCTGCAAATTTTTGTGACGTTTCCATTCCCTGATGTAAAAAATTAGTCCACTTCAACGGATATTACTAAAACATAATTCTGTTACGCTTTGTTTTTTTTTAATAACAAATAAATATCAGTCTTTGTAAGTTTAAATAAATCCACAAAGTATTGTAACGTTTTATATTTATCTGGGTGAAGTGTAAATATTAGACAATTATTACTAATTAAAATTAAGTGTTTATTAAACTATAAAGAAAGTTACTGTTAATTATATTAAACAATTATTAAAAACTAATTAAGATTAAAACTATAATTAACTATATAACACTAACACTATTTATTTAACCAATTAACACTACTATTTATTTCCACGATATTACAAATTATTTATTTCACTACGCGTTCCAATCTTAGACTGCCGGTCTGTTGCAGATTCTTGTAGACTGGTTACGCGATATTTATATCACTATATTTATATCACTATATACTTATATCATGTTCAACTGTCCGCCTACCGACCTCCACAGCGTCTATATACTCAACTGACTCAACAGCGGCTGTATATTCAACTGCTCGGACAGAAGTCACACCTTTCACCTCACTGTCTGTCTATTTATGTAACTCTCTCTCTTCCACAGCCTCAGTATCACCGACTTTTCGTATGCCACAATTCTTCAACACCAATGCCGAGTATTAGCTTCCACTTGCCGTTACAGTCCCCATATACCTAGCTTCCCAATACTCCTCAACACTACCGAGTATTCTCTTTAACAGCTATCCCGGTATACCAGTAACTTTCCGACTCGCCGTTACTGTTCTTGCACACTATAGCTTCCCAATACTCGTCAACACTACCGAGTATTTACATCCACAGCTATCCCAATATACCAGTAACTTCCCGAGTACCTACTCGACACCAACTGCATACGCTCACTACGATACTGCTGTGCTTCTCAAACTCACTAACACTCTATATGAACATCTCTATGTCTCTCCATGTAACTAACTGTAAGTCAACCCCCGATCACACAACTGATGTTGTGTGATCAGGGACTCAACTGAACTAACTAACTCTCGAGCATCGCTACGTCCCTTATATATAGCTGCCATTATTTTCTAGAACAGTCTAGAATATTCGAACACGTAATAACAATGAACACAATAGGTTCAGGCGACCGGAAGTAATTAAACACGTCGCGACCAGTCTGTTTACATCGGCCGGCTACTAGCGCGATTACGTCACTGCTATAAATAGACACTCGCTTACAGGGGCGGCGACGGCGGGCGTCCTATGTTACAGTATTGTGGATGTTTTGCGGGTTTGGAAATTTTCAGAAGTTCAAAACTGATTCTGAGCAAATTTTTTGGATAATACCCGAATTCGGGTATGGAGTGTAATTTATACACTTCTGGAGAGAATGTTATTCTCTCCCTTGATGTATAATAAACTATTATTGTAAATACTTCATCAGAGAGTTTATTTTTGTGTGATAAACAGAATTTGAAATACGACTGTAACTTTGTAATTACGCCAAATGCAATTACTTTCTAAATGTAATTGATACCCGTCTTTCAATATTGAAAAAGTTCCATTAAAATTATTTACTAATACAATACAATAATTTAATGGAATACATATAGGAACAAAATAACATAAATTAAATTAAATAATACAAATAACATTAGCGAATATTCGCAAGCATATTAATTATTTATAAATGAATTTCAAATATCAATATGGAAATGAATATTTCTATAGAAACAGGAGAAAAATAAATATCGGGAAATGAATTTCCGGTCATATTATTAATCTCAATTCTGGATATAACAAGTATAATTAATTACCGCTTCCATAGAATATTGTTTAAAATTAATCTCATTTATATTATTCATTTCAATGAATTATATTTTTCATCCAATGTGATTTATGTGTATCGTATTTGTAAAAATATTTGGCACACTTGTCGATAGATAAAAACTGTGATGGTGAACAAATACCTGCTCAAAAAGATATTAACACCGAAGCAAATTCATGAAAACATGGCAAATACTTGGAGAACATCTTGTCCTTCATACACAAAGCTAAAAAAATGGGCTATTGAATTTAAATGTGGTAGGGAAAACATTCAAGATGATCCTCGCAGTAAAAGCTTGCAACTGTTACTATACAGGCATTTTCTATTCGCTCTTGTGCACTACAATATTAATTGGAGTAGAATAAACTAAACTCTTTAAACATCTCCAAGCAAAGAACTCCAAAGGCGTGAAGTCAGGATTGCATTTGTAGCAACATGTAGCTCATATCTTTGAAACGGTTAGTTTGCGGACCCATACTTATTAGGCCTTTTTAACTCATTTTGGTCTATATTACACGCCCTTAAAAATTCCGAACACTTTTTTAACACCCTGTATATCCCAATATTGAGTGTATTTTTACCTCCCGCTACCCTTGGTAAGGAAGGTATAGGGATCGTGCTAAAAATCGCATATCGAGATTTTGGTAGATGACTACGTTTTAAGGTCCCTAGAATCCAATTTTCACGATAATGTCTGTGTGTCTTCGAAGAAAATCTATTTTGATCTTCAAGTAAAGTGCCATTTCCGGTTATCTGATATACACCAAAATCTAATGGCCTTCTCCCATATTAGAATAAGGTAGAAATACAAGGTTTCAAAATTTTCTGAATGATAGTATTTGAGTTAGAGCGTAAACAGAACCACACACACACACACACACACACACACACACACACACACACACACGCGCGCGCGCGCACGCACACACACACACGCGCACACACACATACACACAAACACACACATAACACGCGCACCCGCACACGCGCATACATACACACACACACACACCCGCACACGCACATACATACATACACACACACTATATATATATATATATATATATATATATATATATATATATATGTGTGTGTGTGTGTGTGTGTGTGTGTGTGTGTGTGTGTGTGTGTGTGTGTGTGTGTGTGTGTGTGTGCGTATGCTTGTGTGTGTGTGTGTGTGTGTTTGTGTGTGTGTGTATGTGTGTGTGCGTGTGTGTGTGTGTGTGTGTGTGTGTGTGTATGTATGTGTATGTGTGTGGTTCCTGTTTACGCTCTAACTCAAATACTATCATTCAGAAAATTTTGAAACCTTGTATTTCTACCTTATTCTAATATGGGAAAAGGCCATTAGATTTTGGTGTATATAAGATAACCGGAAATGGCACTTTACTTGAAGCTCAAAATATATTTTCTTCGAAAAATACCTTCAAATGTTATTTTTTTAAGATTTGTGTTATAAAAATTAAAGATTATTCAATTTTCTACAGATTTCCATAAACACTTTTTCAAATATATTTTATGGATAAATTTATAAAATTATCAATAAGCTTACGCTTTAAATAAACAAAACGCATTTATTCAAATGTATGTAACTGACACGAACTGACAGATATATATCACTATCAAAGAACTAATCATTTCAAAATAATATTAGTAACGTTTTAAAAAGAAAAAAGTAAATATAACAATAGAAAAGGAATTCGATTCAGCATAAGTAAATATGTAGGTATGTATTTAGATTAATAAAAATTAACGATTCAAAAAAATGTTAAGCTAATCCTCATTTTTGGATTAGTGAATTCTGTTCTATCCCGGTATTTAAAATGTAATCTTCATTTTATTATAGCTCCGGTGACTCAATGGTTAGAGCAACGCCTCATGTCATGAGTGCCCTCGGGGCTCTGGGTTCGAATCCCACTAAGGTATGGATGTGTGTAAATGTGAAGCCACTCTGTAATTGGGATTTAAACCTGTTGAGGGGTTTAAAAAAGGTAGTAACTTGGATTAGATTAGACTATTTTAAGATATAAACTGTCAAAATTAGAGTAAAACTCGCTAATTCAAAAATTTGTGATTCGGCTGTAAATGGCGGGAGGTATTATGTTGGCTATACCAGATTTTTTAAACCTCATATTGGAAAAAATTAAGTTCCAAAACGTGTCAAAACCCAATGTTATTTAAATGGGAAAAATCAAGTGCATTTAGGCACAGTATAGAGAATACAAGCAGTAGCGACACTCTTGTCGGAACCTTTAATGTTTCGTTCCAGGCTGCTCGGCGTGCAGGGGGTAATAATGAGGAGCGCGAAATTTGAAGAAAACATAAAAATTTATATTTAATATTTGTTATTTAATATCAAATGATAAAGTGTGATATGGTAAAAATAGGTAATAGTGAAATATAAGTATGTAAAAAAATATATATTTAAAGCCAATAATAATAAATAATTCAATAACCAAGTAATAAATATTATATATCAAATCCAAATGTTATAAATAATTATATATTTATAAAAATCCTAGTATTAAAGTAATAATAAATCCATTCTTAGTACTAAACACAAAATATATTTATTATATATTAAAGTAATAAATATTTAAATAATAAACAAGTAACAAATATTTATAAAAATACTAATAATAAAGTAATAAATATGCACAATAACCAAGTAACAAATACATATGTGATGGTAGCATGGTGGTAGCGTGCTAGCTTACTGTTCCAAAGATTATGGTTTCAAACCCCCAGCACACTTCAATCTTTTTTAATTTTAATTTTTTTAATTTATTATTGTGTTTTTATTTATTTTAATATTTTTTATTTGTTTTTATTTATTTTTATTTGTTTCAATTTATTTTAATTTAACAAGAAAAAACAGTAAAACTACAATAAATAGAAACAAATAAAAATAAATAAAAACAAATAAAAAATATTAAAACAAATAAAAACAAAAAAAATTGAAAAAATAAAAATTTAAAAAGAATCTGAGAAGTGTGCTGGGGGTTTGAACCCACAATCTTTGGAACGAAAAGCCAGCACGCTACCACCATGCTACGATCACTTTCATGTTAAGCTTTCTTTTATAGGAAATAATAATTATCACATTAAAATTGCCATAACATTTTCTTATTTTACTTAATTATTCTTAATTAATTTTAAACAATTTGTTATTAATATAATGCAATAAGTGTTCCCAAACATGTGTATAAAGTTGTAATTATTACAAATACAATGAATATGCACGTAATATATTATTTGAATCTAATTCAAAGTCCCGCTCCTCATTCTTTCCCCCTTCAACCCGAGCAGGTTGGAACGAAATTCAGCGAAGTGTCGCTACTGCATATTCTCTATACTGTGATTTAGGTACAGTCAAATATTAATATTAAGCGGAATCATTGCCAGCACAATTTTTATTTATTTATTAGGAACCATTTTAGCGGGAAGCCCGATTAAAATTCGACTTGACCCCTTTTTAGACACACCCTAATGAGCACCCTAATAAAGTTAATTCGAATTTTTCTTGTTAGTTTATTTGACACATCTCTAGTATTTACATTGAATATATTTATAAGATTTCTTTAGCGAAGTAGGTACAAATAGAAATTTAAAATACTTCAATTAAACAGGCTTCACATAAAGTAGTAAAACAAGGAAAATGCATAACAATAAAACAGCCATGAAATATTCCATATATTAAGTACTTAAATTTAATATCTCCCATATCAATAATTAAACAAATGCACGTATATATTACCCCATGAATAAATCATGAAAAACATGAAAACAATTCTAGGGGATTTGTCCCCTCGGTTGGTAGTACTGTTCGAACAGACGAGCATCGCACTTGCGCCACTTGCGTGTGGTTAAGTAGGTAAAACAGAGCGTCGTTTTAATAAATACTGCCAACCTATTAGACCTTTTCCCCTAATGGCTTGGCGGGCAGCGGCGGCTCGTCTCTAGGGGCGCATAAAATATCACCGAGCATTATTTACAAATGTATCTCGCCCTACAAATGAGATGTGCGCCAACTCATGAATACAGGGATGTTTTCCAAGCTCTAATAAGAGTCAACATCAACGCTATATGTTTGTATTAGAGGAATGAATATATAAAAGACGCGACAAGTTTTTAACATAACAAATATTTGCACTTAGAGTTAGGTCATCTGGGTAATACTATCTTCTTATATTTTAACGGTCTGATATTCTTTGAAAGTCTAACGCCCTATCCTACCACCTCTAGTTAATGTGGCAGTTTATTTCAGGATATTATTCCATTGTTTACATGTACAAAAGTAGGCTGGTAACTAAATAATAGGTTCCGCCACTCTGCGTCTACCGCAAACCGCGGCGATGAAATTTGCTGTTCTTTTCGATTCGCGGTTCACTGTAAAGTCACTAGATTCTGTTCGTTCCGTTTTTCTAGTAACTTGCGGTAAAACGCCGCGGCAGCTGACGGTGATAATTTTTACAGTGACTCATGACTCGTTGGTAAAAAAATAATCGGTGGTAATGTTCGCGTCTACATATGAAGTGCCAGTATGACAGTGTTTGACAAATAAATATTAGGAAAAAATTGTTACTTTTCAATAAGTATGCTATGTAATGTTTCAGTTTTAAAAATTGAAATACATTTGTAAAATATATAAATGTCAATGCCATATGAATTATTATTTGGAACAACGTAAATTTAAATGATAACAATGGTAAACAATTAAAATAATGGTAAATGGAATAATATATTTTTACTTAGTATCCTTTATAATTATAATAGTCTGAAGTATCTTCGAAAATAATTTAACGCAAACGGATCGAACAGAAAAATAATTTTTAGTAACTTAAATTATTACCGTGGCGATTGGCAGTGAATCGCAAAACGCAGCGACAATTACCGCCGCGTTTTGCGGTAAAACGCAGCATAGCGGAACGAACAAACCTAATAACTGAATCTGTACTCTAATATTATTACCATATTGACTTGTCAACAACGGTCTACAAAATGAATATAAAATAAAATGAAAGTATAATGTTCTTCATTAATACATACAGATAACGTTAGTGTATTGTTGTATATACGATTTACTTTATTGCAAAATAATAAATATGAGGAATAAAGCACATAATTTGTATTCTGAAAGTAGCATTAAAGAGAGAATTTAAAAAAATGATATTTATTAATAAAGTCTTCTTTTTCTGAAACCGATAAACTATTGAACAAACCACGAATGTTATGAATCATAACAAGCCCTAGATGTCTTAAAATCCTCGCTCTGCGGCAGTTATGATATACATTCCTAGGTATGTTAATAGTTATTACAATTTGTAAAATTAGGTTTATGGTTTTTGTTTAGGTTTAAGTATGCCATTCATAAATGTAAGTTTAAATTAACTATAATTTAGTTTTGGTATGTATTTGCTTCAAAAACAAGATTAAAATATCGGTAGAGCAGTATATAACTGATACCCGTACGCCGTGAACCTGTCATTCGCTTGGCATTATTAGTTATATTTCAGCAATTAAGTTTTGACAGTCTCCATGTTTTTCTTGCATTTGTTTAAAAAACCGAATCCACCAAGTGAATATTAAATAAAGATGAGTGTATATATCTATATCGTTTCAGACTCGTTCTCATTAGTGAACTTTGTGACGTCAAACTAAATCATAAACCTAAAGTTTGGACCTTGCAATGTTTAGCTTTATGATTTGGTTTTAGAGACCCTAAATTCTGAAGTGTGAATGGAGTCATTACATAATATGCAGCCAAAGTCTTTAAATCTAAAGTATAAACCATAAATCTAAACCTAATTTGCATTTGTGAATGTACCTTTAGTGTTGATTTGTATTTGTACGCAAATATATTTTACCACTTACCAAATTGGTTTTTCACGGCTAAAATTTCTTAAAGTGTAAGTGCGTTATATCTAATGAAGAAAATATTAATATCGATGAATAAATTATGACTTATTCAAAAAATTGAAAATTGGAAAGTTTAAGACGAGTCACTGAAACGAGACGATTTCAAAAAATTCATAAAACAATAAAAAATAATCAAAAAATATTGATGGAAACATAATTTACATGACTGGAAATTTTGTGTAAGTGCACTATCATTCATTTTTTGAAAATAATGGTCGAAAGGCGGTTAGCAATCTTGAAGCCTCGTCTGCGGGCGCTTCACTTTGGGTCCTTTCTTTTAACGCCGGGATGGTCTTTGGGGGGGTTATGGTATGCCTAGCGAATGAAAGTTTACTTTTAAATTATTTAATAGATGTGGTTTCTTTTGAAAGTATTTTCCTATATTTGATTTGAAAGGAAACTGACCCTTATGTACTCCGTTACAGAAGATTAGAATTGTACTCAATACCAGGAGGCATTTATAATGACCTTAGCAACAGGATTCAGGGATGTATTTAAAAAATACACTACCGCAAATTCTAGTTCGTTCGTCTTAGGTGTAAGCAACCCTCGAGTCGGAATTACTGTTAGAGGAAATTAAAAATAATTCTATATCATAGAATTGCCAAACTAAATAGTTTAAAGATCAAAATATTTTGTTATAATCAACATAAACGAAAAATGATTAAAATATTTTAAACACACCCCTGTTTTGATATTCAGTTACCCTAGTCGGCCATCTATTTTCAGCCAGACATAATAATGTATTTGTATTTTTCTAGTCCAGTATTTAAATGGGTTCATTCTTCTCTAGGGTTCAAAAGAAACCACATCTATAAAATAATTTAAACGTCAACTTTTATTCGCTAGTCATATCATACTTTGAAACACCCCCCAAAGAAAAAGTCGCATGCGGTTAGTTAGGAGAACAAGGTGGTCAGGGAATATCGACGTTCCTACTGATAAGACGACCATTTATGCAATACGCTTTGGCGCCAAATACGCGTTGTTCGCCGTACCAAACATCCATGGTAACGAACCTCTCGGTCTCTAGAATTATAACGTTGATGAAACCCTGCTCTCTCTCTACTTTCCTGCAGTGGTGTTTCAAATTGTCCCGTTTTACTGACTCACCCTGTATATGTACGATTGGCGTATAAGCAATTTTGATGGGGCCGGGAATCGATTGAGGATGATCCAAAGAACGGAAAGAATGAAGGAAAACATCAAAAAGTTTGAAAATATGATTTTAACAGAACAAAGACGAAGAATGTAAGTTATACTGATTGAAATTCCATCAATAACATAAATATGTATTACATATTCATATATGCTGAAGGTACTAATTTAAACTGCTACGAGTCTGTCTCATATTTCAAACCATTTTGCCGTTTCGAATTTTATCGATTCCGTTCATGATTGACAATGAAACGAACAAATACATCACTGCAATACACGGCTCTCTTGATTCGGAAATGGAAGAAAGTGGGCGCAACTCCTGCTCTAGAGTGTGTGTGTTTTGTTTTTTGTAAACATAACGCATAACTTCATTTCCTGTGTATCGAAGGTGGCCGCGACGCGCATTAGTTACCCTGTGACAGCTTTGACGGGACACGGGTTATTTTTCAAAGATGCAATCTTGAATCTCGTGCCTTGACCCCAATTCGAATTTCTATATTGTAACCTGGAGAACTTATAGAACAGGAGTAACACTATCGCGGTTTTGAATGTCATCTTAAAACTACTATTGATTTTGTGGATTTATGACCGGGAAACAGATATTTCCAATGCCACAAGAGAAATATTACTATCTTTTACTGTATCTACACTTTTCGACACATTTATTTCCAGATACGATCCGGCCGAACTTAGATATTTTTAGGAGGAAAGTGGCCTTTCTCTGGTAAACAGTGAACTGAAATAGAAACTGCCAAAATCTACGTAAAATAGAAGGGCATAATCAGTCGGGCAATATATTCTTCCTGAAACAGACCCTTCTTTGATAAATAATACTTAGCCCTAGCGTGGCGTATTAAGCTAGTTTGGCGCCAGAAGCCCTGAAATAATTTTAAAGTCTTTAAAGACCTTTTAAGACTTTTAAGATTTAAGACTTGAGACTTTTAAGAATTAAGACTTTTACAGGGCTGCCAGGGAGTCACTTTTTTAACTAAAAGTCACTTTTTTGGAGTTTGGTCACTATTTGTCACTATTATTTACTCTAACAGGCTTACATGTTTATTTATTCTGTAAAAATATCGTTATATAACAACTATCGTTATTTATAATTGTAACGATGTGATCCTGAACGACATTTTGTAAATTCGTATTCACTAAATAATATCGTTATAAACGTCCTCATACCGTTTGCCACAACGACTTTAGCCATTTTTTTTTAGAAAAGATAGTAACTATTATTGAAAATTAAATTGTCATATATAATATCATAAGTAGTAAATTTTTGCCGGAAAAATTGTCAGATTGTTACGAGAGCTGGTTGCCTAGCAATTTATTGAGTGGCATTGACAAAAAAATCACGAGTTGTCAAACGAGTGATTTTTGATCAATGTCACGAGATAACTTAGCAACAGGCTCGACTAAAGCAATCGAAAAATTTAACCACGAATGGTATTCGGATGACTATTTCCAAAATAAAAATCAGGTAATCATTTATATATTTTTTTTCTTGACAAAAATCTTCTAATTTTTTATCGTGTTTTGAGGTGTTATATTTAAGTTTGCTTTTTCAACGTTTTATATAGATTCCTGTTCGAATCGACTCGTTTTTAATAGAAACTGATAACACTGATAATATACACACTTTGACAGGTATGTAAACCATATGTTTCTAAAACGTCGAAAAAATTTCGCTTATCAAAACTCACTTACTTGTAAAAATACATCTTATTGGCTTAAAGGTGCGAAAATTTTTTTGTGACGTTTTGTCGAAATGAAACTTCGTACCTAGGTAGAATCTTGAATTTGGATTGGCTTATAAATTTATGAGTGAAATAGTCATTGTAATGTCATTTTGCAAAAAAATATTGACATTATTATTTTAATTATTATTTCTTTATTGAGTAAAGAATATGTGTAAAATAACGATTATCAAATGGATTATTATTATCCCATAAAAGATTTTCACGACCACAAACATTTCTTCTAAAATGTAATTATGGTTGTTAATTATATATTTGATGTATGAATAAATGTTTTGTTACCTATTTTCAATTTCTTCCTGCACAAATATAAATAATAAATTATCTACCCCTTCCATTTACTAACATTGCGCATATCTTCTATCGCTTTAAATTGAAAAGGTCCATTGTGTGTACAAATTTGACGGTGATGCCAAGAGATTTTGCCGGTCGCAATTATTGTCAGTAGAAGAGAAAATAGCTGAACGTAATTTTAATGAATTAGAAAATATTTCAGACTTGTTCTAAACATTATCTACCTCATCCAATAACAATAGACCTTTTCAATTTAACGGCTATCTCTTTCTATCGCTGTAAATAGTAAGAAAATTGTGCGAACAACTGCCAGCTGGGCTGTCAAACGAAACGTCAAAAATATTGCAGTTATTAAAATACCTGTATTTTCGGTGAAAATTTGCGTCGGTACACATTTTAACTTCAATAAAAGCTTTTGTAACTTATTTCGATAATTTTTTTTAAAAGTTATATGAGATTTTTCTCACATTTTACGTCTAAATTTATTAGAAACAAACGCCATGGATCTCAATTGTTCTTACTATGCGCAGATCTTCATTGCACATATCTTTTATCTCTTTAAATTGAAAAGGCCCATTCTTTAGTTACAAAATTATTTTGTTTAATTGATGTTACAAATGATAGGAACCTTCAAGCAAATTTCAAAATGTTACAGCCCTGTCTTAAGACAAACACTCTACCTACAGTATATCTCTCACGTACTTCGTAACAAACAACCATAATTACCGAAATACTTGGTTAAATAACATAATGAAATAAACGTCAGAAAACATCAGCAAAGAAATATCTCGCTGCATAATAAAGTGGGCTTAGAATTCTCCAGCAAATAAGAAACAATTCGTCGCTAATTTCTCGGGCTGCGAGAACAATGAATCCTTTTTGACGTGTTCCGTCAGCCATTCTACTCAATTCTGGGGAGTTTTACTGCCACTGTTCATTAACTGCTTTAGCAATTTTACGCCATCGTATAAATACAACGTAATTGGCCACAGTTTACGCTCAAATTATGATGGATACAAGGGAGTGACGTCATGAGGAAATACAAACCAAAGGAACAGTTTATGGGTTTGTGAAGTCATTCAAGTAAGACGCTTAATGGCGGCAAGATAAAAGATAGTGAGAAAATTGCACTTTTACACGTTTTGTTGTGCTTATAATAGCTATAGGTATTCTTTTTGCAATATTTTTGATCAATTGAGTTGAGGTGAACTGAGTGTATATATACAGGGCTGAGCAAAATAACCTCCCTACTATATCCATTTCAGAATTATATACTGAGTTTACATGCAGTTTTTAAACCGTTTTCAAAACGTTTTTAGTTTTGAAAACGCCATGTAAACAGTGTAAAAACGGTTTTCAGTTATCTCAAACCAAAACTAAAATACATGGGTTTGATTTGAAAACTAGTTTCAAAACTACTCATGTAAACACTTAAAATTCAGATTCGATATTGCGCATGCGTACATAGCGTTTCTATCGCTCAGTGTAATTTGGTGTTAGTAGCCCACAAATAAACTGACAGTTGTGTAATTATAGTGCGTAGTGGTACAAATTACAAAAAAAATGGAATAATGGCAAAATGAAGAATTTGGAGTGAAGAGGATCTGTCACTTACAACAGTCAAATGCGCATGCGCCAAAACTGTTTTCAAATCAATCTGGAAACCTGTTTTGAAAATTGCATGTAAACAGTTTCACGAAATTTTGACTGAATACTTAAACCATTTTAAAACTGTATGTAAACGTAGTAAATGTCAGCTGAGTTTGAAACTCAATAACTTGCTTAAAAAAATCAAAAATTGTGTGTGTGTGTGTGTGTGTGTGTGTGTGTGTGTGTGTGTGTGTGTGTGTGTGTATGTATGTGTGTGTGTGTGTGTGTGTGTGTGTGTGTGTGTGTGTGTGTGTGTGTGTGGGTGTGGGTGTGGGTGTGGGTGTGGGTGTGGGTGTGGGTGTGGGTGTGGGTGTGGGTGTGGGTGTGGGTGTGGGTGTGGGTGTGTGTGTGTGTGTGTGTGTGTGTGTGTGCGTGCGCATGCGTATATCTAATGGATATTTCGTGATATTTTCAAATTTGAGGCTCTTTAAAGAACAATACCTTTTAAAATTTAGTACTTATAAAGTCTCATTTCCACCGATTGTCTTAATGATTAAGAGCTATAATTATTATCTAAGCGCAATGCGCAAAAATGTTTATTATATGCCAACGTTTATTACCATTTCCAGCTATGCATAAGGCTTAATGCTTAAGAACTAAGAGCAATGCTTAAGAACAAAAGCTTGCAAACTCCAAGGTTTAAGGCGTAATGCCTAAGCGTAATTGTGAGATGGAAATACATATCTGTCATCTGTCTTTCTTTATTTTCTAATCTGAACTGTCAGCTGTCAGTCTATTTTATAATTATTAAGTTTCTTTAATTTATAGATATTGATATAAAGCCAAAAATGATGTATATTACATGTTAAGAAAAGAAGAATTACTGCTGCAATGACAGTCTGCTAGAATTAAAAATAAAAATGATAAAAAATGTGACATTTCTGTGGAATTAGTCACTAAACAAAGTAGCTGGAAATGGTATCCTAGTAAATTGTTATAATGCATTAAGCATTACGCACAAATCATTATGCATTAAGCATTAAAACATTCGGTGGAAATGAGGCTTAAGTCATATAAAAATTCTTGCAAAAGCCCTATTGTATATTAATTTTTCAAAAAGTAAATCAGTTAATGAAAAATTTTATATCTTCCGATTTTAACACTTAATTATTCAATCATTGCGTTCTTCACTTAATTAAACTTAAGTAAAAATAATAGCTGATAAGCCGAGAAAACTTTACCTAATGAATATTTAAAGTGTAACTTTTAACCAAAGTATGTAAAACCAGAGCAGTGATTAGGTAATAAAATCTACACAACTTTGGGTAGAATTTCAAACAGGGTTGAAATATACGCGTACGTTAAAAAAACCATCATTAGTTATTATAATTAAAGATGCGCTCGGATTACAAAACTTTATGACCAGCAAAAAATTGATACAGTTTTATGACTCGCGAATACATTATTCAAATTTTCATTATATATTTTTGTACTACAAACTAGCCAAATATATTAAAACTTTTCATATACATATTTATACATTTTTTGGGATCCTTTCGCCATCGTGTAATAGTAATATTAACAATGAGTTAACAGTTTGTATATTTGAAATAAATTTTGAAAAATTGTCAACCATCGGGATTCGACCCGAGACACCTACCTTGCCGGGATAGTGCTCTACCAACTAAGCTATTGGCTGCTCTCCTCTCGATGGCTGAAACATATTTCACTTTTAAAGTCATATAACTGCTGAGGATATTATTAATCGTCACATGATTAGATGTGGGGTTGCCAAGCTACCACTGCATTTAAACATCTAGTGAACGAGTCATAATTTACTCAAGGCCCTACTTGACCAAATTTTTAATATTAACAATGAGTTACCAGTTTGTATATTTGAAATAAAATGTGAAAAATTGTCAACCATCGGGATTCGAACCCGAGACACCTACCTTGCCGGGATAGTGCTCTACCAACTAAGCTATTGGCTGCTGTCCTCTCGATGGCTGACAATTAATAATAACCTCAGCATTTATATACGACTTTAAAAGTGAAAATAAATAAATAAATAGATATAAATATATCATCACGGCATATTACCCATTGCTGGGTGTGCCAATCTGTTTTGTACACAGATGTCGGTAATGATGATGACACATTTGTACCGCGCGGGCATTTATCTGGCGTCATCTCACGGGCACTCATTGCTGGCGTGGAGTGTGCACCACAGGGGTCAATTTATTGCCATTTAAAATATTTGGCATCGGTCGGGATCGAACCCGGTTTCCCAGATTTGCGACTAGTCACTCAGGCAAGCGGCCACGAGACCCCATTAAAAGTGAAAGATTGTTCAAATACGGGTCCATTTTTTTAAATGGAACTGTATTTGACTTTTGCTTCAAAAAAATACTTATTTTTTTCTCTTTCGATTGATATAAAGATTATTGTATTTTAAATTTATTTTACCCTACAAATCTTAGATTTTTCATTATATTTCTTTTTTTTTCATTAGTTTTTTAAAATAGTATTTTATTTTACTTAAATAATTTATTTCATAAAAACCCTTACACAAACGAGAAAAAATCTGATGTGGCCAGCACATAACCTCTCGCCAGATATTTAACCTGGTTGTACGCATTAAACGAAAAATATTTTTAAATACAAATACATATATTCATGTCTCACTACAAAATAATTCTCACATATATTTGCAAAATCTATGGGTTATTTTAATATAAATTATGTAAAATACATACATTTTCTTTATATTCAATATCCTGAAATTTTCTTTTTATACTTTCCTTTTCTTTTTTTTATATTCGTCATTTTTTCACAAATTCTTTTTATATTCTTTTTTACGTATATTCTTTTGCGTTGTTGACTTTTATTTATTTTCATAATCTTCATAATGATGTACAAATATTTTTGACAGTAGCATACAAATATTTTTGACAGTGACAATTATGTGTCAATTATTATACAAACATTTGAATTTCTTGCCCTGAAGTAGTTTGATCTGAGAATATTTACATCAAATTATTTTATATGCATTTCTTTATCTCTAAATCTATAGAAGATATAATAATGAATTTATATTTATCGAATAAAGAATTTAACGTTCTTTAATATAAGTATTTATACATAAATTTTCGATAAATAATATTTAGATGATTTTTTTCTTGTAACTACTACTTCCGGTTGTCCTACTGTTACCAAAACATAACCAACTCTTCCCATTATTGTTAGATTGAGGAATCCGTAGTTAAAAATGTCTTAAGTCTTATACTATTTGAGAAATCGTGGATCCAACATCCACACATCCACACACACATCCACACACACACATACACACACACACATACACACACACACACACACACACACACACACACACACACACACACACACACATCCACACACACATACGGACATCATTGTAAAAATGTTATAATTGGATTCTAGGGACCTTAAAACGTGTTTATTCACTAAAATCTGGATATGCGATTTTTAGCATGAATACAATATCTCTCTTAGCGAGAGGTAAAAATGTAAGTTTGTATTATATTTCGAAAATTTATCAATAGAAAAATTATTTTCGTACGCCACTGGATAGACAATAAAAATATCTTTTTTTTAAACACTTATCTTGATTACTGATAGTTTGGAGTAATTTAAAAGAATATTGACCAAATTCAGTTTTCCGCCATTTTCTAGTAACCTATGAGAATTTTTGGCAAATAAAAGCACATCTAAGATGGCCCCTCAAATGTGCACCACATGTCCCATTTAAACGAAGACGTATCTCTTATAGTTTCCGAGATCCCAATGGTGGACTTGGAATTCCGGACACCCTGTATAGAGTACTTTATATTCATTTACATTCAGTGTCGGACTGGGACATATTTCTGAGTGTGGCGATTTGGATTACGGGGCCCCCTATTCTGGGCCATTCAAAATATTATTAATTAAACAAAGATAGTTATGAATGAAGGTTTTTTTAAAATACATTAATGAATGTAAACATTAAGTAAGTACACAGGCTGAACCCAAGAATCCTTGACATTGACGATTAACATGGGAAGCAGATTTATTGAAATACTCCTTGCATGGGGATTGCAATATAAGAGTTATGATGTCGGTAAATTAGACAAAAGTTACCACAGCAGAGGACCGTTTGAATGGTGTAACGTTATTTGAGAAAAAAGTACATAGATATAGACGAAAACGGTAAATTTTTAAATGGATTATTTTTGAAAATAACTACATTTTTTTTTTTATTTATTACCAAAGATAATTGTACTAGTTGTATGGAGTTAGCAGTAATCTAATATAAAAATCGCGTCTGAAACACGTATATTTTGGCCGAGATTTGGCACATAGATTAAATAACGCATGTGCGAAGTATGGATTACGAAGTTAATGAATTTAAATATTTAAATTATAAATATATTGTTAGAATCATTTTTGGATCATTTACTTTGTTGTAATCAAATCATATTAATAGTGAATGGTGAATACTATTAAAGATAACCTTTTTTTGTAACTGTAATGTTTATAATTAATTTTCATTTTAATTCTTTCACCCAGCAGAATATAAAACGTTAAAATCATTGAAGTACACAAAAATTATAGCTCTAATGGCCGTTTGCACCAACATAACTTAATTTTTAAGCGTTTCTTAAATTGATAATAGGTATTACGTTTATATAAAATGTCAAATGAATTACTATGCATTGTTGTTTCGATTTGAATTTTTGCAGAATTTAACTCCTACCTTAGGTATTCTGTTTCCTGAATAGATCTCATACTAAAATTTTTAATCCGGAATAAAAATGGAATTAATTAACTCTCAATTTAATCATTTTTATGAATCTGGTAATGAAAGTCTACTATGTGAAAAAGATGGGATTTGAGGTGAAGAAAGGGATAGAAGTAAGCCTATATCAGCGTGTAGTTTTCTTTGACTTACGCTACGCTTGTTTTCTGATTAAAATCAGACTCTTGAATGTTATATACTTGATCTACAATCAGTTCTTTACGATTTTTTTTCTCTTTATCATATTGAAAAACTATTAACTAACTAATAGATAAGATATGATAGTTACAAGTTTAGACCGGGCCCTTTCGCTCGCCGGGCCCGTGGCGATCGCCACATCGCCACAATGGCCAGTCCGACGCTGTTTACATTTACATTACGTACGAAAGAATATACTTTTAAGTAAAAGTAAATTTTAAAGTAACTCACCCATAAAGTCTTGAATAAAATGCAAAAGAAATTGAAGGCACGTCACCTGTAACAGAAAGAGGATAACATTTAAAAATAATAAATCATTTATCCCACCTTTACGTGTTCGCATTGTACTGATTTTTTTTTTAAATAAACAGTTTTCAAAGACAATAGAAATAAATTATAATATGTAGGTTGATTTATTATTATTATCATCAGGGCCGCTCCGTGGGTATTAGGCGCCTTTGTGCTGTTACATTTTAGCGCCCCTTCCCCTCATGATGTAAAATTTGCAAATTAAAGTTTAAACTACTTTTTGTTCTTCAAAAATGCTAGATTTACTATATTAATGAAATTTTCCTAGATTCGTTCTTGTAATCAATAGGTTATAATCAAAATCGTTTGTTGTAATCAACAATTTTACAACATATTTCAGAATTGTATATGCATTTGAATCTTTGCAAAATGATAATAGGCATTTAAATATTGGATTCATTGTAGGATTCATTCTTGTAATCAATATTCTTGAGTTATAATCAATATATTCATTGTTGTAATCAACATTTTCATAGTTATTATTTCGATATTACAATGCTAGAATAATAATGAACCGATTTATATGATAATTATTTTACTTATAACTAGAGCTCTAATGCAAACAAATTAAAAAATATATTGTTCAATTCTATCACGTTAATTTGTAAGTTTTATAGTAATTTTGTCTTTATGAATAAGAGCATTTTATAAAAATATACTATTATTTATTTTACTGTCTTTAAACGGCGCCCCTCAAAGTCAGGTGCTTTTGTGCGGGGCACAACGTGCCCACCCGCACGGCGCGGCCCTAATTATCATTCTTATTTTTATTATTATTATTATTAACTATATTATGTGTATTGTTATTGTTTCAGGCCTGTATTGTTTTCAGTTTCAGCGCAAGTGCAAGATGTTTCATAATAAATTAATATAAGTGTAATCAAGGCGTAATTAAATTAGCTTCATTGTTTTCTCCTATTTTGTTTGGTAAGCAAATATACTGCATATTTATGTGCAATGTAAATTAATCTACCTGATGAACATTTGAATATTCAAACTGTAACTGAAACATTAATTTCAGCGACTGAAAATGCGTAAAATTTATTGCTATTCTAAACTTGTTTTATACAAATTTTAATTTATATCCGTTTAAAATAATTGCTTCGTTTTTCCCACAGATTTTATTATTATAGGGAAAATATTATTACAACGTATATTAAAATTTTATTGTTTAGAAAATGGAAACAATGTAGTTTTAACAAAGGATGCTAAATTAAATTTACGTAAAGAAAAATAAATTTTGTAGTCAGCTTATTCTTTTATTTAATTTTGCCTTATAAAGTCATGTGTATTTCCTTAGATACGGACCATTAAAGTTGTTGGTTTAAAACAATTTTATTTTGCTAGCGTTTTAAAGAATTTTATTTCACTAGCGGTTTTAAAATGTCAAATGTCAACTAAAATTGTTGGAATAAATTCAAATATTCAACGTATACGCGCTATTTCGTCTCAAGAAGAATTTCGTTCTATCCTGCGTTCTGCTCAAGCGAAGAACTCGCACAGGCCTGTGAAAAGTCAGATTGGCTTTTCTAACAGTTACTGAGTTTACATGCAGTTTTGAAACCGTTTTTAAAACGTTTTTAGTTTTGAAAACGCCATGTATACAGTATCAAAACGGTTTTGAATTATCTCAAACCAAAACTAAAATTCATGGGTTGGACTTGAAAACTAGTTTAAAAACTACTCATGCAAACACTTAAAATTCAGTTTCGATACTGCGCATGCGTACATAGCATAACGTTTCTGTCGTTTTATGTTACTAACCTTCAAATATACTGACAGTTGAGTAGTTTCAGTGCGTAGTGGTACGAAGTATAAAAAATAATTGAAATAATAGCAAAACGAAGTATTTGGAGTGAAGAGGTTGTGTCACTTACATCAGCTAAATGCGCATGCGCCGAAACTTTTTTCAAATCTATTTTTAACATGTTGACTGCCAACTACGAGATATGTCGTAAATGGCGTCTTATTAATACGCCAACTACGAGTTTACTCGAAAAGTGAACTTTATTTTCAACGCTGTCTACGAACTATATCGTACCATATACGTATTGAAACACGGTGTGTGGCGTCTGAAAGAAGAACAGATATTTAGTCTGGCTGTATACAAATGAATATTTTTACTAATATAATGTTTAAAAATATATTAATTTTGAACATTTGTTTGCTAACAAAAATACTATATTCAAGGGATAGTATTATTATATATAACGTATATAGTTGTATTTATACTTTGTTACAAACTAAACTACAAAATTTATTATAAAAACTAGATAAAATAATTTACTTCTGATAATAAATTTTGAAGCAATTTCTCGACATATGAGGTTGGTTTTTCTACACCATCTACATAGTGATATCGTGATTCGCGATGATTTTTTCTCTTGTACTAAATCGATATGGTTTAGTGGGACATTGCTTCCTCTCAGTTGGTGGAATTGCTTCTAAAAATTGTAAATCATCTGGATTTTTAACTTTTTTTTCTGGGTTAGCACTTTATCTCCTAGCAAATACTCAATAAATTTTTAAGATTTCTGTTGAACTTATGTGTTTTTGGTAAATAATGAAAGCATTATGAAGGTATATTTCTATAATAGACAAATTTCAACGTATCGGCAACATATGAATTGTCCTGTGTTGCCATAAATCACATACGTTTGCGCAGAAAACTTAGCACCAAATATACGTAGAAAAATTGGTACGAGTTATCTCGTATGTGGCTTCAAAGATAGTACTTTTCATTTATGCGCCAACTACGAGATAACTCTCTGATGTAATCCTAGCACATGAAGATTATATATAAAAGATTTTATTTATATACAATAAACAAATTCGAATATTAACAGAATAAAATAGAAAACACATAGTGGCTTCTGGCGAAAAAAAGAAATATTATGTGGCAGTCAACGTGTTTAACTTGTTTTGAAAACTGCATGTAAAGAGTTTTGCAAAATTTTGACTGAAAACTTAAACCATTTTCAAAACTGCATGTAAACGTAGTAAGTCTGATCGGAAATTATCACACCAGTGGAATTTCGGAGTAGATTTTTCAGCTCACGATCCCATCCTCTGCAGATAACAGATGGACTCGTTTTGAAGCTAATTTGTCATATATCGCATAGATCGACCATCTTCAAGAAAAGCGGCAGCTCTTGTGACTTCAGAATCACTTAAAGCAAGCATTTACGATTCACTTACACCCACAAGCAAGGAAACTATCAAAACTGACTTTTATTAGGACAAACATCTACTTTGATTAGTAATGGATGTATATTTTGTGATGAAAAACCACTTTGTTTTGAGACAATTTCTACATTCAAGTGTCTATAAAGAAAACGAATACAGGAATCACCGTAATTATTTTTGCACTTCGTCAATAACAATTTGAAAAAAACTGATGTGGCTAGCACATTTCCTTCCGTCAGTTCTATGTATTATATACAAATTCCATACAGTCAGTTTCTTGCGAAAGTTTTTCCTTCAGTTCTATGTATTTTGTACAAATTCCATAAAGAAAGTTTCAGTATTAATTCTATATTTGCAGTAAAATTATAACACATACTATGTCAATCGCACTTGACATTGATGTCTGTCTATCAGAATTTTTTAAATTATATTAGCTGTTTCCAGTGTTATTGTATAGCTGGCTGTATTATTAAATTTAATTTCTTTATAATTTTTTAACATTCATTGAATATGAATTATAAAATGTAATCAAATCGTATAGATAGACAATAAAATATTTCTTTAATATTTATAATAACATAAAATGTGAAAAATTGATATTTAACAGCAACTTTTCAAGAAAAACTGTTAAAATCTTCAAATGAGGGTACTTCCGGTCGACCAATTATAACCAAATTCTAATCAGCTCTTCATATAGATGTAACGAAGAAGAATACGAAAGAATTATGTTTTTTAGAATTGTAGTGTTGGAGTTATCGGCGGAGAACAAATCGTCACACACACACACACGCACGCGCGCGCTCACACACACACACACACACACACACACACACATACACACACACACACCTACACACACACGCAAACACACACACACACACACACACACACACACACACACACACACACGCAAACACACACACGCAAACACACACACACCTACACACATACATACAGACATACCGATAACTCCATTATCGACGGAGAAAAAAATCGTCATACACACACACACATACGCAAACACACACACACACACACACACACACACACACACACATATATATATATACAGACATACCAACATTATCGTAAAAATAGTAAAATTGTATACTAGAGAATCTAAAACGTGCTAATTTATTAAAAACTCATCATCGATTTTTTGGCCAAAAACAATAGCTTCCTTACCTAAAAGGTATGACGGAGGGTTAAAAAATATAGCAACAAAAATTATATGTCGATCATTACTATAAAAAGTTATAGGCGTTCAAAAAAGCGTTCCCCTAGTTTTGTTGATCAGTGTTTCTAATTGGAGTTTCAAAGCGTTGAAATAAAGATAAAATTTAGTATTTTTAACGTCTTAAGCCGGACCCAGACTAGATTTAGTTATCACCCTCAAATTCTAATCCTTTAAAACCTCCTTGAAAGTCTTCATCTTTCAACCCTTCCATTTGCATAAAAATCCCAGCCAGTACAATTTAATCACCCCTAATCCTCCTAAACCGACCCTGTCGTCTGTCGCAGGCCCAGTCGGTAACACTGTGACCGGCTGTTGTGGCAGAGCTCTGCAATACCGACTTGTGTTGTGTATATCATCTGTACCTCAGTGAATACACTATCACTATGCTAGTCATAGTAATAGTGTGCATTGTATAGTCATCTTGTATGGCTGGGATATAAAGGGTTGTGATTGAATTGTGACCTTGACATTAGGGTCGTAAATGCACGGTTCAAAATGGGGTGAAATAGTTTATGATAAGAATTTTATAAGGGATAAAGTTTTACGATGTTTTAGTTTATCAATATATTCATTGGAAATTTTTAGTATCTTTACTGTTTATAGTTTATGAAATACATACATATACAGAAAATTTATAAATTTATAACCCCTCATTTAATAGTAACAGTATATCATCTATTGAAATCAAGGTTTAACTGAGCGCCTCCACCATTTTTTTGTGCAACCAGGCATAAGTTTTTCTGACTTTCCTTGACTGTTGGCCATCCTGTATATTATTGTAGAAATAACACTGTCCACTACAGCTTGGAATAATCACAAAATACTAGATACCTATTTTTACCTCCCGCTACCCTTGGTAAGGGAGATATACGGCCTAATTCTCTAAGCAAAATTGTTAAAATTAACAACCATTTTCAGTTGTTAATTTCAATGTCAGTTGCTAAGTTCAAAATCCCAATTCACTATTACATCAAGTTGCTAAAATTTAACAACTAGTCGTTACGTCGAGTTGTTAATCTAGCAACTGCATTTCTCTCGTTGTTAGTATTATACAATCGTTGTTAAGTGGTTTTTCTTGAAAATTTTGTGTTAGGATATAAACTGTCACTGGAAATAGAGGGATGACAGCAAAGGTAAACTATTTATAAACTAATATAAACCTACATGCCCAAAAATTATATATATGCATTTTTAAACAAGATTTTAGATTTATACAAAGAAATTTGCAAGATGTTAGTAATCCATTCCCGATATTGATATTGGGAAAAAAATATTTACAGATATTCAAACTGAGAAAGTGTCGTTTAATTCGTGAACTGGATGGTCTCATGCTTCAAGCATACTGAGTCAGTAGTACAAGATGAAAGGTTTACTTTTCTTCCAAACTTAAATATTTTAATTCTTAAGATTGAACAAATTTTCTGATTCTCTCCCGAAAAAATCTAAATTAAATTCAATTGTTTCAAATTTATTTTCATTTATCTTACACATTTAAATTTAAACAGCCATTTCAACAATGTCAAAATTCTATTATTTTTACTGCTAAAACTTCCAGACGATGGTCATGCGTCATTCCTAATGATAAGATTCTTGAAATTTCAAAATCGATCGCATCGAATTGATTAAACATGTATACTAAACTGGATAACTTCATCAGATTCTTCCAACACTTAATTTCTACGCCTAGCTATGGGTCTTATAATCTTATATATTACAGGGCAAAATTTCAATTTTTCAAGTCAACCATTTGCAAAATTTCCAACTAGCAGTTATCAGAACTGAAGTGCAAAACTAGCTTTGTTATTTAATTAGTAAAAAATTATAGTGAAATCTACCATTAGAGAATATTGTTCCGTGGAACATCTTGCACCCTAAATTTTCTTATCACTCATTATTAAAAACTCAAACGTCAAACGAATCAAAATCTGTCACTTTAGGTTGTGAATAGAGTAGAAATATGTACAAATATTGAGAATCGACATGCCTTTTAACTCTCAGTTGTTACCTAACGACTATGTTAACAACTATCTTAGTGAATTAGGCCGATAGGGATCATTCTAAAAATCGCATATAGAGATTTTTGGAAATGACCACGTTTTAAGGTCTCTAGAATCAATTTTAACATTTTCATGACGATGTCCGTGTGTATGTGTGTGTGTGTGTATGTATGTGTGTGTGTATGTATATATATATATATACAGGATGTTTCCTTTAAAACAAGCAGCGCTTTTTTGGGCGAACTAATGACTTTAGAAAATAATGTTATATACAAGAAATGATCAAGAATAAGGGGCTAATTTATTAATAATAACAAACCGAAAATTCGGCCGGTAGTTCTCAAACGGCAGAAAAAATTCTATTTTTTTTAAATGGTATCCTATATTATATTTTAGCCCATTAGAAAGAGAATTTTTTTCTGATTTCAGCGATATAAATATGGTATAGGGTTGTATAACAATTATTTCGAGAAAAATGGTATTAAAAATAATGTTATAATATTACAATAGGTTGTGCAATACACAGCATCTGTTGCCTAGTTACGCTAGTAGTAAACCCATTTTTTATTACATTGAAGCCTATTCTGTATCTCAGTGGTTAATTTTTAACCACTGGTTAAATTTTTGAACCAATCAAGTATGTTGACATATCACAAAAGAAGGGATTTTTTTTAGTTGTCAAATCAATAACGATTGGATAAAAAATTTAACCAGTGGTTAAAAATTAACCACCGAGTTACAGAATAGGGCCCATTATTTCTAGTTTTTAATACCATTTTTCTTGAAATAATTGTTATACAACCTTATGTTATATTTATATCGTTGAAATCAGAAAATAATATTCTATTTAAAGGGCTAAAAATTATATAGGATGCCATTTAAAAAAATATAATTTTGTTCTACCGTTTGAGAACCACTGGTTAAATATTCGGTTTGTTACTATTCATACATTATCCCCTTATATTTGATCATTTTTGGTATAAAACATTTTTCTCTAAAGTTGTTCGTTCGCTCAAAAAAGCGCTGGTTGTTTTAAAGGAAACAGCCTATATATATATAGGTCATTTTACGTGGCTCATAGGTTAAATGGTAATAAAAGACCAGGCCCGTAATAAAGGATATTGCGTGGCCCAGTAGCAGTTAGTGTCTTTTATAACAAGCAATATTTCCAAATTACCCGAATGTCGTTTATTTTCTGGTGGGTGAAGGGGAACCCCCTTCCTCTTTAGACTGACACTTGAAATGAAAAGCGTAACCCAGGGCCGGTCTTGATTGCCTTTTAATGGTAATTTTACTTGACGGTAAAAAATATGTGTCTGTGATGTAGCCTATTCAATTTATTGCGATTTTATGGGCAAGACCTTGCTTTGTTAGAGGCCGTTTTAGTTAAATAAGCATAAATTTTATCTTATTTTGCTAAAAAGGAATTTAAGACCATTATACGACCAAGACCATCTGATTATCAGGGCGGTATTTTTATCTATCACCGGCATGTACGACAAAAGTCAAGAATACAGAACTCGGAGCATTAATTAATATACGCGAAATATACAGAATGTCTCACAACTCGCGCCCCAGAGCGAATGAGGAAACACGAGACTACTCTCGGATGTGTAATTTCGAAGAAAAAAAAAATCTAGCTTAAAAGATATTCGAGAAAAGACGTCTTAAAATTGACCAATCAGAGACCTACACCTTTAACGTGTGTTTGCCGTAATTTTACGTTACTATGGTTTTATACAAATCAAATCTTCTTTGAAATGTGTGGGCGACTGTAGTTTTCGAAAAATGTCAGTGTCAAATTACATTTGACAAGGTGAATAAAAAAAGGTAAATTCTTACCATGCACTCAGCCGCTCATTACTTAGAAATGATTATAATTTTCGGATAATGTGGACGTAACGCCAGAGAGGCAGCACGAGTTTATTCGGACCGTTTCCCGGATAGAAATCTTGTGGATCATAAAGTGATATTGAGAGCCATCGCAAGGACTCATGAGACCGGTCAAGTTATGCCAGATCCAATGACAATAATATTTTCGTTTAACACATTTTACACAGCTGCTACAACACGTTGCACTGTACGATATAAATGATGATCTCGGATGACACTTTCGCTACTCTAAATTTGTTGACAGTGAAAAGTCAACTCTAAAGTGTCAAAATTACAGTAAGTCAAACAAATTTTGTAACTCACTAGTAATATTTTTAAAACATAGCAACCAGTTTTATTTTGTAATAATATCATCACACCTCAAGATATCCTTCCGGGATTGGTGGATTAAAAAGTCTTGTAACTCCGTTATGCAAACAGCCGCAAATTATTTTCTTCTATTTGTTGGCAACCTATTATCATTGGCAAGTGTCAGTTTCGCCTGGGGCGCGAGTTGTGAGACTCCCTGTATATTTAGTGCACGAGACTGCATTAAACATATTTCGCGCACATGGTGCACACAATATATTTTCCACAACTAAATTTAATATTTAGAAAACAGGTATAACCATTTAGTATTTATTTACGATATGTGGGATATAGTCATTATTAACGCACGTATTGTGAATTGCCCTACGAGTCAGTAGGGCGAGTTATGGTAATCACATAGTGCGTTAATAATGTAATATCCCACGAATAACGTACAAAATTTTATCTATCTCTGTATACTATATCACACTCGCTTTACATGTACTAGCCTTATTGAGTGATTTAATGAAATTATTACCACACTAAAATATCATTGGGATAACAAGGCTATTACATAGTAAAATGAGTGCGATATGGTATAATTTATCCCACGGTGATAGATAAAAAAATCTGGTGTGGACACCACATGACTTCCTTGTACGCAAGACCAGCATGAAATACTCGTATAGACCCAATTATAAAATTGCCCAAATTAAACATAACATTAATTTTTTTATACTTTTTTGTCCTAATCCATAGCAAGCTCTGTTACAAAAACCAAAAAGTATATAATTTAATAATATTGGATGTGCTAAACGCAGAATTTAATTCTCTAAAACTATTATTTGAAGCATTTATTTCTAAAATGAAAATAAAACCATTTTATTCAAGAAAAACTGTTAATAACTTCAGGTAATATATCGCTTCCGGTTAGTCTATTTTAACAAAAATTTATTGTTATTCCCATTGACATAAAAGTCTTATATACCAAATTTGAAAAGTTTTGGATTATATTTTATAATAGTTTTTCATTAAAATCTATTATAGGCTTCAAGTAAAGTTCCGCTTCTGGAAATTATGTAATAACCAAAAAGGGAGGTGCACAAGTATATGTTATAGCAGTCCTAAATACAAAATTTCAAATTTCTACGGCTTACTGTTTTTGAGTTATGCGAGGTACGTACGTACGTACAGACGTCACAACAAAATTAGTCAAATGGATTCAGGGATGGTCAAAATGGATATTTCTGTTGAAATCTGAAAACCGAAATTTTTTGCGATTGCAATACTATCTTTTGGCGCTTTCTTTTTAGGGGGAAAATGAACTGATCTTACCTCTTACTGAACTGAACTGAACTATACCTAAAAAGAACATTATATTTTTTAAAGTAAGAAGTAAAAGATATAAACATATATAGCATTATATTTATAATATAATATGCTGAATTTGCTTATTGTTATAGTCTGTTGTATATGTGATATGATTTTGACATTTTAAATTCATTTATCTTTGAGTATTTAAATATGGATGTATTTCTTATAGTAATGAAACACGATATAACGTTTCAAACTAATTAATTTCTTCTATTTATGTCATTTTAATATCAAATACTTACAAAAAAGACAAAACACATAGCAGTCAGTCATATTGACGTGACATTGACATTCGGGATCAGTTCGAGATCTAAATGATCCTGTTTCAAAGGTAGTGCTTCGCGGGGGCGGAGACGAAGAAAATGGGTAGTACAAGATCATTTATCCCCTTTTAAAAAGAACGATTTAGGGTAGATGTGTGCTACTCAGAGTTGATCTTCTTGATAAAAAGAAAGCGGCTCTTTACTTTGTACAAGGAAGTAAAAATAACCTCTATTGGCATTTTGTCTTGTTAATATGACAGATTTCTGTTTCGACATATTTAATTTTAAATTTTTACACAAGTTCAATACAAAATTTATTAAATTTTACATATTTATTAATAGATAATTAAAAAAATTCACTATATAAAATGAAAGTTTTTGTTCGTTTTGTATCTGTTCTTGAAAATGTGCGCAAATAATTTTCGCATACCCGATATAAACACACAAACATCAACTTTTTTGACAATGTTCTTCTTTTTCTTGCCATTATTGGTTCTGCATTTCTATCTATTTAGTGATATAATTACTATCACTAGTATCTGATGGAAAACGGTCTTCATTTATTTATTACAATTAAATCTAAGTGTCTAATTTACTAATTGGCACCGTAGAAACTGTTGATACATTCATATAACATCATGCTATTAAAATGTTTATGTTCTTCCATGAAACACTGACTTATTAATCACAAATCCATCTTCCCATCAAATATTAATTAACTTATTATTAATTACACTTACCCATATCGATTTGACATCACATCATACAGGCGTCTAAATAAATTATTATGTTTCCTATCACGTATTCCAGATATATTACCCCCATTATTTTTAGACATTTTTACTGATTGCCAAAAAGGAAATCAATAGAAACGATACTTTAAAAAAATTCACTTCAGAAAATAACTTCACATTAATATAACCAACTGACACAAAATTCCCTAAATTTTAACATTACGATTTTGTAAGGTCCTTAAACACGATACCTCCCGCCATTTACAGCTGGAGTCACAAAAAATATTAAGCTAATCATTATTTATGAATTAGTGAATTTTACTCTAATTTTGGCAGTTTATTTCTTAAAATATAGTCTAATATAATCCAAAAGTAACTACCTCTTTTGTTAATAAAATGAAGATTAAATTTGAAATACCGAGATAGAATAGAAATCATTAATCCAAAAATGAAGATTAGCTTAAATTTTTTTGCGAATCGTTATTTTTTATTAATCTAAATACATACCTACATATTTACTTATGCTGCAAACTGTATTGATTTCCTTTTCTACAGTTCTATTTACTTTTTTCTTTTTAAAACGTTATTATTATTAATTTGTAATGATTAGTTTTTTGACAGTGACATTTATCTCAGATATAGCTGTCTGTTTAAAGCATAAGCTTCGGGATTTAAATTATAGATAATTTTAATTTTTTTTTCATAAAATATGTAGAAAAGTATTGATGCAAATCTGTTGAAAATTTAATAATCTTTATTTTTTATAAAAATAAATATATCATCACGGCATATTACCCATTGCTGGGTGTGCCAATCTGCTTTGTACGCAGATTTCGGTAATGATGATGACATATTTGTACCGTGCGGGCGTTTACCAGACGTCACCTCACGGGCACTCAATGCTGGCGTGGAGAGTGCACCACAGGGGTAAATTTTGTGCCATTTAAAATTCGAAAATATTTGGCGTCGGTCGGGATCGAACCCGGTTCCCCAGCTTCGCGACCTGACACATTAATCTCGAAAAAATAACATTTAAAGGTGCTCTTCGAAGAATAGTATATTATATACTCAGGGACTAAAGTGCATATTCAATCCTGGGGGTGAAGTTTATTTACCGAGCCGAAGGTGAGGGAAATAATCACCTGAGGGATTGAATGTACTTTAGTCCTGTGGTATATATTTTTCGCACTCCCGTATCAAATGGAACCATATTAGTGTAAAACAATTAATCTTACAATTTGACAATACAAATGTCAAAAATTTTGTTCAAATTTAAACTCAACGCCTGCTCAAAATGTAGTGCAGATACGAATAAATAAATCATAGTCACTATATGATGTTATGGAAACATCTTGTTTATTTTTACTTTAGTCCCCCAGGGATTTTTTTTTCATATTTAATCCCTCTGGGACTGAATTTGAACTTTAGTCCCTGAAATGAGTGATTAGAATCGCTCTTTAGACTCGGGAGTGCGAAAAAGCTATTTTGAGCTTCAAGTACAGTGCCATTTTCGGTTATCCGATTTACACCAAAATCTAATGGACTCTTTACATAATAAAAAAATCTGATGTGGCCAACACATTACCTTCCGTCAGTTATATGAAGTATTTACGAAAATTCTACGGGTGAACTGTTACCGATAAACAGCTTTTTATCTGGTTATAGCGACCGGAATTGATATTTTAAGAACGCAAGTGGTAAACAGGGTAGATCCATAACCTATGGAAAAATTTGAAAATTTAAAACAGATTAGAAATTTGATGTAATTAACAAACTGAGCAGAGTCCTACTTTGAACACATTTCCACTCTTAACGCGCGCGCTTCGCTTCGCATCACTACTTTTTTTAAGATTATATTCTTCATGAATCCGGTAGATGGATCTGGTAGATATTGAACAATCTACCGGTCGGTAGATGCGGGATCTACCGGTAGAATTTTCGTAAATGTGTACGTATTTTCTATAAAATCCGTAAAGAAAGATTCTAAATTTCTTGTATGTACATTACCTTTCGACAATTGTATGTACTTTATATAAATTCCATACAGAAAGTTTCGAGCAAAAAGATCCTATGTTTCGAGAAAAATTATAACAACACAAATATACTACGAATATGTCAATTGCACTTGACACTGACATTTTTCAATCAGAATTTTCTTAATATAGTAGCTGTTTCTAGCATAGCTGGCTAATTTATGAAATTTAATTTTTTTATAATTTTATAACTTTATATCTATTTAATATGAAGTATAAAATGCAGTCAAATCGTATAGAGATTAAAATGTTCTTTAATATTTATAATAATATTAAATGTGAAAAAATGATATTTAACATCGTTTTTTCAAGAAAAACTGTTAAAATCTTCAAATGAGGGTACTTCCGGTTGACCAATTATAACCAAAATCTAATCATCCCTTCATATGGATGCATACGAAAGAATTATAATTTTTGGAATTGTAGTATTAGAGTTATCGTAGACGAAAATTTTGTTACACACACACACACACACACACACACACACACACACACACACGCACGCACACACAGACACACACACACATACATACAAACATTATCGTAAAAATAGTAAAATCGTATTCTAGGGACCTTAAAACGTGCTTATTCATTAAAAACTCACCACCGATTTTTTTGACCGAAGACAATATCTTCTTCCTTATCTAAAGGTTATGGAATGTAAAAAGTTCGAAATACAAGGGTCACTTCACGGGCACTCATTGCTGGCGTGGAGAGTGCACCACTTTCAATTTTTGATTCGTTTGATCTCTCGGAATCAAATCTTAAAAGGACGGTCGTTAATTTGGAGACAACCTGTAGAAGTATTATAAATGATGTAGTTAGAAAATGATTTAAACGTATTAGATAAAGTAAGAAACAGACATAAGGAAAGAGAGCTCACTTTTATTTTGTTATTAATATAATTTTCCAAAGTTAAATAGCGCTATTTAAAAGAGTAAAGAGTTTTTGTCATGCACTGTTTTTCCCTCGTCTCTTCTAAGACAGTTAACCCGGTAAAGCTTTTGTTTGTTTTCAAAATCAAAACCGTTTGAAAAGCGGAATTTACATAATGAAATTGGGCATATTTCCATACATTTTGTGCATCTTCAATATCACTATGCCAAGCCATCCCATGCGGTTGGGTAGGGCGTAACACGAATTCTACTCATCGTATACAAAAACCCGCAAAAATAATAAAATTTTAATAATGCTCGACACAACGGAAAACAAATTTTAATTTTAAATGTGCGCGCGTTTTGCCCCGAGGAATCCGGCATATATCGTCGTTCCGGTGAGGCAACGGTGCACACAACAGAATACAGGGTGAGTAAAATAACACAACGAATTTTAAACAAACTCGGAAAGTTTATTATGTTTGTATGTTATAATTATTTTTACCTTTCGCTACCCTTGGTAAGGGAGGTATAGGGATCGTGCTAAAAATTGCATATCGAGATTTTTGGAAATGGCCACGTTTTAAGGCCCCTAGAATCCAATTTAAACATTTTCACGATGATGTCTGTGTGTATGTGTGTATGCGTGTATGTGTGTGTGAATCCTCCACTCCAACTCAAATACTATCATTCAGAAAATTTTGAAACCTTGTATTTCGAACTTTTTCTATAATGTAAAGACCCCATTAGATTTTGGTGAAAATCGGATAACCGGAAATGGCACTTTACTAGAAGCCCAAAATAGTTTTTCTTCGAAAAATACCTTTAAATGTTATTTTTCGAAATTAATGTTATTATAAAAATTAAAGGTTACTAAATTTTCTATAGATTTGCATTAATACTTTTTCTATATATTTTATGGATGAATTTATAAAATTATCTATAATTTAAATCCCGAAGCCTACACTTTAAACAAACAAAACGCAGTCTAACTCAAATACTACCCTTCAGAAAATTTTGAAAACTTGTATTTCGACCTTTTTCTAATATGGAAAGAGCCCATTAGATTTTGGTGTAAATCGGATAACCGAAAATGGCATTTTACCGAAAGCTCAAAATAGTTTTTCTTCGAAAAATACCGTTAAATGTTATTTTTTCGAGATTAAAGATATTATAAAAGTTAAAGATTATTAAATTTTCTACAGATCTGCTTTAATACTTTTTCAATATATTTTATGAATAAAATTATAAAATTATCTATAATTTAAATCCCGGAGCCTACGCTTTAAATAAACAAAACGCAGTTATTCAAATGTATGTAACTGACAGATAAATGTCACTATCAAAGAACTAATCATTTCAAAATAATAGTAACGTTTTAAAAAGAAAAAAGTAATTGAACCATAGAAAAAGAATTCAATACAGTTTCCAGCATAATTATTTGGGTATGTATTGAGATTAATAAAAATTAACGATTCACATAAAAGTTTAAACTTATCCTAATTCTAATCTTCATTTTATTATACCTCCGGTGGCTCAATGGTTAGAGCAACGCCTCATAAGTCATGAATGCGCTCGGGGCTCTGGGTTCGAATCCCTCTAAGGCATGGATGTGTGCGAATGTGAACCCACTCTGTAATTGGGATTTAATCCTGTTGAGGGATTTAAAAAAGGTAGTTAATTGGATTCGATTAGACTATATTTTAAGAAATAAACTGTTAAAATTAGAGTAAAATTCGCTAATCCAAAAATAAGGATTAACTTAATCATTTTCGTGACTTGGGCTGTAAATGGCGGGAGGTATTGGGTTGGCCACACCAGATTTTTTTATCAATGGACATGGGAGTATGTTTGTATTAAAATGGTTACATTTAAAATGATTGACAGTAATGTATTACCGCGTTAAAAAAAAAAAACTGGACATATGATGTATGAAGAAAAAATACAAATAACATTGTATAAATCCAATATGTGTCTAAGGCAAGTTTCCGATTTATTTGCTGCTACTTTTAATAAGCGACTCAGGCCAGCATTTATTAGGAAGTTGTCAAAATCATCAAACTGTCATGTCAATTTCAGAAATTCTTTTTATATCGAAAGGGTGTCATTTTTATTTAACTGTACTATTTAATGTTTCCTATCTTTAATTATCTTACTGGTTCTGATGTTCTTTAATGCTGGCCATTGACGCATCTTGTAGTTCCATAGTTAATATAGATTTTTTTAATAGTTGCTGGCTTGGGTCGCTTATTAAAAGTAGTAGCAAACAAATGGAAACTTGCCTTAGACCTTGGACTCATTTTGGACTTTTACAATGTTATGATTTATACCTTTTTCTTCATATATCGGTTTGATGACTTTGACAACTCCCTATGTCCTGTTTAAAAATAACGGGCTAATACATTACTGTCAATAATTTTAATAGTATTTTATGTACCAAGGGCGTTACGGTGATGATGATGCCAGGAGGGCGACGAGGATCTAGCGCGAGGGCCTTTGGAATAGATGTCGTCCGATGGGCATTATCATCTAGTAACGCTCGTGGTGCATACAGGTTTTATGTCTCATTTGAGTATGTGAAATAAGTTTGCATTTATAATAATTTTGATTACAAAAATGCTTAAGCTTTGGCGTTGCTAAGGATGTTGTTTAATTGTTTTGTTTATTATCAACATTTATTTATTTTTAAAACATCAACGTTCTATATCGTTGGAGATTATAGAATGGGTGAATTTTATGTTTCGGAAGATATTTTATCGAAACTTTGTAAAGAAATTATTTTGAATACGTTGAGGAAGAAAAACGCATAAATGTTCGCCTAATTATTCCATTCTCGTCTGTAGATGTAAGTATTATATTTTGAGGTTCGTTTTCACATGACAGATCTCAGTTCTTTATTTCTTATGCATTTATTTATGAATATTATTACATTTTACAAAGTTTGTACTGCGTTGGATGTGTCACATGTGACGGTAAATAATATGAAAAATGAATTCAAACGTAGATAAATATCGTCCCCAAAAAAATTAGTCATCCGTCAAAAATCAATTCGAAACGTAGCAGTCTGCAGTTCGACGTACTTACCTACTATTTTATGTGTGGTTAAAGTTAATTGCTGTTTAAGGCCCTTTTAATAATAAATTTTAAGTATTATAATTAAATTAAAAATGATGTCTGCGTTGTGCTTTCAAAGCTGCTTTTTTATTATATTAATTGTTGTAATCAATTAATGTATTAATTGTTGTTATCGATCATTATTATTGTAATGAATTATAATTAAAAAGAAAATAATTTTCATTATATACCGTTCATAGTATATCTAATTTAAAATCCATAAACGATGATCGGATTATAATGAGGGCATAATGAACTATTATGCCCTCTCATAATGCCCCGGTTGTTATAGATATGTTTATATACACCGTATCCTAGCAATAAACAGTTCATAATACTTTAGTGAGACATAAATATATTTTTCTACAGTCTATATACACAGTAGCCATTTGCGCTCTCTTTTGTCAACGCAAAATGTCACTTTGCCGCTCTGGAGCTACAAAGTAGAAAAAACGCTCGCTCCTCAAATTTCTAACTATACAATGTTGAGAAATGTTACTTGGCTACATTCTTAATGGAAACGTTTAGTCAGGAATTAATGACACTGTAGTTACACATTCCCCACTTAACAAGTCAATCTGACATATAACTGCTTTGTCGGTATGTTACATAACCAAACTGCTATGAAAATAAAATAGGGCATTCATTTACAAAAACGAAAGTATAAAATGCTTAGATTAGAATGAAGCAATAGCTCAAGAAGAATGGAAAATACCAATAAGTAAAAATAAATAAAATAGTTATTTGTATCACTAGTCCAGAAACTGAATATTTGCGAGAACGAGTTTATTTTGACAGGCCGAGCTGAAAGCGAGGCCTGCAAATACGAGATCTCGCAAAACAGTTTCTGGGCGTGTGATACACAAGATTTTTTGTGCCGACATCTCCATAAATTTTTCGTATATTTCTCAACATTTTATTCTATTTTACATAACCTAAAAGAATGAACATATATTTTTATCAGTTTTGCATTGCAAGTTTAAATATAATTACTTACATGTGAGCTTAAAATACGTAATTATTTTATATTTATTGAAAATATATCATACAAACATTAGTTATATATATATATATATATATATATATATATATATATATATATATATATATATATATATATTTTATTTACTTTCGCATATTTTCAATGACAGATACCGGAAACTCAATTGTATCACGCGAAGTTAGTTGTAGTTACAAAACAAACGAAACAATTGGTCCTAAAGTTGAAACTTATAATTAATCTATACGAGATGACAGCAATGACAGCATATTATTATTTTTCTGACAAAATTTAGTTATTTAAATTACAATAATTAAATATTTAGCCCTAAAATTTGAAACATTTTGCTAATTCTTGTGTTGAAACTAATCTTAAATTGACATATCACCAGAACAGTAATGCCAACTCCTTTTGCTGCCCTAGGTCAGCAACAGCGCATTTCTGGACGATTTTGAGTTCTGTAATAAATGGACGGAGGTACGAAAAATAAATTTTTGTTATGGTGGAGGACCCCATTGTGGCGACTGTAGAAAAAATCTTGTGTGTGTTTCGAGCGCAAATGGACATTGTCGATTTCGACAGAATGCCTCGCTCCTGCGTCGCGCGGCAACAACCTCTCAATCGACAATGTCCCATTTTGCGCTCTTAATACACAAATTGCTATTAAAAGCGTACAAGCTTCACTTATGTACTACACTTACAAACCATTAAATAAAACATACAGTATTCATATTATCATATCATCTCTTTTTCTGCCGACATCTTCATTCCATTTAATTCCCCACAAGACATGCATTTTTAAAGTTCATATATCCTTCACCTTGACATTCTTCCTAGCTGTTCATAAGCAGGAATAAAAATACCAGATATCCCGCTGGATATCTCGTGCTTGAGATATCTGTGTTTGAGGTCAGGCGCAGACAGTATATGAAATATCTGGCGTGCTTGTTGCTTAGAGAGCGGGAGGGGTGCCCCGGTGACGGACGCTCATGGAACAGGTAGATTTACATACCCGGGCATGCGCAAAATATTGATGTTGACTTAGGTTCTGAATACGAGGAGAGAACGATGTTTAGAATGCGGAAGATGAAATTTGGTGGAGGTGCCAAAATAAAATAGTCACATTGTTTACCACAATAATAATTATCATCGGTGGTACACTCTTTATAATAACTGTGGGTGCCTATAAGATTAAGTTTAGTGATGGATAAAATAAATAATTATATCACGCCGGAAAAAGACTTTATAAGATTTATATTTTTCATTAAATTGACAATATTATTATACATTACTGCCAAAATATTGATTTCATATTTTTACCTCCCGCTACCCTTGGTAAGGGAGGTATAGGGATCGTGCTAAAAATCGCATATCGAGATTTTGGTAAATGCGCACGTTTTAAGGTCCCTAGAATCCAATTTTAAAATTTTCACTATAATGTCTGTTTATATGTGTGTATCTGTGTGTGGATCCTCCCCTCTAACTCAAGTACAATCACTCAGAAAATTTTGAAATTTTGTATTTCGAACTTTTTCTGTATTGAACAGAGCCCATTAGATTTTGGTAAAAATCGGATACCCGGAAATGGCACTTTACTAGAAGCTCAAAATAGTTTTTCTTCGAAAAATACCTTTAGGCTTGATTTACATTAGCGGTACAATGACGGTACGATGACGACCCTTTGATATTTACTGATTTACATTCCGTCACTGTACCGTCATTGTACCGCTAATGTAAATCAAGCCTTAAATGTTATTGTTTCGAGATTAATGTTATTATAAAAATTAAAGATTATTAAATTTTCTATAGTTTTGCATTACTACTTTTTCTATATATTTTATGGATAAATTTATAAAATTATCTATAATTTAAATCCCAGAGCCTACTGTTGAAACAAACAAAACGCAGTTGTTCAAATGTATGTAACTGACAGATAAATGCCACTATCAAAGAACTACATAATCATTTCAAAATAATATTAGTAACGTTTTAAAAAGAAAAATGTAAATAGAGCAATAGAAAAGGAATTCAATACAGTTTCCAGCATAAGTAATTATGTAGGTATGTATTTAGATTAATAAAAATTAACAATTCACAAAAATGTTTAAGCTATTCCTCATTTTTGGATTAGTGAATTCTAATCTATCCCGGCATTTAAAATTTAATCTACATTTTATTATAGCTCCTGTGGCTCAATGGTGAGAGCAACGCCTCATGTCATGAGCCTCCTCGGGGCTCTGGATTCGAATCCCACTAAAGAATATACGTGTGTGTGACTATATTTTAAAAAATAAACTGTCAAAATTAGATTACAATTCGCTAATCTAAAAATAAGGATTAACTTATACCTTGTTCTATTTAAGCTATTCAGTATTGCGGAACATAGTGAATAGTTTTGACCTATCTGATTGGCTGAAATTAGAGACAAGAGACAAGTTTACCCAATGTAATTTCGGCTACTTCAGATTTGCGCTGTTGCTAGTGCCATCTACTGAATGACTTAAATGGAACAGAGCATAATCTTTTTTATGACTCGGGCTGTAAATGGCGGGAGGTATTGTGTTGGCCACACCAGATTTTTGTTTAAGGGACGCTTAAAATTTAAGCATTGTTTGTGTATCTGGGCATAAGTACCTCAAATAAAGTCGACTTTAAAAATATGTCCCCCTGTGCCTGAGTGTCTGCTCGCGAATCTGGGGAACCGGGTTCGATCCTGACTGACGCCAAATATTTCAAATTTTAAATGGCACAAAATTGACCCCTGTGGTGCACTCTCCATGCCAGCAATGAGTGCCCGTGAGGTGACGCCTGGTAAACGCCCACACGGTACAAATATGTCATCATTACCGAATTCTGTGTACAAAGCAGATTGGCACACCCAGCAATGGGTAATATGCCGTGATGATATATTTATTTATTTATTTATTTATTTAATAATTTTCAAAAACCTATCTTCTACTATGAATTACAGTTTCCGCAAAATCGTAAATAAGAATTAAACATATCCTTGTGGGAAATTACTGCATACCACTGAACTCAATATACAGGCTGTCTTAATAAGCTTGCTTACTGTCGGTAACTTTTTTATTTGAAGAGATACGAGTTTGGTTAAATGAGCAAAATTGTGCCATTTTGATTTACAAAATTGGTGCTATCAGCAAAATACGGGACCTATTTTTTAAATTTTAAATAGGAACATACATTTTTTATTTGCTTATTCGCTAGAGAACTTAATTCTGAATAAATAAAATAAATAAATAAATATATCATCAAGGCTTATTACCCATTGCTGGGTGTGCCAATCTGCTTTGGACACAGATATCGGTAATGATGAAATATTTGCACCGTGCGGGCACTTACCAGGCTTCACCTGACAAGCACTCATTGCTGGCGTGGAGAGTGCACCACAGGGGCCAATTTCGTGTAATTTAAAATTCGAAGTATTTGTCGTCGGTCGGGATCGAATCCGGTTTTCCAGATTCGCGACCTGACACACAAGCACGCGGCCACGAGACCCCATTCTGAATTCAACGATATAATCATTTTACACCCTCGCATGATTTTTTTGGAGAAAAAAGTTTTATATTATTTTTATTTAAATATATGTATTTTGTATGTGTTGACATTTAATAAAAATTATGATCAGGTGGCGAAACAAAATATTTACTAATTTCATTCATGGTATTCTAATTCTACAAGTAAAAAATCTGATGTGGCCAGCACATTACCTTCCGTCAGTTCTATGTATTTTGTACAAATTTCATACGGGAAGTTCCTTGCTAAATTAAATATTCTATTTCTTGTACATTACCTTCCGGCAGTTGCATGTATTTTATGCAAATTTTATACAGAAAATTATTATTTTGTGACGTTTTCTATATACAGTGTAATGTATCTGCAGAAATAAAAGATTTATTATTATTATTATTTCTTGTACATTACCTTAAAGCAGTTGTATGGATTTTATACAAATTCCATACAGAAAGCAAAAGATCCTATACCTATTTCCAGTAAAATTATAAGACAAACACACTATGTCAATTTCACTTGACACTGACATCTTTCAATCAAAATTTTCTTAATATAGTAGCTGTTTCCACAGCTATGGCTACTTTATGAAATTTAATTTCTTTATAATTTTTTAACTCTATATCCATTTAATATTAGGCATAAAATGGAATCAAATTGTATAGAAAATAAAATATTCTTTAATATTTATAATAACATTAAATGTGAAAAAATTATATTTAACATAGTTTTTTCAAGAAAAACTGTTAATATCTTCAAATGAGGGTACTTCCGGTTGTCCATTTCTAACCAAAATCTAATCAGCTCTTCGCATGGATGTAACGAAGAGAAATACGAAAGAATTATAATTTTTAGAATTGTAGTATGGAAGTTATCGTAGACGAAAATTTTGTTACACACACACACACACACACACACACACACACACACACACACACACACACGGACACACATACACACGGACACACATACATACATACATACATACATACATACATACATACATACATACACGCACGCACGCACGCACGCACGCACGCACGCACACACACACACACACAAACACACACACACACAAACACACACATACACAAACACACACACATAAACACACACACACAAACACACAAACACAAACACACACACACACACACACACACACACACACACACACACACACACACACACACATACAGACATTATCGTAAAAATAGTAAAATCGTATTCTAGGGACCCTAAAACGTGCTTATTCATCAAAAACTCACCACCGAATTTTTTGACCAAAGACAATACCTTCCTTACCTGAAGATGACGGAAGGTAAAAATCTAGTGTGGCCAACACAATACCTCCCGTCCTTTGCAGCTCGAGTCACAAAAAAGATTAAGTTAATCCTTATTTTTGGATTAGCGAATTTTACTCTAATTTTGACAGTTTATTTATTAAAATTTAAAATATAGTCTAATCTAATCCAAGTAACTACCTTTTTTAAAACCCCTCAACAGGTTTAAATCCCAATTACAGAGTGGGTTCACATTCGCACACATCCATGCCTTAGTGGGATTCGAACCCAGAGCTCCGAGGGCACTTATGACATCAGGCGTTGTTCTAACCATTGAGCCACCGGAGCTATAATAAAATGAAGATTAAATTTTAAATACCGGGATAGAATAGAATTCACTAATTTAAAAATGAGGATTAGCTTAAACATTTTAGTGAATCGTTAATTTTTATTAATCTAAATACATACCTACATATTTACTTATGCTGGAAACTGTATTGAATTCCTTTTCTGTTGCTCTATTTACTTTTTTCTTTTCAAAACGTTACTAATATTATTTTGAAATAATTATTTCTTTGATAGTACCATTTATCTGTCAGTTACATACATAAGAATACCTAATCATTTCAAATTTATAATAGTAACGTTTTAAAAGGAAAATAGTAAAAATGAACCATAGTTATATGGAATGAGACTTAATACAGTTTTCAGTGTTATTTAAATTAATAAAAATTAAATAGCGGGAGGTATTGTGTTGCCCACATCAGATTTTTATTCTTATTGTCGACATTAAGGAATCCTCTACTTCCATTTTCTCTTGTACTCGTATTGGAGTAAAAACGGTTGGAAACATTTATTTCAAAAACCTACAAAAAAAAAATCTTTAGACATGCATGTGAGGTTACAATTTTGTTTTAATTAAAAAAAAAAAATGTTTAGAACGAACAAACTACGACCTGCAGTGAGTTGTAATGTAACAATCAAAGGGATTCGTGAAAAAACCGACAGTCCAGTGGAGCACTATTGTTCCACTTGAGCGGCTCGTTTTCTCGTATATATACTGACTAGCGAAATTTTGTGTTCCATTACATTATATTATAAAATTTTGGCTCTAGTCGCAGGCTTAACACTTTACACCTAAAACTCAGGGCTTATCAATGTTTGGAAATCAAAAACCCTTTCCACATTATCTCCTATCTAAAATTAACCCTAGAAGGGCAACACAGCTCTTATCGATCCAATCTTCACTGTCTAGGTTGGTAAAATGCACAGCGAACTAGTTGTACAAGAGGATTAAATTAGCATAGGAGATTTTAAATTCTTAATGCCGGCCAACTAATTAAACCCTGGAGACTACCCCAACCCTACTCGCGTGGAGATTCTAACGAGGGTGGATTAAAAATGAGAGAACATTCTTATTGCAGGGCGAACTGCCGTGATTTATTCCACTGCAAAGCGTAGTGAAGTAATTCATTTTAATTACAGATGTTAAGGGTAGGTTAGGGTGAGAACAATTAATAGACAAAGGGGATTGAAATAATTATAGCTCACTCCTCTACAATAGGTAATAGATATTAATAGAAGTGGTAATTTATACCTACAACAGGGGCAAGAAATATAATTGATTTGGTGACAATTATACAGGCTGCGGCAGAACCAATTGAGCAGTTTTGAAGAGTTATAAAAAAGAAACCAGGGTATTCGCAATCGTAGATAAAATTTCCCCTCTAGTGGCGCAAATCGGTACTACGGAAAGCAATCGTACAAGCGCCATATTGAATAAGTCACAACTGAGTGAGTAATGTAGTAATTAATAATTAAATATTTAAACTTATCGCCTTCATGTAAATAAGTTTTTAAACTCGGTTTGTATACACAATCAACGAAACGCATTGAACAATGTGAACTGTCATATGTCAAACCCATCGTATAGCGGCCATCTTGTTTCGAAAATCAGCGCCTCTATCGTTAATTTCGATTGCGAATATATGAAAAAAATGTTTTTATTTTTGAAATCAGTAGGACTTACCATTTTATACTCATTAATTTTTAAAAATAATGTCTTTAAGATGGCGGCCGTTAGCTGAAATACATTACTGGAGCCGATTTCTGAAGTTTTGAACAGCCCGTTGACACATTTCGCGGGGTATCGCGTTTACTTCTTCAACAATCTGCTCCCTTAGATCTAGCAGGTTTTGGGGGCGGCGTTTAAACACTTTTTCCTTTAGATATCCCCAAAGAAAGAAGTCGCATATGCTTAAATCGGGCGATCGCGCAGGCCATCCCACGTTACCTCTGAAAGACACTAGACGTCCAGGAAACATTTCTCTTAAAGCGTTTAGAGAATTTCGGGCTGTGTGGGCTGTAGCCCCATCCTGTTGGAACCAAAAGTCCCCTAATCCTTCTTTTCAACAACCACTTCCAATCGGGGCTGCAGAAAATTTTGCAACATTGAAACATAACGCTCGGAATTCACGGTCACGGCCACGCTTCCCTCTTCAAAAAAGTACGGGCCTATAACGCCAAATTGTGATACTGCACACCACACCGTTAGTTTCGGAGAATGTAGCGGTCTTTCGTCAACAATTTAGGGGTTGTTTTCAGCCCAGTAGCGAAAATTTTGTTTATTCACAATCCCGCTTACGTGAAAATGTGCCTCGTCGCTGCTGAAGAATGCTGCCTCAGAAGGGATCGCTGCAAGAATTTCCTCACACAGATTTTGGCGATTGGCGTAGTCTGCTGGGTTCAATTCCTGAACCATCATTATTTTGAAGGGATGGAAATTCAAATCTAAATGCAGAATCCTCTTCAAACTGCGGTCTGAAACCCCCAATGCAATAGCATGCCGTCGAGCAGAACGTCTTGGCGATTGTTCGACTGCTGCTCTCACTAGCTCCACATTTTCTGGTGTTCTGATGGATCTTCGTCGGCCATGTGTACCTATTCTTAGTGTGCTACCAGTTTCCTCCAACTGCCGAATCCAGGACCGAATTGTATTCGCAGTAGGAACAGCATTATTTCGTGGAATGTTGAACCGTCGCCGAAAAGCTTTTTGCGTGGCAAACACAGATCGGTTGTTTTCATAAAACGCACGCACGGCAAAGTCACGATGTACTCCGGTCCAAACCATGTTGGTTACTAAAATGGGGATGCCGACAGAACAAAAGGAGACCTAGTGCAGCTACCTATCCTCGCCATCGCCCGAACACCTGCCCCTCCAAACTGCTCAATTGGTTCTGCCGTATCCTGTATTTGAGAATTGGTAAAGTTGAATTAACTATGTTAATAATCAATAAGTTTGTTCCTACAGCTAGTCCGAACTGTCGTATGTACGACAGACGCAGGCGCATTTTAAAAATACCGTTTCAACCGACTGTTGTACAGTCCATCGGACTGTTTATATGTTTGTTCCTACAGACTTCGGACGTATACATGAATGCATCCGCGGACTGTCAGGTCAGATCCACCCACTGGTATGTTCTATGTACCATTTGTCTGCGAAGAAAATATCGAAGCATAACCTGAGATTGTTTATCTGCTTTCATAAGTGAACATAATGAGTGATTTGGAACTTGAATTTGATTCAGAATCATTGTTATCTGATTTATCTTATGAAGAAATGGATTTGATATTTGGCCAACCTCGAATAAAAAAAATTTGATGTGGCCAGCACATTACCTTCCGTCAGTTATTTGAGGCATTTACGAAAATTCTACCGGTGAACTGTTACCGGTAGGCGGTAAACAGCTGTTTATTAGGTTATAGCTACCGGAATTGATATTTTAAAAACGCAAGTGGTAAATAGGGTAGATCCATAACCTATGAAAAAAAATTGAAAATTTGAAACAGGTTAAAAATTTGATGTAGTTAACAAATTGAGCAGAGTCCTACTTTGAACACATTTCCACCTTTAACGCGCGCTCTTCGCTTTGCATATTTGTACAGCAAAAATATGAAATTACGTCTTTAATACGTAATAACATTAGACAACGAAGTAAGGCGTAGACAAATCGTATCTAGTCGCTATTGAAACGTGTCCCCCATAATGTAACATGAAAGACAGAGAGAGAGAGAGATTGAGGGAGGCCAACATGGCCGGCTGTGGCTGACTACTGACACAACATTTTGTGCCAAACTGCAAGAGTGGGTATTAAGTTTCTTTATTTTCAGTCTCCAAAGATGGAGAAATACTAAACAAGTGTCGTCGTATTATATCACAAAAAGTTAGACTTAAACGTGTATACTGTATTTTGAGAACTACAAAAAATGCAAAATAAATGAGAAAAACAATATACAGTTGCGTAGGCTTCCACAGTCTGAGTCATAAGAAATATTCGTTTTCCGGGAATGGACTGTGTCATATTTTGACTCAGAGCTCAACGTTTCGCCCGCAGTCATATGGGGCATCTTCAGGAGCAAGGGGGATAGTACTGTCTTAAACACGGTTACCCGACGTGTCAACCACGCTAGAGGCCGAGTTTAAGCAACAAGGAGGGTGACTCAGTTTACAAGGTTACCCGACGTGTAAACCACGCTAGAGGCCAAATAAACCAAGTGACGAAAGAAGGCCGAGAAGACAGTTATATACTAATCTAAAGGTACGGTAGATGAGCAGAGCTAATGAGGACCCATGGGAATCGAGTCCGTAATGGTAGATTGGGCGTGTCGTGTTCCGAGAATCACCGGTTTCCACATGTGGCTCAAGAAATAGCCATCATCCCGATTGATGTTATTCGGATGTTTCCATATTTGTAAAGTTTCCCTGTATTTACGTCTGTAAAACTCAGGGACAGGAGCTAAAATGCGGGAATTTTCAAATAAGAAGTTATGTCCTGTGTTGCGTTGGTGTTCTGCGACCGCAGATGTTAATACCATACCATTACGCAGACAGCGTTTGTGTTCTGACAATCTAGTGTGAACACTCCTTCCTGTTTCACCTATGTATACTGTGCCGCAAGAACAAGGAATACTATAAACACCGGGTGACGACAAGGGTTCGCGTTTATCTTTAGTTTGGGGGAGTACCCGGTGTTTATAGTATTCCTTGTTCGTGCGGCACAGTATACATAGGTGAAACAGGAAGGAGTGTTCACACTAGATTGTCAGAACACAAACGCTGTCTGCGTAATGGTATGGTATTAACATCTGCGGTCGCAGAACACCAACACAACACAGGACATAACATCTTATTTGAAAATTCCCGCACTTTAGAAATATGGAAACATCCGAATAACATCAATCGGGATGATGGCTATTTCTTGAGACACATGTAGAAACCGGTGATTCTCGGAACACGACACGCCCAATCTACCATTACGAACTCGATTCCCATTGGTCCTCATTAGCTGTGCTCATCTACCGTACCTTTAGATTAGTATATAACTGTCTTCTCGGCCTTCTTTCGTCACTTGGTTTAATTGGCCTCTAGCGTGGTTTACACGTCGGGTAACCTTGTAAACTGAGTCTCCCTCCTTGTTGCTTAAACTTGGCCTCTAGCGTGGTTGACACGTCGGGTAACCGTGTTTAAGACAGTACTATCCCCCTTGCTCCTGAAGATGCCCCATATGACTGCGGGCGAAACGTTGAGCTCTGACTCAAAATATGACACAGTCCATTCCCGGAAAACGAATATTTCTCAATATACAGTATTTTACATATTAATCAAAAAAATACCAATCTTCTACATTGTGTATGTTTATTCATAGTATTCTTTTTAAAAAGGAAACAAATATAAATGATTTATAAATTCATTAAAAAGAAAAGCTGGCTTTAACATCATCTAGTTACTGTACTGCGAATTCCGTCTTTTATGGCGCACTTAAATCTGAAAATTGTGTAAAATGAAGAACCATAATTTACCGGAAGATGAAAAAACCTGTGAAAACGGAAATAACAAAGAAGACTCGCGCGTGGTGAATATAAGATGAATGTACCTAACTCGGTTATTTACTTAAATTTTCGTAAAAATTAAATCTATGCATTTGCATGAAAATTAAACGAAAGATAAATGCAAATTTTATTATAATTTTTGTGTACAAGCCTTTTTGTTTGCGGATAGTTGCGAATCCACACAAAACTTTTACTATTTTAATTAAAAACTTGTTTCAAAATATAAATTTAATTAACTTGCAAATGAAATAAATTTTTCTTGGAACTACATACCAAGCAAATCCCTTTCTAAATATTTAACTTGGAGTAAATGGATTAAACTAAATTAGAAACGAGGACAATAAAGAGACATTAATTATGAAAGTTCCACTGTTTTTGTTTATGATTATTTTTCCATTTTCCCGTTAATGCTTCACAAGATATATCTGTCAGAAGATTTAATCGTTCTGCTATTTTATATTTATTAAAATATAAAAATTTAGTAAAACAATTACAGAAAAAGATTAACAATCAGTCCAAACATAATTTGTAATATGGCTAAAAAAATAATTTATCAAATATATATATGTATATATATATACATATATATATATATATATATATATATATATATATATATATATATATATATATATATATATATATATATATATATATATATATATATACCGTGTGTCTATCTTAAAGGTGTACATAGGAGAAACATGGGAAATTAGTTTTTTGCAATTTTCTGCTCGCCTAATTATTTTAAGCAAAAACGCGTCAAATAAAAGCTTTAGGGCATAAAATTCTGCATCTAAATAAATAAACAGTATTACCTTTACATGCTTTGTAAGGCCAGTAATTAAATATGAAAATGTCGAAAATTACTTTGGAAATATCGACAGCCATGGAATTGAACAAAAAATAAATAAATGCTTGACGTTTTACCTGTCACAACGTAACTTATTTGACGTTTCTGACAATTTGAATTTGTCTCTAGTTTTATTGTCTGAAATTATTAGAAAATGAATATTTATACTAAAGAAGAGCGTGATTTCACAATTGCTAAATTGGTCTCAAAATTTGAAGACTGCTAATGTGTCTTCAAAAAATACACGTTAGCCCCGTAATGAGAATATAGGACGAGAAGGAAAACGTGCGTTACTGGAAGAAAGAGCGTTAGGAATAAGTGGAGCCCCCTTCTGTATATTACTAGATGTATTGGAAATGAGTTTGGAGTACATCACAGCATCATAGATAATTTTGTTACGCAGTTGAATTTTTAATAAATTCATATTATTTTTATTATGTATTTTTTAACTTTAATTATTAGACTAATATAAAATTTCTCTCATTATCATAAATAACGATATTTTTCAAATCAAATTGTCAGAAACGTCAAATAAGTTAACTTACGTTGTGACAGATAAAACGTCAATTATTTTTTGGTTAATTCCATGGCTGTCGATATTTTCAAAGTAATTTTCGACATTTTCATATTTAATTACTGGCCTTACAAAGCATGTAAAGGTAATACTGTTTATTGATTTAGATGCAGAATTTTATGCCCTAAAACTTTTATTTGACCCGTTTCTGCTTAAAATAATTAGGCGAGCAGGAAATTGCAAAAAACTGATTTCCCATGTTAATCTCCTATGTACACCTTTAAGATAGACACACGGTATATATATATATATATATATATATATATATATATATATATATATATATATATATATATATATATATATATATATAGGCTGTTCAATTTAAGTGTTTTACTATTGATATCTCGAGAGCCGTAAGAGATACGAAGTCGGTTAAATTAGCAAACAATTTCTATATTATATTAAAATGAGCATTACAAAAAAAAAAAATTCCAACCAGTGGTTCTCCAAATACAGAATTCAACTTTTTAATTTTAAATGAGAACCTACATTTTTTATTCGCCTATTCGATTCAGCATTTTTTCCTGAATACAACGATATAAAATGTTTATACCCTTACATAACGAAAAAACGAGAAAAATGCAAAAGAAAAATTATTATTTTCATATTTATTTCTACATGTAACCAGAGTGCCATGACAAAAACAATTGAATATTTTGTTTTGTAACACATGTCAAAGTAGTTCGTTTATGAATTTTCAACACAAGAATTAGCAAAATGTTTACAAATTGTAGGGCTAAATCTTTAATTGTTGTAACTTAAATAACTAAATTTTGTCATAAAAATAATAATATGCTGTCAATACTGACATCTCGTATAAATGAATTATAAGTTCCAACTTTAGGACTAGTTTGTTTTGTTACTACAACTAACTTCACGTGATACAATTGAGAATCCGCCATCTGTCATTATAAATATGCGAAAGTACATAATATATATATATATATATATATATATATATATATATATATATATATATATATATATATATATATATATATATATATTTATATATATATTTATATACCGTGTGGCGCTCGAAATCCGTTACATAGGCATTTAACATGGGAAAACCGTTTTTCCTAACGCGTTGCTCCCCAAATTATTTTAGAAAAAAAAATCTTCAAATAAAAGTTATAGAACATAAAATTTTGCATTTGTATCAATAAGCAAAATTAATTTTGCATGCTTTGTAACAGCAGAAATTAGGTATGAAAATGTCGAAAATCTACTCAAAAGTAGTGATAGCCATGGAATTAACAAAAAGCTTAACAAACAAACGTGTGTTTATCTGTCATAAAATTTAATTTACTTTTTATTTATTTAATAAAATTATCACAACGTAAAATTCTTAAGCAGAATAATAATTTAATTCTTCTATATTGTTCAAATACTCATTTTTCTTGACAAAAAATCACAATATTTGACATTTAAATCTTCACATTTGTTAGTGTTTTTTGTTTTAATTCCATTGCTAGCACTATTAAACTGAAATTTTTAAAATTTTCATATTAAATTTCTGGGATTACTAAACATACGAAATGAATTTTGTTTACTGATTTACATGCAGAATTTTAGATTCTATAACTTTTATTTAAGAATTTTTTTCTAAAATAATTTGGGAGGCAACGCGCTAGGAAAAACGGTTTTCCCATGTTAAATGCCTATGTAACGGATTTCGAGCGCCACCCGGTATATATATATATATATATATATATATAACTAATGTTTGTATGTTATATTTTCAATAGATATACAATAATTACGCATTTTAAGCTCAAATGTAATTAATTATAATTAAAATTGCAATGCAAAATTGATTTAATTTTTTTAGGTCATGTAACATAGAATAAAGTGTAGAGATATATACGAAGAATTTATGGAGGCGTCGGTACAAAAAATCTGGGTGTATCATACGCCCAGAAACTGTTTTGCGAGATCTCGTATTTGCAGGCATTGCTTTCAGCTCAGCCTGTCAAAATAAACTCGGTCTCGCAAATGTCCAGTTTCTGGCCTAGTGATACAAATAACTATTGTTTACTGATTTACATGCAGAATTTTATATTTTACAACGGTTTTCAGCAAAATGAAAGAACAAGCAAGTACGTATTTCTCATTTTCTGTTAACTTTGGCATCTTAATTGACACTAGTGACATTGACATGTTAAAATTGAAGACCATAGATTTTTTGCAAGCCAGTGAAAAAAATAAAAATATAGATCTATTTTATTTGATCTATATGTGGTGTTTAATATTGAAAACAATAAGCGATATGAACTTTGGCCTTCTCGGTATGGTAGTGGCAGATAGCAAGTTGGGCTTTACAATAATGCATTTATTTATTTATAAAGTTGTCTGTGTATACTCGCTAATGTCTTGCCGCAAGGAACACAAATAAGTATCCATTCAAATGGAAATCCTTAATCCTGGCGAAGACTTACATTAACCTCACTCCCATCTGCTCCGGATGTCCAGCAGCCCTCAAACTTCGCCAACAATGTGTCGCTTAGTTCTGCAATTACGATAAGAGATGGCCTTGTTTTCACACTTAATTACCCGCTCACATTTGATAAGCCGGTCCTGATATCTTAACAGCCAACCCTCTCTAAATACACCCCGTCATTATGGCGTCTTTGTTAGGAGGGGTTAGTGAATTTCCTTTATTTCAACTGACTATTTAGATAACCCTTGACATTGTTGCTATGGTTTTGTGATGATGATGCTGTACCTTTATTTGTCTTTTATGCAAAATGGCTGACATACGGTTGATATAATACATTAGTGTTTACTTTCAGTATCTATAAATTTTGTATGAGTTGTAATTTTTCATAAAAGATTTTAAATTTTTGAATGGGTATATAGAATTAAATCTAATTGTTTTTTGTTGAAGTATACTTCATGACATACGAGCCAAACTCATTATATTTCAGCTTTCGGCCGGTTTACATTTTAAAATTATAAAACCTATACAAATGGTCAGAAATTTCTACAAAATTCTTATGGCTACATTAAATATATACTTAAAACTTAAAAAAATATTTTGTACCCATTTTAAAACTGTACAATGGGCCCGTCCATTTATTTTTTGAATTTTTTATATGTTACGAAGAATTTAAAAATAGAAATTCCGTATTTTTTGTTTTCTTCAAATTATGCTTAATAACGCCTAAAATAATTATTAATGTTTTGGCGCGAAACTTGTGACGTTATCGTCATTCCGTCATAAGTAAAGAGAACCGACATAAGTTACCATTTATAATGGTAATATAATATACAAAAAATGTTGCAAGAATAAAAATACGTATCCATTACAAACTGTGATCAAAAATCTTTAGAACTAATGGTAATAAATAAACGAGATAGGTAGTTATTATATCATTTCAAAATATATATTTCTTTGATTTACTTACATGAGTAGGTATAGCAGTAGTTTTAAATGACAATTTATAAAAAACTTCCAAAGCACATATTATACATAAAAACATTAGGTAAGTAAATTTAATAATTTTACTCGTTTTCATAATCAAGTTAATCATTAGCTTTAATTAATGTGACTTTCTTTAATATAATATTGAAGGTTATTATAATCACCAAGAGCCATTATTATAATTAAAATAGTATTTAAACTATTTTCTATTTATAATTAATACAACAATGACAGTATTGATTACAATAATCAAATCATAGTTCATAATAAAAAGTAATCCAACATTTAAATTCCTATTTACTAAATGATTACAACAATGACAAGAATTGAGATTTTAATAATTAAAGCATAAATTTTAATATAAATTTATTTAATAAGTAAATTTTCTTTTGGTCTTAATAAAAAAAATACTCGGATATATTAAATATGTGTATGTTAGAGTATGTGTAAAGCCAATCGCGAATTTATGAGCAAAATATGCATGGTCCACTGTATAGTGACATTTTCACAGGGTAACTGGACGACTGTAATGACGCTGACGTCACAATATGCTGATCATTTTACGCTAAAAACTTTAATTACATTATTATGGGTATAAAAATACAAAATTTATAGCAATTTTTATTTCGTTTTCATTTATTTATATTCAAAATTCATATGCGACATGTAATTTCTAAAAAGTCGAAGACTTGGACCGGCCCATTACAGTGATATTCTAGAATAATCTCCAAACTAAACATTTAGATATGCTTAGTAATATCAGCTGACAAGCATTTGTATTTTTTTGTTTTGTACTCGATCACCATCTAGCGACGTTATTGGTACTACTAAAGACTGTATATATATACAGGCTGGTGACTTGGACGACGCAGCATAGAGGTTTCAATGGTAAAGTCTGAATGTACAGTTATTTGCTCTTAATTACTTTAGAGCAAAATTGAATTTAGGTTTTTGCTACAGACAAAAATACTGCATCCGAATATGCTATTGTTTATAATTTTTCAATTTCCGGAACCGTAAGTATAGTCGAAAACAATATCATTTTTGCAAAAACCATTGATGCCATTGAACAAAAATTAAACAAAAGCGCAAACATCTGTCATCTGTCAAAGATTCTTGACGGTTAAACTATTTTCAAAACAAGGATAAAGAAAACACCTTTATTGTAGTGTTGATGACAACAATGTAATAGTTGATTACAACAATGTAGTTTAACGAGAACGAAATTTATGATTTCTTTGAGTAGTGACAGATGTTTGCGCCTTTGTTCCATGGCATCAATGATTTTTGCAAAAATGTTATTATTGTTTTCGACTATTCTTACGGTTCCGGAAATTGAAACTATCAAAGAACTAATCATTTCAAAATTATATTAGTAACGTTTAAAAAAGAAAAAAGTAAATAGCACAACAGAAAAGGAATTCAATACAGTTTCCAGCATAAGTAAATATGTAGGTATATATTTAGATTAATAAAAATTAACGATTCACAAAAATGTTTAAGCTAAGAATCATTTTTGGATTAGTGAATTTTATTTTATCCCGGTGTTTAAAATTTAATGTTCATTTTATTATAGCACCGGTGCCTCAATGCTTAGAGCAACGCCTCATGTCGAGCGTGATCTCGGGGCTCTGGGTTCGAATCCTACTAAGGCATGGATGTGTGTGAATGTGAATCCACTCTGTAATTGGGATTTAATCCTGTTGAGGGGTTTAAAAAAAGGTAGTTTCTTGGATTAGATTAGACTATATATTAAGAATTAAAATTAGAGTAAAATTCGCTAATCCAAAAATAAGGATTAACTTAAACTTTTTCTGTGACTCGGGCTGTAAATGGCAGGAGGTATTGTGTTGGCCACACCAAATTTTTTATTTACTACTTATACCGAAATTGCCGAATTCGAATTCCGAATGTTTGTGTATGTGTGTTTTCATCTTCTCAACTCCATCAACAACAATTAAAAAAACTACGTCTCAAAAGGCTTGATGTGCCAAGTCAAAACTAATATTTTTATAATCTGTAAATGTCAAACCAAGCTAAGTCTAACATTTTAAAAGCTTGAAATATCAAGCCTTGGACTATCCAGTAGATTGATGGAAAATAAGCTTTTTCAAGTATTTCATAACAATTGTTAACAGGTTTGACAAAATTGTAATTTTATGGTGGTAATAGGGTTTTTCATTGCTATGACACATTTGTGCAAAATTTTAGAAGTCCAAGCCAAGCTTGACTTTCTTCAAATTTAAGCCAAGCTACTCTAGAAATTTATAAAACTTGAATTATTGTATTATTTTTTATTCAGTTGTTCTTTGACTAACAAATATTTTTTGTTCTAGGTTCGTATCTTTCTTTCAAATACATACTATATTTGGTAAGTTAATCTCAAAAAATTATTCATTGTTACTTCATAAAATATATAAAAAATGATAAAAGATTTTATACAATATGAAAATCCTCAATCCTCAAACATCAAAACACAAATTCTGCAAACACTCAAAGTCTTATAAATCCCCCTCCCCCCAAATTTCGTATAATACCAAAAAATCCTTGACTGAAATATTCATTCCTTGGTAAAATTCCTGTCGTATCCTGTCTGTGCCTGCACGTGCAGGAATTGCGAAACAGTGTCCGTTCCGTTCTTCCTGCTGTTTCCCACGGCAGGATAAACCTACGTTGCCAAGGCAACATTGTGACGCGGGCAGGTAACAAAAGACGATCGACGACAACTGACCAACGCAGGAAGAAAACAAAGACGTAACGTAGAAGACAGAACGGCAAACAATTACGGTAGGAATAGAGCTATTGTTCGACGATTTAAAATTTAAGTTGATTGTGATGAATATTTTGTTTGAATAATTTACAATGAGGAGGATTAAGCACAATAGGTTCAAGAAGTTTAAAAATAACAACACAAAGAAGATAAAAATACAACAGTAGTTTTCTTTTTATAGTTAAATACGTTATATTCTTTTTAGATGTTTTCAATTGTTTGTTTGAATTCAATTTTTTGCTCTTTTTCTATAGAAGTGTAATATTTTTTTTTTGTTGACATCTGTCAGATCATTTTGTGTTTTTACCTTCCGTCACCTTTTAGGTAAGGAATGTATTGTCTTTTAAATTTTAAATAACTATTTATGCTGCGAAATTTCATGAATAACAAAATTTACACAATAGGGCGCGAGCAGACACGTGACTCGAGCGATCTTGACGTGCTTGGAATCAGCTGATTTGTGCGCGCATGTCATTTTGACAAGAACAATGTCACGTTGACAATACCAATGTTTTGATTTATTTTGATTTTCAACTGCTTTAATATTATTATTTTACAATTTTTAAGCAGTAAAACATATGAAATTAAAAATGATAACATTTTAACAGTTAAAAATCAAAATAAATCAAAACATTGGTCTTGTCAACGTAACATTGTCCTTGTCAAAATGACATGCGCACACAAATCAGCTGATTCCAAGCATGTCAATGTCGATCGAGTCACGTGTCTGCTCGCGCCCTATATAGGTTATAACTGTCAGTTTTGACATTACATCATAATTATCATATCGCTGAATAACTCCAGTGTTATAGCTACAAGGAAGTGATGGATCCTGTTGCTAGATGAAATGAAATAGGTTTTATTTCCTCTGACTATTTCACTCACAAATTTATAAGCCAATCCAAATTAAGGATTCTACCTATTTACCAAGTTTCATTTCGACAAAACACCGTCACAAATTTTTTTCGCACCCTTTAAGCCAATAAGATGTATTTTTACAAGTAAGTGAGTTTTGATAAGCAAATTTTTTTTGACGTTTTAGAAACATATTGTTCACATACTATCTATTTAAAACGTTGAAAAAACAAACTCAAATATAACCCCTCAAAACACAATAAAAATTGGAAGAGTTTTGTCAAGTAAAAAATATATAAATGATCTGGTTTTTATTTTGGAAATAGTCATCCGAATACCATTCGTGGTTAAATTTTATCCTGGAAAAATTTTCGATTGCTTTACTCGAGCCTGTTGCCAATTTATCTCGTGACATTGATCAAAAATCACTCGTTTGACAACTCGTGATTTTTTTGTCAATGCCACTCAATAAATTGCTAGGGAACCAGCTCTCACTTATGTTATGATATTATAAATGACTATTTATCGCTGACTTCTCTACTGCGCTTGCGCAATTGTCTCTGAAGTACAGGAATTTAACTTGACGGAGTAAAATATAACTGCAGAAACGTCAGAAGTTGACATTTTTTTTTGTTTGATGCTTGCCTATAATGGACCTTTCCAATTTAAGGGCTATCTCTTTCTATCGCTGCAAATAGTAAGAAAATGGCGCGAACAACTGCCAGTTGGGCTGTCAAACGAAACGTCAAAAATATTGCAGTAATTAAAATACCTGTATTCTCAGTGAAAATTTGCATCTTTAGACATTTTACCATCAATAAAAGCTTTTGTAACTTATTTCGATAAGATTTTTTAAAGTTATCCGAGATATTCTCACATTTTACGTCTAAATGTTTTAGAATCAAACGTCATAGATCTCAGTTGTTCTTACTATGCGCAGATCCCGATTGCGCATATCTTCTATCTCTTTAAATTGGAAAGGTCCATTGCATTATTTTTCCATCGTTTTCATTAATTTTATTTGAAATAATTTGATATGTCAAACAAATATGTTGTCATTAAAGAAACCATATCATAACCAACTTCAAGTATAAAAATCCACTAAAAGTCAGAGAAAACGGTTGTTCGAAATTGTGGTGTGATAGATCGAGTTGGTCATACAAAATGAGTCAGCGAAAAAGAGTCAGAATAAGGTCTTTATAAGCCTGGTATATAAGCTATGTTATATACTGCCAGTTGTCAGTTTTGATTTGTATGACTACTTTGGAAATCACGTCAATTCACGCGACAATATCACGTCATCATTGAATCATATGCTTACAACTGATCAAATCGTGGAAACGGACTTTACTTTTCCGAACCCCAACTTCTTGGAATTCCGCATAAATTGGCGAAGCATTGAAAAAATGCGATACTCTCATAAAATTACGGTTTTGTTGTACTCGGTGTCAACATTGCTTACAAAAAGCTTATGTATATTCAACCAAATTACTTAATTTTCAGAAGCTTGACATGGCTGCCACCTACATAAGTAAATACGAAACAGCAGTATATGCTTAACTTTGAAATTAGAAATATCATTACCAAAATCATGAGAACTTGAACGTTATCTCCAAATATCATTAGCTGAAGTAAGAGGGCTGTGACAGGAAGCCACCCCGTCGGTAACAGAGGCAGTTTCCTTCACGATTTGCTGATGAAACATCGCTAATGATAATATAACGAAATAACAATGTGTAGTGCGCACTTCAACCTACAGATAAGCGTGGAAGATCGGCAGAATGGAAGGGTAGTTTTAAATTGATTAGATTCAGTGATTACAGATATTAAAACAGATATTAGGGGGTAATTTGTAACCGTTAAGGGCTTAAGGTTAAAGTTTTTAGGGAAGTTATAATTGGTCTTTTGTATAATTAAAATACTTAATATTCTATTTGCCTCGGAGGGCGGTTTATGATGAATTTCATTTAAGAATTTAAAGCAGGGGTTGGTGAAATAAAGGAAGGTAATAAAAAATCTTGTGTAATTTAAAATTGTCATATTCTTAAAAATATTTTTTTAACAGCCGAAGGCTCGGACTTGATGAAACTAAAGCTTGGCTTGGTTTCAAATTTCAAGCTTTTTAGAACCTTGGGCTTGCCTTGATCTTTTAAGAAAAACCAAGCCAAACCTTCAAGCTTCAAGCCAAGCTTGTGAATATTTATTCTATTGGAACGCGTAGCTGATTGATTATTCTAATACAAATTTCATATATTTTAATGATATTTAAGGTTTAAAATATAATTCAGAAGCACAATTTATACCTTCCGTCACCTTTAGGTAAGAAAGGTATTGTCTTTGGTAAAAAAAATCGGTAGTGAGTTTTTAATGAATAAGCACGTTTTAGGGTCCCTAGAATACGATTTTACTGTTTTTACAATGATGTCTGTATGTATGTATGTATGTATGTATGTATGTATGTATGTATGTATGTATGTATGTATGTATGTATGTGTGTGTGTGTGTGTGTGTGTGTGTGTGTGTGTATGTGTGTAACAAAATTTTCGTCTACGATAACTCTAATACTACAATTCCAAAAATTATAATTCTTTCGTGTTCCTCTTCGTTGCGTCCATATGAAGAGCTGATTAGATTTTGGTTATAATTGGCCAACCGGAAGATTTTACAGTTTTTCACATTTAATGTTATTATAAATATTAAAGAATATTGTATTCTCTATACGATTTGACTGCATTTTATACTTCATATTAAAAGGATATAGTTATAAAATTATAAAGAAATTAAATTTAATAAATTATCTAGCTATGCTAGTAACAGCTACTGTATTAAGAAAATTCTGATTGAAAGATGTCAGTGTCAGTTGACATATTCGTAGTATATTTGTGTTATAATTTTACTCGAAATATAGGATCTTTTTGTTCGAAACTTTCTGTATGGAATTTGTATAAAATACATACAACTGTCGAAAAGTAATGTATATACAAGAAATTTAGAATCTTTTGCAAGGAACTTTCTGTATGGATTTTATACAAAATACATAGGCATTTACGAAAATTCTACCGGTAGATACCGCATCTACCGACTGTGTTCGAAAACACGAGTGGTAAAAAGTTACCGTGTTCGAAAATTGTACAATATCTACCAGATCTATCTACCGGATTCATGAAGAATCTAATCACAAAAAAGGTAGTGATGTAAAGCGAAGCGCGCGCGTTAAAAGTGGAAATGTGTTCAAAGTAGGACTCTGCTTAGTTTGTTAACTACATTAAATTTCTAATCTGTTTCAAATTTTCCAATTTTTTTTATAGATTATGGATCTACCCTGTTTACCACTTGCGTTCTTAAAATATCGATTCCGGTAGCTATAACCTGATAAACAGCTGTTTACCGGTAACAGTTCACCGGTAGAATTTTCGTAAATGCCTCATATACCTGACGGAAAGTAATGTGCTGCCCACATCAGATTTTTTGAATTTGAGATAGGTAATCAAAGGCCCAGTTGCATAAAACATTGTTAACTTTAATCACGCTGCATACTTTAACAAGGCTTAATTTCCAAGGAATTTTTGATACGTATCTATGGCTACAATGTACAGTTAGCAGTTAAACACATGATCAGCTAACAACGTTTTAAGCAACTGGCCCAAAGAATAGTTATGTGTTTAACTACGTACTAAAATACCAGATTTACAGCAGAGGCTGCCAAAGCTGTAAATCTGTGTTTAGTGCCGTGTTGATAACATTATATTTTTGTTGATTGAAAATTAATATCAATTAAGGCCCACTTTTATAATTGATGGATAAACTATGGTATAGCTATCGGAGGTATAACTTTATCCTAGCAATTATACCTTCGATAAACAAGACTGTCTTTTACAATGCATTTTTATCTGTCAGATAGTTATACCAGGAATTACGATAAATCACTTTAGGTTGGTACTGGCACAATCTATATCTTCTTATTGGACTATTTTTCTTCAATATTGTTATTATTTTTGCCTTCTAATTTGCATTTTTCACGATGTTAGTTGATATAAATGTTATTTTTGATTCGGACAGTGATGTTAAAATACTTGATTGACATCTGTCAAACGTATGAATAACAAAACATCGTTCGTGTTTACGTGGTATGCATAAGAACCAGGGATAAATTTATCCGACGTTTATACGACCGATTTCCATGGGATAAGAAATACTGGTGTTTATTCTATCTGAGGTTTATCCGAGCTTTGTAAAATACAATTTCCAATTTTATACCATGTATAGCGTTATACGAGGTTTATCTAATGATTGTAAAAGTGGCCCTTAGTGATTATTTTTAATATCTATTTTGAAAGTGGCACAAAATTGACCCCTGTGGTGCACTCTCCACGCCAACAATGAGTGTCCGTGAGGTGACGCCTGGTAAGCGCCCGCACGGTGCAAATATTTCATCATTACCGATATCTGTACAAAGCAGATTGGTGCACCCAGCAATGGGTAATAAGCCATGATGATATATTTATATATTTATTTATTTTGAAAGTTATCGCCATCAAATTATGTTGCTATATGTTTGTTGAACGGTCGCTATGCATTTGTATAGCGGTTGCTATGTAATAGGCAGTAAAAGTGATATTTTACATAATGTTAACTTTCAAAAAATCTCACTTTTAATGTCAATCGGTAAAACTTTATATCTTCCTTACTTTAAATATCTCCCAGTTGATCCCATGTCATCAATTTCTGATGCAAGAATTACAAAACTTTTACCTAGCATCTTTGTCGTACATACATGGCATATATGAGACTTTCATTCGCTATCTCATTATCGTCGGTGTTTCAGAGGAGTATACGCTATCTCCGTCCAGCCAACGGCAAAAATGAAATAGAAACTGTATTGTAACCGCGGTAACGCGTGTCATTTTCAAATATTTGAATTATTTGAATATTCATGTCATTCTGCTTGATAAATATACACATTTCAATACAACAATTTATTTAGTACATTTTCTACGCAATATGCCTCTCTCACTCACTGTACGGTCATGTCATAATCATCCATTTATTTAAACATATAAAATATAAATAGTGTTCATCTTTGACATTTATAAACTACTGGTTTACGGCGTGTTTACATGTTTAATATTTACTTGTCTGCCACATTAAATCGTTGATTAAAATAAATTGTTTGAAGTTTTAGAGCAGCGAATTAATTACGCCTTTGTCAAATATTTAATCATGTGAGTGGGAGTACAATTTTGGTTTAAGATAATTACACATTGTTATCAAAATGCTTTAACATTGACATTAACAATAGAATCTCTGAACGGATAAATAGACAGATTTGGTTAACATTAATGCATGACATAATGGGGTATTTCACCATAGTAAGAAATTTCAAAAGTTGAAATAGAGAGTTATTACGAATTAACGAATAAAAATTAAGGCTTTTTTGCAATATTGACCCTTTCAATTTAAATGAAGTTTCATAAAAAAATCTTTAAATAGACACTCGAAGGTTACAAATCATTATTTTGTTTTTCACAAACGAAATATTTTATAGAAGGTTCTTTTTAAACTAATATCAAGGAAGCAAAAATAGATTCTGTTTGAACTTTGAACAAAAAAAACTGAGCAGATACACAAACAACAATAGAACAAAAAAACAAAGAATATTTTCTCTTACTACAAAATAAAAATATTTTAAAGGAAAATAAACATGTTATGTGTAATTTTATTTCCGTATATCCAATAGGAAGAAAGATGACGTTTCGTTATTAAAAATATTCATGAACTCAAACTATTCATAATTTTATGGTACACACTTTACCGTTAGTATTAACGATGTGATCCTGAATGACAATTTGTAAACATCGTATTCACTAAGTAATATCGTTATAAACGTCCTCATACAAAGTTTGCCACAACGACTTTAGCCAATTATTTTAGAAAAGCTAGTAACTATTATTTTAAATTAGATTGTCATTGCAATGTCATTTTGCAAAAAAAAAATATTGACATTATTATTTTAATTATTATGTCTTTATTTAGTAAATAATATGCATAAATATCGATTATCAAATGGATTATTATTATCCCATAAAAGATTTTCACGACCACAAACATTTCTTCTAAAATTTAAATATGGTTGTTAATTGTATATTTGATGCATAAATAAATGGTTTGTTACCTATTTTCCATTTCTTCCTGCACAAATATAAATAATAAATTAATTAATCCTTCCATTTGCTAACATTTGACATTTACGGATTGAATAACGACAAGCGATTCCTTATCGTTCATGAACTACTTAAAATAACGACAATTCGATTTCAATATAACGACATTGGTTTTACAGAATACTCTTTTTGAAAATTATCGTTATTTAACAACTTTTTCATCATAACGATACGTTACGGTATAACGACATTCTTACAGAATAAGCCAGCAAGCTGTTGACAAGCATTGTTTTTCTCTGGATTATTCTGGAGAAAAATATTTCAAATAAAACATGCCCACAATGAATTTTTCTATAGCTATTATTTGCATTTTCTTTAAAATAGGAATTCGGATTGAATCTGCAGTAGACTGCGATATTTACTTCTTTAGTCGGTTTAGCTTTTACAATTAAATATGACAAAAGTGTAACGCGGAGAATATATATATATATATATATATATATATATATATATATATATATATATATATATATATATATATATATATATATATCCAGGATGTCCCAGGTATTGGTATCTAGGGGTTTTCCGACATGCCCGTTTCAAATAAAATATTTTCAAAGCAGTAGCATTTCTAGTTTAACCGGAAGTAGACCCTAACTTTCTTATTTTAAATGGAATGCTATATTTTTTATTTTACCGTTGAGTTTAGCAGAAAATTTTACATATGAAACCATAAAAAAAATTTACTTATGCTCAACCACCTCCGGCGTAATTCAACTTTTTTTGATTTTTTATATAAAAACGGCCACTTCTTTATCACTCTATATCTCGACAACGGGATCGAATTTCTATAATCTGTAAAAACAGTTTTATAAAGAAAGCTTTTGAGTACAAATTTATAATCGACTATTTTGGAAAATTGTAATTTCTACATGAACGTAAAGTTGAAGTTCACAAAATTCAAAAACCTCCATTTTACCTCGCTACCCTTGGTAAGGGAGGTGTAGGGATCGTGCTAAACATCGCATATCGAGATTTTTGTAAATGACCACGTTTTAAGATCCCTAGAATCCAATTTTAACATTTTCACGATGATGTCTGTGTGTATGGGTGTGTGTACTCGTATGTATGTGTGGATCCTCCACTCTAACTCAAATACTATCATTCAGAAAATTTTGAAACCTTATATTTGGAACTTTTTCTGTAATGGAAAGAGCCCATTAGATTTTGGTGAAAATCGGATAACCGGGAATGGCACTTTACTAGAAGCTCAAAATAGTTTTTATCGAAAAATGTTATTTTTTCGAGATTAATGTTATTTTGGTTATAGCTACTAACATACCTAGGAATGGGAGATAGGTAAAATTTCTTGACTGGGAATGGATGATGAGAAGAAAATATATTTCTGGATTTCAGTCAGCTTTTATTTATCAACCCGACTAGTTTCGACACCACATGTGTCTTCCTCAGGGGCTACAATTACAGATTTAAACAAAAATACATTAAAATACATTGTAACTTAATTTAAATACTTAATTACTTACATGATTTTTAGTAAAAGTTTATGAAAAATGTTGCATATTATAAAAATGTTGAATGCAGTATGATTAGAAAGCATGGAAAATTATTATTTGTATATATAAAAAAAAATAACTTATAGTTAAATAAATTTAACAGTCGAAAAATAAATAAATAAATGAAACATAGAAATTGTACATTTATACAAATTGTACTGTCATAAAAAACAAGTATAATATTAAATGTGATAAAAATATATAAAAAATATGTCGAACACCCTTAACGGCTAGCCTTCAACTAAGTAAAGTTTTGACCTGTCTTGTGACTTATCTTCATTTATTTAAAAAAGTTAAGTCATGTGTTTTAATGAGTAGTTTTAAACCGCCAATATTTAAAATGTAAAGTTATAAAAGATAAAATATTTTTAATTTATATGGAAAATTTAAGTCTGATTTTATTGTAATGATGAGTCTATTTTATTTATGTAAATATGATATTGTTTTATTTTATTTGTGTTGTTTGTATTTTAAAATGTTATTATATATCTTACTTATACCCATTGTGTCTGTTTTCAAATTGATATTGTTCTTATCGTTGTTTATATGAAGCATTTCTAGTGTTAGTCTTTTATGTAGATTTTTTTCCGTATCAAGTATCATAGCGTTTTCAAATTCAAAATTGTGATTTTGTGTTTGCGCATGTGTGACAAGGGCACATTTATTTTGGTTATTTGTCTGTTTTAAACAGTTTTTCCTGTGTTCTTCCAGTCTTGTGTGGAGATACCTTTTTTTTTTGTCTGAAAATCTACATAAAAGACTAACACTAGAAATGCTTCATATAAACAACGATAAGAACAATATCAATTTGAAAACAGACACAATGGGTATAAGTAAGATATATAATAACATTTTAAAATACAAACAACACAAATAAAATAAAACAATATCATATTTACATAAATAAAATAGACTCATCATTACAATAAAATCAGACTTAAATTTTCCATATAAATTAAAAATATTTTATCTTTTATAACTTTACATTTTAAATATTGGCGGTTTAAAACTACTCATTAAAACACATGACTTAACTTTTTTAAATAAATGAAGATAAGTCACAAGACAGGTCAAAACTTTACTTAGTTGAAGGCTAGCCGTTAAGGGTGTTCGACATATTTTTTATATATTTTTATCACATTTAATATTATACTTGTTTTTTATGACAGTACAATTTGTATAAATGTACAATTTCTATGTTTCATTTATTTATTTATTTTTCGACTGTTAAATTTATTTAACTATAAGTTATTTTTTTTTTTTTATATATACAAATAATAATTTTCCATGCTTTCTAATCATACTGCATTCAACATTTTTATAATATGCAACATTTTTCATAAACTTTTACTAAAAATCATGTAAGTAATTAAGTATTTAAATTAAGTTACAATGTATTTTAATGTATTTTTGTTTAAATCTGTAATTGTAGCCCCTGAGGAAGACACATGTGGTGTCGAAACTAGTCGGGTTGATAAATAAAAGCTGACTGAAATCCAGAAATATATTTTCTTCTCATACCTAGGAATGTTATGTATATCATAATTGCCGAAGATGTCGGTTTGAAATTGAAATTTTAAGACATCTGAGACTTGTTATGATTAATAACATCCGTGGTTTGTTCAATAGTTTATCGGTTTCAGAAAATTAAGACATTATTGATAAATACCATTTTTTGAAATTCTCTCATTAATGATACTTTCAGATTGCTATAGTTAACAGAACAATTATTTTGACATATGTCAATATGACAAATATTCAAATTATGTGCTTTGTTCCACATATTTATTACTTTAGAATAAAATAGACCGTATTTAGAACGATAGGCTAACGTTATCTGTATGTATTAATGAAGAGCATTATATTTTCATTTTATTTTATTTTCATTTTGTAGACCGTTGTTGACAAGTCAGTATGGTAATAATATTACCATACAGATACAGTTATTACTTAGTTACCAGCCTACTTTTGTACATGTAAACAATGGAATAATATCCTGAAACCGGTAATTTTTTTTTAATTAATCAAATATGTTGACATATAACAAAAAGAGGGATTTTTAGTTGTCAAATCAATATCTACTGGATAAAAATTTTAACCAGTGGTTAAAAATTAACCACCGAGTTACAGAATAGGCCCATTATAAAAAAATTAAAGATTATTAAATTTTCTACAGATTTGCATTTTCCTATATATATATATATATATATATATATATATATATATATATATATATATATATATATATATATATATATATACAGGGTGTAAATGAAATAAGTGCATTAAATTTAACCAGTAATATAACTCGTCGAGAGCAACAATATTTCTTAATAACTTTTTCTCGAAATCGCATTTTTTTTTTAGCATTTTTACCACCCCGTAAATTGACGAGTCGTTCCAAATATTTTTGTGATAATTGAATGTGCAGTAGCAATAGCTATGAAAAAAATTGTTTTAGCAATTGACAGTCCTGTCAATTGTTCCAATTAAATTTTGACATTAGTAATAAACTTGTTTATAAGGTAAAATTCTATCAAAATGCGAGTACACAGACATTGTAATTACTTACCTATGGTTTATTTATTTTTTTACTCGTATCTGTACTACATTTTACTTGACATCACGGTTGACATAAAGACAGTGTCATGGAGTTGCCAACGCATTTACACGGAGCGTTTCCAAATCATCACCAAATCATTCTGTTCTTAATATTCGCACATTTGTTAATCTTGTACATCTTTATCACATTACAATACGGAGTGTCACATATGACAATTTTAAAAAAAGCAACAGTTATATCCATAACATGTGCAAAAAGTTCTATGTTTTCAGCACATAACAGACTTCAATTTTGGGAATGGCTCATAATGTTCATTAATGAGACTGAATTTATTTGGTAAGGTGTATTTATTATGCACTATACACATCTCGACAGACGAAAATGCTGTAAAAATTTTCATTAAAAAATGTTTGGCCAGAAACAATAAATGAACGACTATTATTGGTACTCATGTACCTCTTGTAAATGGACAAAAGTTTGTACTTACATTTTTTGAATAACGTATTTAAACTATTATGATTTGTCGACGATAAATAACATTGAGTTATGAATATAGGTGTATATATTCTATAACTCAATGATAAATAATCATCTCATAACCTAACAACTATGCTTTTGCTCTTCCTCGTCCCTCCTTGTCTTCCTCTATTCACACTATTCATAGGTGATTAAAAACCCTGGTTTAATACACAACTTTATAATTTTGTTATCCAAAATTTAAATTTCTTTATTTTAAAAATTGTACTATTACGTATTAATTAATAATAATGTTATTTCCCTTGATTCGATTATTAATTACTGTGACTGTAAGTGTAACCGCTAACCGACAATTTTTGAGCTGCTTGTATCCGACTTGAATACGGCAGCATTTGTTCTCCATGAGCGGGTAACGAAATATGCAGCAAATCTTTAAAGAATTTTAACCCAAAATCTAAAAGACTTAGAAAAAAAAGTTATTAAGAAATATTGTTCCTCTCATCGAGTTACATTACTGGTTAAATTTAATGCACTTATTTCATTTACACCCTGTATATATATATATATATATATATATATATATATATATATATATATATATATATATATATATATTCTCGTTCCATACATAATAAAAAACAAACGAATCTCGACCTGATTAATTACTTCTGGTCGCCTGAAGCTTTTGTATTCGATGTTATTATCGGGTGGAATGTTCGAGAGCTCTCCAGAAGGTTATGGCAGGGATACAGCTATGCCCGAGATCCAGTTACATAGATAATGAATAAGGCAGTTAGTGAGTTTAGCAGCGTAGCAGTATCGTGGTGAGCGATGGCAGTATTGTAGATTATACGAGGACAGTAACGGCGAGTGGAAGTGGATACTAGGCATTGGTGTTGATACTGGATCTGAAGTCAGTTTAGTAGAGTTGAAAGGAGTGAATTCAGCCCGGGCAGTTGAGTATACAGACGCTATGGAGCTCAGTCGAGTATACAAACGGTGTGAAGGTCGAACAGTTGAATGTGATTTAAATAAATAGCGACATAAATAGTAATAAACAAGTAGCAATAGAAATAGCATAATAAATAGTCGTGTTAATTGTTTAAATAAATACATAATCTTAAATTAGTATTTAATATTTGTTTAAGTATAGTTATTGTCATTTTTATTATATTTATTTATCATTTAATAAACATCTATTTTAATTAATAATATTTACATTACTACATAAATATTTCGTTCTTGGACACTAATTTGGTTGTAGATGTAAGTTGACAAGTGTAATTATTTTTTGCAACTCTGAAGAAACCTAAGTTGCTTCAACCAAGGTTGCCAGTTTCCATCAACCAAAGCTTGCTTGTATAATATCGGCTTTACCCTTAATCAGTTGTTCTTACTAACAGCCATTGTTTGCAGCGGTTTGGAAATTTACATTATAAACTTATTCCAAGTGCATTTTGTAAATTCAGGATGAAAATTTCGTTATCCTAATCCATCCCTGGAGTATCATTGCGATGCTACTTGTGACAAAATATGAAAACATATGGCGCCCAAATGAATAAGTAATTTTTCATTTTCTTTGCATTGCACTCGCTATTTTTATTCAATGAAAACGACGACATTCATTCCAAAAAATTAAACTCATTCGTCTAAGCGCCTACTTGATAACGCCAAGCCAAGGAATATGGGAAAAAATGGCAGAGGAGGCTCTAATTTACTGCTCGTCGTTCAGAAGAACCAAGGATATTCGGAGTCTTTTTAGTTTTTTAAAAGGAGGAATTCTGTATTGCAAATGAGAAAGATGTCTGAAGCCACTGAGACTATAGAAACTTTGAATATTGAATTATAGGCAATTTGTTTTATTTCTTTTATGAAAATAAACTATTAATACCCATTTGCACCGCTGACACTTAAATTTTAAGCTTGGCTTAAACAAAAAATGCAAATCGAAATTATGACAGGGATATTCAATTTCTCATTTGAAAAAAAAATGCAAATCGAAATTATGACAGGAATATTCAATTTCTCATTTGACATTTCGTTTCGATGCGATATTCTCAATTTAAGGCCCGTTCCTACCACTTCTAGTTATACTACTGCTTACCAAAGGTTACGTTGCAAAATTGTTCTTACCACCTTTAGTTACAGGTATCTGGAAGTTAAAACTGTTGTTTGCATCACTTCTATCTTTCAGTTTAATTATTCACAAATGGTTACAAAAATGACACTTAACTATACATGGTAAAATCGGGCCTTAATAGTAAAACTGCATTAAAATACAGATTTGCCGAAATTTCTGATATATGTCAACTTACAAGATAGAATATTAAATAAATATTATTATATCTTACCACTAAAGTCTTGTATGAAGTGTAAAAAAGATACCTGTAATAGAGAAAAATATATTAATAATGAATTATTAAATATAATAATTGGCATATCTATCTTATATTGTTTTATATATTTAGTTTTGACGTCATACCCAGCAGTAGTTATTGTTACAAAACATGCATAGTGCATTATAAATGAAACATGGTAAAGTATTATTCACGAAACATGACTATTCAAGGTCATTTATGAGGCGTCTTATATAATATTGCAGATAATTTCACTGCATTTCGTACCCATATGCATGCAACGAGAAATAATTATGGGTACATTTTAACTGAAAAAATAAATGTATTGGATTTGAAAATTTTGATTCTTTTTAAAAAATACTTTTCTCAAAGTTTTATCTTCTTCACCTACGTTTTAGGAAAAACAAAAATATAGACTTGACGTAAACCATAAAATAATAACTTCATTTGAATGTCAACGCCCCTGGATAAACATTAGTACAGAGGGCAGTATAGTAGATAATTACATGTCTGTAACTCCACGACATATGTCACTGATATTTTTAGTGTGTTAGAAAGTAATGGCACTATTTACGTATATCTGTCACACCACGCAAATTAAATAGACATACGTCAAATAATCTTTCTCTTTCTAATACAAATGGTTGCTAAGCTACTGCTATGAAATGCTGTGTATTCTTTCTTCGAACGAATGACCTTGAATAGTCATCTTTCGTGAGTGCAAGTTCGTTAAATGTCACTGTTAAATAGAGAGGTTATGTACAACCGTAACTGTTTATTTGTACCTATGTATTTACAAATGTACGTTTCCAATAATTCTTCTTTTATTAAAACAATATTTTTACCTGCTGCTACCCTTGGTAAGGGAAGTATAAGGATCGTACTAAAAATCGCATATCGAGATTTTGGTAAATGACCACGTTTTAAGGTCCCTAGAATCCAGTTTTAACATTTTCACGATGATGTCTGTGTGTATGTGTGGATCCTCCACTCTAACTCAAATACTATCATTCAGAAAATTTTGAAACCTTGTATTTCGAACTTTTTCTGTAATGGAAAGAATAAATAATTTTGAGCTTCAAGTAAAGTACCATTTCCGGTTATCTAATTTACACCAAAATCTAATGGCTTCTTCCCATATTAGCATAAGGTAGAAATATAAGGTTTCAAAATTTTCTGAATGATAATACTTGAGTTAGAATGAAGTATCCACACATACATACATACATACACACACACACACACACACACACACACACACACTCACACTCACACATACTCACATACACACATGCACACATACACACAGACATCATCATCGTGAAAATGTTAAAATTGGATTCTGGGGCCCTTAAAAACGTGGTCACAGTATACACAACATATACAGTAGCGAAACTCTGTGTCGGCACCTTTGAACTTTTGATACCAAACTGAGTGACCTTGAGTGAAGCCACCAAGTTTCTGTTGCGTGTAGTGGCGCCAATTTAAATGGTACCGCAAAGTATAAAATCGTATTATACAACCAGTTATTCAATACAAATAAAAAGTATTTTACACGGTTTTAGTATAATAACAGTATACAACATGATGTCTTTTTACAAGTTCACAATTCACAAATTTTTGTCTGCGATTTTATTATCGTTCAAGACTATTATATACCCGCCTTCTGTCAGAATCATTGAAAACAATGCCATAGGCGGCGATATTAACAGGCAGACACGGATGCATATTTCTTGAACCTTATTTTATGTACCAAATATACTAAAATTTAGCTAAATTGTTATAAATTTTACCGATTTCAGGATATTATTCCATTGTTTACATGTACAAAATTAGGCTGGTAACTAACTAATAACTGTATCTGCATGGTAATATTATTACCTGACTGACTTGTCAACAACGGTCTACAAAGTGAAAATAAAATTAAATTAAAATATAATGCTCTTCATTAATACATACAGATAACGTTAGCCTATCGTTCTAAATACGGTCTACTTTATTCTAAAGTAATATATATATGGAACAAAGCACATAATTTGAATATTTGTCATATTGACATATGTCAAAATAATTGTTCTGTTAACCATAGCAATCTGAAAGTAGCATTAATGAGAGAATTTCAAAAAAAGTTATTTGTATATCAAGGCCGCGAAATTACTCTTTAGCGTACCGAGAGAAAAATTGTCGCCGAGGCCGCTCGCGGCCGAGGCAAGATAATCTCGAGGGCGCTAAAAGATTTCGCGGACAAGGTGTACACAATATTTTTTGTGCAACCGTAAAAAATATGTAATTACAAATTTTATTAATTTTAAACAGTTTCAATGTAGATAGAAAGTTAGCTTTCAAGGTGGCTATGGGATTAACATTTGATAAACAAAACCATGCAATTCTCAAGTATCAAAGTGGTTGTTTACCTAATTTCGCGGCCGTTACCATAACAACGGTCGCGGCCTGTATTGTCCGTTTGCACAAAAATGGTATTTATCAATAATGTCTTAATATTCTGAAATCGATAAACTATTGATCAAACCACGGATGTTATTAATCATAACAAGTCTTAGATGTCTTAAAATTTCAATTTCAAACCGACATCTTCGGCAGTTATGATATACATAACATTCCTAGGTATGTTAATAGCTATAAAATATATGACCGTTCAATAAATTTTATGTACAAATAAATAATTGTATTGAATATTTTAATTGTGATAAAAGTTAAACTCTACGCTCTTGTTCCTAATTAAAGGGACGTCATGTTCTCGATGCGCTGACTGACGCATGCGTGCTGTGACAGAGTAGCGGGAGGTAAAAATGTAGAAACAGTTTGTATGCAACATTTAATTCTGAACAACTGTACACCCCACAGATTTTGTCGTAAAATGAATAGCAGAGCAGAAAATCGCATAAAACTAAAATCCCACGTTAAATAATAAATAAATTAAATGGAACACAAGTTATGCACTCAATGCAAAAATGTTTGTGCTAAATATGTAAATGGAAACGGTATTAATAAAAGTGTTGATAATATAACATATTCCTAAACTACGCCCATAAGCCCTAAATTATCATCATATACTCCCCCTGTGCTGCCATCTGGTATCCCTGTAGACAATTCCACACAATCACGTCACATCCTGTGCGTCAGGAAGCGGAAATAAAGAAACAGGATGTTTTCGGCCAATAATGCTGGCAGAATATACGGGGAAGAGTCTAAGTCTACCTGGCATGCATCTGCCAAAAATGAAAAATGCCCGTCTTCCTTACTTTATTATATCGTGCAGGAACGGAGAGATGTGGATATGTCATAACATTGTAATATAGGCCAGAAAGAATGCTGTATGATGTGGAGAATGCACAGTATATTAAAACATTATTCTGGAGGAAGATATACTACAATGTTTTGTATGTTTCATTGTACACTGTTATGTTTGAAATAAATATAAATGTATTACGATGGTTTCTTACCCGTATGCTTTCATTCGAAGATTTTGGTAATGGCGGTATAGATAGTACTCTTTTATCTACGACAGTGCGCTAATACGTAATTAGTACACTAATTTGAGTGTCATAATGAATTATTTATTTTGTAAGACAAATAACAATAGAAATTAGATCAATATTTATATTTTTACCTCCCGCTACCCTTGGTGAGGGAGGTATAGGGATCATGTTAAAAATCGCATTTCGAGATTTTAGTAAATGACTACGTTTTAAGGTCTCTAGAATCCAATTTTAACATTTTCACGATGATGTCTGTGTGTATGTATGTGTATGGTCCTGTTTACGCTCTAACTCAAATACTATCATCATTCAAACAATTTTGAAACCTTGTATTTATATCTTATTCTAATATAGAAAGAAGCCATTAGATTTTGGTGTAAATTAGATAACCGGAAAGGGCATTTTACTTGAAGCTCAAAATAGTTTTTCACCGAAAAATACCTTTAAATGTTATTTTTTCGAGATCTATTTTGTTATAAAAATTAAAGATGTTCTATTGGTCTGCATTAATACTTTTTCTATATATTTTATGGTATGAAATTATCCATAATTTAAATCACAGGGCCTGCGCTTTAAACAAATACAACTACTTGATTAGACAGTTCGTATCTCAACTCAAAATAGTAAATAGAACCATAGTTATATGGAATGGATTTTAATACAGTTTCTAGTATAACTAAATATGTAAGTACGTATATATACAGTGTGAACACTGAAAACCGTGACATAGGCGTTTAACATGGGAAAACAGTTTTTTACAAATATCATCTGTCCTGCAAGACTATAGTGGGAGTTTTTGATATGGTTGGATAGAATATTTAATTTGGCATCGAAGAGTATCTAAATACTCATAATTTAATAGCTTATTATTGAAATATTTGCGAAAGTATAATGTAGTTTGACAGTTATTACTTATAATTTATTAAAGAGAGTAATCATGAAAACGTATTCTGTAGCTGAATTTGTTAGATCGGGGCATCGCAATAATTGTTCACGAGTTCAATCCTTCCCGCCTCATATTTGTATTATTTTTTATTTTGTAAAATGTATTATTAAAAATTACGCAATTAAAACATAAAATGTTTAGCTCATCGATGAAGCAACAGTACGCACCCGTCATCGATGGTTTTCAATTTCATCGATGACAAATACTGCGATTTTTTCTGTAACGCAAAAAAGTTAAGTTGGTAATAATACCAGTGAAATGTTACTATGTTTTTAAATAGATATTTCCCGTTTATTGTTGCTGTTTGTAGATATAGGCGCTTTCTTTTAGGGGGAAAATGAACTGATCTTACCTCGTACTGAACTGAACTAAACTACTCCTAAAAAGAATAGTATATTTTTTAAAATAAGAAGAAGATAAAAACATATATAGCATTATATTTATAATATAATAATATGCTGAATTTGCTTGTGGTTATAGTCTGTTGTAAATGTGATTTGATTTTGACATATTAAATTCTTTTACCTTTGAATATTTAAATATGGATGTATTTCTTATGGTAATTAAACATAATATAACGTTTCACACTAATTAATTTCTTCTATTCATGTCATTTTAATATCAAATACTTACAAAAGACAAAATACATAGCAGTCAGTCATATTGACGTGACATTGACATTCGAGATCAGTTTAGGATCTATATGATCCTGTTCAAAGGTGGTGCTTCGCGGGGACGTGGACGAAGAAAATGGGTAGTACAAGATCATTTATCCCGTTTTAAAAGGAACGATTTAGGGTAGATGTGTGCTACTCGGAGTTGATCTTCTTGATAAAAAGAAAGCGGCTTTCATTTTCAAAACACTGTTTTTTATTTGACACCTGACACTTTATCTATTTTGACGTTAACGTGAAATGAGACTCAAAAGATACGTCTGAAATGAGATATGTTCGTTTCATCGATGCTCTTCGATGAAAATAGCGGCGCCGTATTTTTCATCGATGACGGGTGCGTACTGTTATTTCATCGATGAGCTCATCGATGCTCCTTGATGCTCATCGATAAGTGTGCCATAGGCTTTATACTTTTGCAAATATTTCACTAACAAGCCATTAAATTATGAGTATTTAGATACTCCTCGATGCCAAATTAAATATCTTTCTAACCATATCAAAACCTCCCACTATAGTCTTGCGGGACAGATTATATTTAAAAAAATCTGATGTGGCCAGCACATTACCTTCCGTCAGTTCTATATATTTTGTACAAATTTCATACGGAAAGTTCCTTGCTAAATTAAATATTCTATTTCTTGTACATTAGCTTTCGGCAGTTGCATGTATTTTATGCAAATTTCATACAGAAAATTATTATTTTGTGACGTTTTCTATATACAGTGTAATGTATCTGCAGAAAAAAAAGATTTATTATTATTATTTCTTGTACATTACCTTAAAGCAGTTGTATGTATTTTATACAAATTCCATAGAGAAAGCAAAAGATCCTATATTTCCAGTAAAATTATAAAACAGACACACTATGTCAATTTCACTTGACACTGACATCTTTCAATCAGAATTTTCTTAATATAGTAGTTATAATTTTTGTAACTGTAGTATTAGAGTTATCGCAGACGAAAATTTTGTTACACACACACATCCACACACACACACATCCACACACACACACACACACACACACATACAGACATCATCGTAAAAATAGTAAATTCGTATTCTAGGGACTCTAAAACGTGCTTATTGAGTAAAAACTCATCATCGAATTTTTTGACCAAAGACAATACCTTCCTTACCTAAAGGTGACGGAAGGTATCCCATGTTAAACGCCTATGTCACGGTTTTTAGTGTTCACACTATATATATATATATATATATATATATATATATATATATATATATATATATATATATATATAAATAATTTGATGACCGAAGATCTCGGTCCCATACCAAACTCAAAACTTTTCTATTTAATACAAAGGTAAATTTAATATTTAATGATTAATTATTATTGGACGAAATTTAACTTAGTTTATAGATAATCATTCACCTGTGACTCTCGTCCCTATATAATCCAGTTCTCTCCCTTGTTTTTCAGAGTTGCTAGGACCTCTGGCATGGTTGACATGTTGAGTAATCTTGACTACTACTGATGATGAGAACTTAGTTCTCGAAATACGTATTTAGTTTTTATAAAAATTTATTTTAAGGTTAAAGTGTAATTTTAAGAACCAACAACCGCCCTAATCTTAGCACACACACATGTTTAAGGAACGGTTGAATTTCTTGCCTTCTTCTACACAAGAAAATTTTTGTATGCATTACTGAAATGGCCTCGAAATAACGATTCCACTATCTGCTATCTCAAGTAAAATAAAAAACCAACAATATTCAATAGACCAAAATAACCCAATTGCAGAGTCTCCCAATATTGCCGTACAATCAACTGGAGACCATTTCGCATTTAAATATTATTTTATTTCCATCGTAAACTCGTACTCAGGGCTGGAAACCAACAACCTGCACTGACAAAAAACCCCAGAAACAAGATCACGTCTCCGCTATTCGACTGTGGCTTCGAGGACAGAGCGGATAATAGAATATTAGATGGAAAAGTGGGAAGAAGAAGCTTCGAAAATTCACCAGAGCTCTCCTGCATTTATAATTGAGAAATACGGACTAGACGGAGAAGGAATTACGGGATAAACGTTCGTGGAAAAGAGAAAGAAATATGTTTCTCGTTTTTATTTTAGGATGTTTGACATTGGAGGAGCATGCTTTGATCTTGATAACATGCGACTTTCAATTCATTTCATTTTTGTTTGTTTATTTATTATTTTTTTCGGACAGGAATATTGACTGTTGTACCGTACAGGAAAAAGGTTCCTTATCTAATGTCGAAATTTATTCATACGTAAATAATAAGAATTCTATAATGGGATATCCACCAATTTTTTAAATTTGTTTTTGTGATAATATACAAGGTTAATTTCAAAGTCTATTTGTTTGCAACTTGAAATACATTTTACAAATGCGTCTAAACTCTATTTGTTTTAACTATGGAGTGGTGCAAAGATAGGAGCACTTTGATCTTGTTTTCTGATTGGATAAAATCCCGATATTATATCCAATCAAATAAGAAGGTTAAACTGATCCTATTTTCACACCACTCTGTAGTTGAAACGGATAGAGTATTTCTTATAAAAATGGAATATTTAATCTACGATTGCTTTGCCTGCTTAATAGTTCCTGTCATTTTGACAGAATTAAATATGATATTAAGTGTCTGTGGTCATTTGCATTTTGGGTTGCAAACAAATGGACTTTCATAGTAATTCTCTCGTGACTACACTGTATAGGAACCAGCAGAATAGCATGCGACATCAGCGGAATTTTAGAGAACTAAATTAATGGCTGCCAGTAGGACATGTCAAATTATGTAAACGTCAAAAATCATCGTATCGTTTAACATAAAAAGATGTTCTCACGCTTAGATTTTATAATTTCATTTGAAAATGAGTGAAAAATAAGCGAATTAAAGAAAATGAACATAATATACCCCAAAGTGTACGAGTATAACATATATACAAAGTAGCCATATGCGCTCTCTTTTGTCAACGCAAAATATCACTCGCTGTCCAAATGTCACTTGTCTATATTCTTAATGGAAACGTTTAGTCAGGAACTAATAGCACCGTAGTTACATATTTACCACCTTCACAAGTCAATCGGACATATAACTGCTCTGTCGGTATATTACATAATCAAAGAAAATGCCGCACTGCTGTGAAAATGTAATAGGGCTTTCATTTACAAAAACGAAAGTAGAAAATGCTTAGATTAGATTAAAGCAATAGCTCAAGAAGAATGGAAAATAACGATAAATTAAAATTAAATATAAAATAAATTGTGTGAACAGTTATGCTGACACCTGCAAAAGTTTGGCGTGAACGCTCCCAATGGACATCCACTTTTTCACTGCACTAGTACAATGTACTTGAAATAAATAAATTATACAAAAAAAAATTGTTTTGGTGGAGGACCCCATTGTGGTGACTGTAGAAATAATCTTGTCTGTGTTTCGAGCGCAAATGGACATTGTCGATTTCGAGAGAAGAACCTTTCAATCCACAATGTCCCATTTTGCGCTCTTAATACACAAATAGCTATTTCCATACGTTCAGTCGATCAACTTTATATTCTTTGCCAAAAATTATGGAATATGTCTTCAAGAAAAAGAAATTTAAATACATCGCAAAACTTTAACATGATTAAATATGCATCTTCTTTGCATTTGACAAAAAGAAAGTATAATAAAATTTTGCAGGTACGTAGTTATAATACATCTATCGACAGTATTAATAAATAAAATTTGTAGATTCATTGATTTTACTAATATTTGTCCCTGTAGATTGCAGTTTCGAGTCAGAAATGCCATAAGTCAAATTACACCACAAGTAGTAATTAAATCCGGATTTACGAATTGTTGCCCTTCAACTAAGTTTCCTGATAAAGGATTCGACTGAACAAACTAAAAAATCTAATGTGGCCAGCACATAACCTCTCGCCAGATATTTTACCTTGTTGTACGCATAAACATAAAATACAAATACATATATTCATGTCTCACTGCAAAATAATTCTCACATATATTTGCAAAATCGATGGTATATTTTAATATAAATTATGTACAATACATACATTTTCTTTATATTCAATATCCTGAAATTTTCTTTTTCTACTTTCCTTTTCTTTTTCTTTATATTCGTCATTTTTTCGCAAATTCCTTTTATATTCTTTTTTACGTTGTTGACTTTTTTTATTTTCATAATGGTGTACAAATATTTTTGACATTGGCATACAAATATTTTTAACAGTGACTTTATTGTGTCAATTACAAACATTTTAATTTCTTGCCTTGAAGTAGTTTGATCTGAGATTTTTTACATCAAATTATTTTATATGCATTTCTTTATCTCTAAATCTGTAGAAGATATAATAATGAATTTATATTTATCGAATAAAGAATTTAACGTTCTTTAATATAAGTATTTACATAAATTTTCGATAAATAATATTTAGATGATTTTTTTCTTGTAACTACTACTTTCGGTTGTTCAATTGTTACCAAAACTTAATCAACTCTTCCCATTATTCTTAGATTGAGGAATCCGTAGTTAAAAATGTCTTAAGTCTTATATTATTTGAGAAATCGTGGATCCAATATCCACACACACATCCACACAAACACGCACATACGGACTACATCGTAAAAATGTTATAATCGGATTCTAAGGACCTTAGAACGTACTTATTCACTAAAACCTGGATATGCGATTTTTAGCATGAATTTAATACCTCTCTTAGCGAGAGGTAAAAATTGTGTTGGTTTGAACTTTTATCAATATTATGGGTCAGCAAGCGCTTATTCAAAATGTCCTACTGGCCGCCATGACATGTGTGCAATGGATTCTGCAGGTCCCAATAAAAATGTATGAGTATTGGCGAACAAGTGATGTTAAAATTTTAAATATTATTATTTTTAATATAGGGAAATATAACGGAGCTGCAGTCACTTCTTGTTGAAATTTTATTGAAAATTAAACATATATCAACGTTTCGATCACAATTTGATCATCATCAGGGTAACTTTTTTCCCTTGTCAAATTAATAAGTAATGTATAAAAAAATAAAGCAAAATGTTATAATGAATAAAATATTTAAAATAAATTGTCAATCGTTTCTGGATTAATTTAAAGAAAAATTCTTCAAATAAAATAAATTGTCTGCAAAATTGTTTTGAAGTATTTTTATTCCGAAATAATCCATAAATGATTAACAGAGAAAAAATAAAAATATTCTTCTTCCTACCTAGACTTTAAATTAACAAAAACAAAATGAATTTCTGTATTAGAGAAAGGTGAAACTCATCTAGAATTTGTGATATTACAAATAGTTGTTGACAAAACTCGCTTTTATTTATTTTGTTTGATAAACAAAATTACACCATCATTTATACTATATTAATATTTGTTTAAAACAGAAGTAGGCCCCATAATAACATTTCGGTAATATTAAGAAAATAATTCGGAGTACAAGACTCAAAGAGATGGAACATAATATTCAAGAATGAAGACAGGGAAAATAAGGATCGCGCAAAGAGGATTTAGAATTATATTACATAAAGAAAATTTTATAAACAAAAATAAATACAAAGGGAAAAAATACGATTTGTATTTGTATTCTCGGGAGAAAAGTGCTTCTTTAAAAGGCAGTTTTTAAAAAGTAAAATGTCAATTTTATTCCATAAGGAATAATACAGGAAACATTTTATAGCTCAATGGAATACAATGAAAATAAATAAGATATTATTATTATAGTGTAGAAGTATAGTAAATCAAATTTAATACAAAACACTTATATTTTTGAGGCTCAATGCAAGAGTAACCTATAAATGAACAAGCAGAAGACGCACGTCATCAATAAATATTACTTAATAATGACGTCACTTATTACTACATTTACTTGTAGTACTAATTTATTCTAGAAAATGCAATGCGTGTTACATAGCTTACTGTATACAATAAATGCAGATGAATTATCGTGTAATACTTATTAAAACAAACCAACAATACTCAGGGCCTGGTTTAGGTCGTCTTAGGTCTAACCAAATCAAAGCGCCCCAAAACTTAATCAAAATGAGAAAATTGTGCGCCCCCAAAATCTGTGCGCCCTAGGCTTCAGCCCAGTCAACTTATCTGGTAAAGGGGTCCTGCAGTAATACTGTATGTATATGTGTGTGTGACAACTTTTTCGGATCCGATAACTCAAATACTACAATTCAAAAAATTATAATTCTTTCGTATACCTTTTCTTTACATCCATGTGAAGAGATGGTTAGATTTTGGTTATAATTGGTCAACCGGAAGTGCCCTCATTTTAAGATTTTAACAGTTTTTCTTGAAATAAACACTGTTAAATATCATTTTTCCTTATTTAATGTTATTATAAATATTAAAGAATATTTTATTCTCTTATACGATTTGATTACATTTTATACTGCATATTTAATGGATATAGTTAAATTTAAAAAAAAAATAAGTTTCATAAAGCAGCTAGCTATATATTTAGAAAATGCTGATTGACAGATGTCAGTGTCAAGTGCAATTGACATGTTTGTGTTATAACTGTACTGGAAACATAGAATCTCTTAGGTACATGAAACTTTCTGTATGAAATTTGTACAAAATACATAGAATTGACAAAAAGTAATGTACTTGAAATATGGAATCTTGTGCAAGAAACTTTCTGTATGGAATTTGTACAAAATATATGGAACTAACGGCAGGTAATGTGCTGGCCACATCAGATTTTTTAACATATCTCTTTGAGAGTTTATCCAAGGTAAAAAATGTAAGAACCCTTTTATGTACAAAAAATTACGAGCTTTAATTTTGTATTGTAGTAAAATTTTGAAACTCATTTTTACTTCCTTGTACAAAGTAAAGGAAGTATTGTATTCGCGAAAAATTTCGGTTTCCAGATTTCAACGGAAATGTCCATTTTGGTCATCCCTGAATCCATTCTGACTAATTTCGTCGTGATGACTGTACGTACGTACGTATCTCGCATAACTCAAAAACGGTAAGCCGTAGAAAGTTGAAATTTTGTATTAAGGACTTCTATAACATCTAGTTGTGCACCTCTCTTTTTGGTCATTACATAATTTCCAGAAAAGGTACTTTATTTCAAGCCTATAATAGATTCTAATGAAAAACTATATTAAAATATAATCTAAAACTTTTCAAATTTAGTATATAAGACTTTTATATCAATTGGAATAACAGCAGAATTTGGTTAAAACAGGCTAACTGGAAGTGATATATTACCTGAAGTTGTTAACAGTTTTTCTTGAATAAAATGGTTTCATTTTGATTTTAGAAATAAATGCTTCAAATAAGAATTTTAGAGAATTAAATTCTGCGTCTAGCACATCAAGTATTATTAAATTAGCCCTTTGTATAAGCGAAATATGTAAATTTAAAACTTATATACTTTTTGGTTTTTGCAATGAAGCTTGCTAAGGATTAGGACAAAAAATAACAAAAAAAAAAAAAATAGATGTTAATGTCAAATTACGTCAAATACGTGCAATTTTATAATTGAGTCTATACTTCATCTTCATATGGGTCTTGCGTACAAGGAAGTCGTGTGGTGTCCACATCAGATTTTTTGTACATATAGCGGCAAAATCCGGGGGTCGCTAGAGGGTGCAAAATTAGTGTCTTTTTGGAGGTCTCAATAAAGAAAATAAAATTTATTCCAGCTTGCCTCTATTTATTTCCACAGTAGCCTCTTTTAAAAGGCCTGCTGACTGGCCTATAATAGATTAAGATTTTTTAAATAGACACTTCCTTGTACAAAGTAAAGGAAGTATTGTATTCGCGAAAAATTTCGGTTTCCAGATTTCAACGGAAATGTCCATTTTGGTCATCCCTGAATCCATTCTGACTAATTTCGTCGTGATGACTGTACGTACGTACGTATCTCGCATAACTCAAAAACGGTAAGCCGTAGAAAGTTGAAATTTTGTATTAAGGACTTCTATAACATCTAGTTGTGCACCTCTCTTTTTGGTCATTACATAATTTCCAGAAAAGGTACTTTATTTCAAGCCTATAATAGATTCTAATGAAAAACTATATTAAAATATAATCTAAAACTTTTCAAATTTAGTATATAAGACTTTTATATCAATTGGAATAACAGCAGAATTTGGTTAAAACAGGCTAACTGGAAGTGATATATTACCTGAAGTTGTTAACAGTTTTTCTTGAATAAAATGGTTTCATTTTGATTTTAGAAATAAATGCTTCAAATAAGAATTTTAGAGAATTAAATTCTGCGTCTAGCACATCAAGTATTATTAAATTAGCCCTTTGTATAAGCGAAATATGTAAATTTAAAACTTATATACTTTTTGGTTTTTGCAATGAAGCTTGCTAAGGATTAGGACAAAAAATAACAAAAAAAAAAAATAGATGTTAATGTCAAATTACGTCAAATACGTGCAATTTTATAATTGAGTCTATACTTCATCTTCATATGGGTCTTGCGTACAAGGAAGTCGTGTGGTGTCCACATCAGATTTTTTGTACATATAGCGGCAAAATCCGGGGGTCGCTAGAGGGTGCAAAATTAGTGTCTTTTTGGAGGTCTCAATAAAGAAAATAAAATTTATTCCAGCTTGCCACTATTTATTTCCACAATAGCCTCTTTTAAAAGGCCTGCTGACTGGCTTACAATAGATTAAGATTTTTTAAATAGACGAAGAAAGTATTCGTTTATTTAAAAAATCTCCTTGGTCCATTAGGCCCATTTGTACCAATTAAACATTTCGGAAGGATCACAATTAATTATTATCTAAATTAAATACAGTTTGCAGTTTCGGAATTTATTTTGACTCTGGTTAGTGGAATAAATATTTGTAACTGCATGCCTGTTGGGCGTTTAATAATGTCATTACTTCCCGTTTAATTTGCGGCTTTGCACTTGATGTGTTTGACTGCCAACCGCATATCGTGTGGAAAACTTTGACACTTCCAACTAGAACTTTATTAAATACACATAAAGTTCTTATCACAAAAACTGACGCAGTTTTTATATAAATATTGATCATTGATGAAAAACTATGCTTATGAAATAAAAGGAAAAAGTTATAATGAAATGTCTTTCAATACGTGTAAGTAGGGCATATATCGACACTTTTAATTAATAGCACTATTCGATAAAATAAATTTTTCTTTGGGGAAATTAATCAAGATTAAGGAAATCGTTTATTTCAAAGGTATTAAAAAGAATTTAGAACATAAATATAGATGTGACTCAAGGCGATTAATGTCAGCAAAAGAACGCTATTTAAGCTATGTGATAAATTATAATTTTGTGAAAGGCTAGCTTTACAATTATCCAAAGTCCACACCGGTCAGTTAATATTAAGAAATGTAAATACTATTTACAACCAAAATTCAAAATTCGGGATTTATAAAATAGGGGATTACAGCTCAATCGACTTAAGATAAATTAGTAAAAAATAGTGAAAGTAGATGCTTAATAATGAATATTAATAAAGAAATAAAATGATATAATTGAAATACTTCGGAAATAAGGGCGTTTTTGTTTTGTTTTGTCACCCATATGAATTCCATATATATTATTTTGATTGGCGACTTAAAGACCACCTATAAATATGTAGTTATGTAAATACGATTTTTTAATGAACTGTCAATGGAGTTGTCACTATTGTCATTATCATGTCACTATTTTATCAATTTTAGAGCAAGTTCATTATTGTGTTTTAAGTTACTATTAAATTACATGTATATAAATTCCAGAAAAATGAGAACAACCAAGTATGTAATTCTCGTTTTCTATTACCTTTGACATCTTAATTGACACTAGTGACATTGCCAAGTCAAAATTCAAGACCAACTCAATACAGCAAAAAATGAGTGTACGCGATTTTTTTGCAAACCGGTGTACAGTGTTATAATATTAATTTGTTTTTTATAAATATAATTTTAAAATAGCATACATTTCAAAAACATTTCAGATCCACGAAGAAAACAGTTTTATATAAAAACATATTCGTGACGTCACATCTATATTTTCAAATTTCGGGGGACCATAACTCGTTTATTAATAGGAATTTTTTCACCGGATTTTAACCAATAGCCTTAGTTTTACTTACACTTTCTGATGAATTTATATAAAAAAATCTGATGTGGACAATACACGACTTCCTTGTACGCAAGACTAATATGACGTATAGACTCAATTATAAAATTGCACGTATTTGACGTAATTTGACATTAACATCTATTTTTTATTTTTTTGTTATTTTTTGTCCTAATCCATAGCAAGCTTCATTACCAAAACCAAAAAGTATATAAGTTTTAAATTAACATATCTCGCTCATACAAAGGGCTAATTTAATAATACTTGATGTGCTAGACGCAGAATTTAATTCTCTAAAACTCTTATTTGAAGCATTTATTTTTAAAATCAAAATGAAACCATTTTATTCAAGAAAAACTGTTAACAACTTCAGGTAATATATCACTTCCGGTTAGCCTGTTTTAACCAAAATCTGCTATGTTATTCTAATTGATATAAAAGTCTTATATACCAAATTTAAAAAGTTTTGGATTATATTTTAATATAGTTTTTCATTAAAATCTATTATAGGCTTCAAAGTACCATTTCTGGAAATTATGTAATGACCAAAAAGGGAGGTGCACAACTAGATGTTATAGAAGTCCTAAGTACAAAATTTCAACTTTCTACGGCTTACCATTTTCGTGTTATGCGAGATACTGACAGACGTCACGACGAAATTAGTCAAAATGAATTCAGGGATGGTCAAAATGGATATTTCCGTTGAAATCTGAGAACCGAAATTTTTCACGATTACAATACTTCCTTTACTTTGTACAAGGAAGTAAAAATGGTGGAATCCCCTATTAAAGGCTGGTAGTATGAATAACTGATTGGCGAACAGTTGACTAGCATTGTATTTTTACTGACAATCATTTATTGATTATTGTAGAGAAAAATATCTCAAAAATGGATAAAAGAACATGATGCAATGTGTAAAAATAAATTCATTCTCATTAATGAACATTATGAACCATTCCCAAAATTGAAGTCTGTAATGTGCTGAAAACATTGAACGTTTTGCACATGGTATGGATACAACTGTTGCTTTTTTTTAAATTGTCATATGTGACACTCCGTATTGTGATAAAGATGTACAAGAGTAACAAATGTGCGAATATTAGGAACAGTATTTGGAAACGCTCCGTCTAAATGCGCTGGCAACTCTATAACACTGTATTTATATATCAACCACAAATAAAAATGTAGTAAAGATACGAATAAATAAATAAACTATAGGTAAGTAATTACAATGTCTGTGTACTCGCTATTTGTAAAAGTATTTTGACAGAATTTTACCTTATAAACAAGTGTCAAAATTTAATTACAACAACTGACAGGACTGTCAATTGCTAAAACAAAATTTTTCAGAGCTATTGCTACTGCATTCAATTATTAGAAAAACACTTGGAACGACTCGTCAATTTACGGGGTTATAAAAATGCTAAAAAAATATGCGATTTCGAGAAAAAGTTATTAAGAAATATTGTTGCTCTCGACGAGTTATATTACTGGTTAAATTTAATGTACTTATTTCATTTACACTCTGTATATAGCAATTTTATTTTGTTTTCATTTATTTATATTCATATGCGACATGTAATTCGTAAAAAGCCGAAGACTTGGACGGGCCCATTCGGAGACACCCTGTATTTATATTTGATAATTTAGCCATAGTTGTTTGTAAGCTAAGAGATGCGTTTCAATAATTAAAACTTAAGCATATCTGTATAATAACATGTAAATCTACATACTTGAAGCTTATCTCAAACACTTAGCTTTTAATTTATGGTGAGCGTGGCTTAACTTATTCTTTCCTTAGTTTGAAACAGCCATTTCGTTGTAAAACATGGAACAACTTCATAGTTTTAACCATATCTAGACGTTTGTTTCAAGATACACACAGTTCCTAGAATTTTAATAGTTTTCTAAGTATCTAGACGTTGTTTAAATAAAACAATTATTTCATCATTGCCATATTTCATTTGGTGCATATGTAAATTTTGTTAAACATAACAACGAAAGGTATTTATATTTCATTTAGAATTCCCAAGGTTAATAATTATTAAATTATATTACTAGAATACAATATTGCAAGTATGCTTCCTAATTGTCCTCATTTCGAAAATATTTCCATTTTAAGGTTACCATTGACTTCTCAATGAGATATTTGACCAAATTTTTATTTTTATATGATACTAGACAAAAAATAAAACACCCGTATTTTTTAAATAGATTAATTATTCGTACTTTACGAGGAAAAAATTATTAAAAATTTGGGGTAGGGATTTGTAGAAGTGTCGAAGAAGACGGATAGACTGGGAGGGAAAGAGATAGTTATAGCCAGCTTTGGTCATACCACACCCTGCAACACCTACCACAATATAATCGCGACGCTGATAGGCTGATGTATAACTGTCTCTTTCCTTCCCGCTGTCTATCTTTCTTCTTCCACGATTCTAACATACGGCATACCTAACGTGACCATACAGGCCAGGCTGTCTGCCCCGTTGTCCCCAGCGAGAGCAAAAATGGGCCGCTTTTGCAAACGGACCAAACGATAATTTATTATACCTTGATTTTTAATTTATTTTGATTACCAAGACTAACATCAACAAATCATGTAATGAGCTCCATTCCTTCCTCAAAACTACATCCGACATTTTGAAACTGATTTGCTCCGCCGACAAATATAAAACAAATGCTTCTGCAACTGCAATCTAAAGTCTAAGATTAATTCAAGTTACATATTATTAATACATTGTTATCATGTCCTTGTTTTTGAATAAATAGTAAAATAAGTTCTTTTTTTACAAAATTAAATGGCTCATCATTTCATCTCAATTTTATGACAGTTTACAATTATTGATATTTTGTGTGATACGACCTTGATATTCTGTATGATACAACGTACGATCGTACGTATTTCTGATCTGCTTGTTCTTCTAAGTCAACAATCCGTTAAATATATTGGGCCGAATTCAGCACTCTTCAGTAGTGTAGTGATCGTCTCTAGTAACTACGGAAACAACTTGCATCTTTTTCTTATTAGCGCATCGATGCCTATATCTCTCTTTATTTTATTATTTTTAAATAAGCTTCTTTAGTTAAAAAAGTGTGCTGAATTCAACCCATTCTCTTTTCTAAAATGTTCAGTGATCTGGAAATTTATTTGTATGTACATGAAAGATGAAAAACGTGCAACTTCCCTTGAAAAAATGTAACTTTTAATTATAAGACATTTGACCTTGAACTATAACCCCCTCCCATCGCGCTGTCCCGTTCTGAGGTCAAAAAGAAATGGTCACATTAGGCATACCGCGTGTCTGATGTTTTAAAAATGTACATAAGAGATTAACATAGGAAATTAGTTTTTTGCAATTTCTTGCTCGCCAAATTATTTTAAGTAAAAATGCGTCAAATTTAGTGCATAAAATTCTGTATCTAAATCAATAAACAGAATTACCTATCCATGCTTTTTAAATTAAATATGAAAATGTCGAAAATTACGTGATTATTTATTTTGTATTGGGCCAAAGTGTGTTCCAGTTGTCAAAACAGACTTACCAACTGAACCATGTAAATGAATGAAGCTAGTTAATTACGACAGTATATAGCGTTACAATAGCATGACAGCCTAATTCCTTTATTTGAAAACTTGTGGATCAAAAAATAATCGGCGGCCGTCTTTAAACCGGTTGTACCACTCTTTAATCTGTGTGATGCTCATAGCATCGTCACCGAAAGCCGTCTTAATCTTCCGAATGGTTTCCACCTGGCTGTCGCCCAGTTTCAGGCAGAATTTGATGCAATAGCGCTGCTCCAGTCGTTCCGTCATTTTCCTTGCAATGAAAAACCGACGAGAGCGCTACACACTCAAATGCTGCTTGCCAGCAACAGACGCTATCGACAGGCGGGAAAAAATTCACGCATGCTCACGAAGGTTCAAGGTCGGCTCATGCAAGTTCGCTTGATTCCAATCCATCAGGTTTTCGCAAAAAAAATAAAATCTGATACTTTTCTAACACTAACAGACATCATATATTGAAATTCGAATATTGTGACAGATAACAGGGTTTTTCTTCTTAAATGAAATACTAAAATTAAAATCGTTTGTTTCATTGTATTAATTTTCAGCGGTATTTCTTTACATTTTTGGCAATAAAAACGAACAAGTAAAAAATAAATCATCGGGAGTGATAATAACTCTTATAAGTACGAATTTATTATTATTATTATTGTCAGAAATTAAAAAATAATCACCCCTATTCTGTAATTCAATCGATAACTTTTATCAATCGATAATAAATTGTAGCCAATAATTATAGTAGGCACTGAATAAAAAATGATGCTGACAGATGATACATTTGTTTCTATTTGTCAAAAATTGTTATCGATCGATAACTATTATCGATTAAGTTACAGAATAGAGGCGATTATTGAGAATATAATTCATGAGTCACGTGACATGTTTTCCGCCAATCAACATTCAGAATCTCCCTAGTAACATGTCTATCACAGCGATGATAAAAAACAAAGAAATTATCACCTTATTTATATTCGTTACTAAGAATTTGTTTTCTTTATTTGACATTGACAGTTAATTTTGAGTATCAAAATGTACGATAATCCTTGGGTTGATATCAACAACGATGAAAATAATATGGCAATTATCAAATTAACCATGTTGTAATAAAATATATAAAAAGTTAGGTTAGCAGCACACACAATGTGTCACAAAAATTCATTAAATTCTCTCATTAAATATAAGCTCGTGATATGATTAATAATCGAAGATATTGCTAGTGAAACCGAAGCAGCATATTTCACTCGTCCTATGGACTCGTGACATCTGCAACTCGGTTTCACTCGAGAATATCATCGATGATAATCATATCACTTGTTATATTACGTATGACTATTTCACTCATAAATATATAAACCAATCCAAATTCAGGATTCTACCTAGTTATCAAGTTTCACATCGACAAAACACCGTCACAAAAAATTTTCGCACCTTTTAAGCCAATAAAATGTCGTATTTTTACAAGTAAGTGAGTTTTGATAAGCGAAATTTTTTTGACGTTTTAGAAACATATTGTTTACATACCTGTCAAAGTGTGTATATTTTCAGTGTTATCAGTTTTTATTAAAAACGAGTCGATTCGGATAGGAATCTATTTAAAACGTTGAAAAAGCAAACTTAAATGTAACACCTCAAAACAATAAAAATTAGAAGATTTTTGTCAAGAAAGAAAATATATAAATGATTACCTGATTTTTATTTTGGAAATAGTCATCCGAATACCATTCGTGGTTAAATTATATCCTGGAAAAATTTTCCGATTGCTTTACTCGAGCCTGTTGCCAATTTATCTCGTGACATTGATCAAAAATCACATTCGTGGTTAAATTTTATCTTGGAAAATTTTTTCGATTGCTTTACTCGAGCCTGTTGCGAATTTATCTTATGACATTGTCAATGTCACTCAATAAATTGCTAGGCAACCGGCTCTCGTAACAATCTGAAAATTTTTCCGGCAAAAATTTACCACTTATGATATTATATATGAAAATGTATCACTCTTCGTGTTAATTGATTTAAATCTTACTGACAAGCTACGGATGTAATTTTTCAGATACATGTGTACGTTTCCTCATTTCAATTGTTAAACATGAAAAAAATTGGATTCAATTCAATGATTCGTAAAATAAAGTTGATTTAAATTTTTGTGTTTATGAAGAATGTGTTTTCGGTTGATTTAATAAATTACTCATTAATTTAAAAACGTGGGTTGTGTTTTTATTTCTCGGCAGCTTTGGATAATAATTACCTACTGTTGTGTGGAAAAATCGATAGTCAGCTCTTCGCCTCGGGCCTTCAGACAACTTTTGTTGCTTAGCAACGGTATATGTTATAAACTGAAAGGTCAATAGTTCACGCAGGATGTGTAAAATTATGCTTTATGCTACTTTTGCCCTAATTACCACACAGTACATCTGCTACTTCCAATTTCCAACATACAATTGAAGGGCTAGTGGGAAAAAGGATGAATGTCCATTTTTTTTAGCAAAATGAGATGATTGGTCCTACTGAAAGATAGAAGATGGGGCTTTCAAATGGTATAATTAAAGAAGGCAAAAACGGTAACAGTTCTAAGATAAAAGAGCTTAAAAGAATGACAGTCCAAGCATTTCTGATTAGTAGATTCGGTAGTCAGATTGGTAAAATTCTATTAGGTCCCACATAAGTTGAAACTCGACCCATCTGTGGGTATAATTATGTCCAATCTAAGTTTTGGACTAAGATTGACTACAGTATCTTACTTCAAAAGAGTTATTTACATACCAAGTGCGTGAACGCTTGGTTCCCGGATGAGTGTTGTTTCTTATTGTTTTGTTACAATTTACATTACGTTTGTTGGTTATGTTTTACCGACTTCCCGAGTGCGCTGTCTTGCCGACTCCCGCCAAGCAGCAATTGTTGCCAATATTTTGAAACAAATGCACTGACTTCATTATTTTAAAATAAAATTTCATTCAATATTCCACCATTTTCTTTTATTATTATTAAGCGAAAGAATGTTTGACAAACTATACTTTTTTATTATAAATATATTTCTTTAATGCCCGGTTTTATAAACATCGAATAAACTGCTGAGTTATTACTTTGAAAGTAAATTTAATCGACGAGTAAATAAAAATGTCTGTTTTATAAAACAAGTTACAGAGTAAAATAACTACTTGCAGAGTAAATATTTTATCCTAGTGATTTACCGATAGAGTCATGACATCTGTCATTATTTTGTGATTTTTGCATATAAATATTTTAATATTTTCTATAATTATATACATTTAATATTGTTGTTCACTATATTAAGAACCAGAATGGTAATAAAATTTTATTTTTTTATGAATTTGCAACTACAATTTTAACTGGGAACAAGGAAAAGAGCCTCCATGAAGAGTGTGTGAATACCGTAGTACACTCAGGCTAAGGTATACCGGCTAATCTTTTCACTACTAGAGCATAAGAGAGATTGATAAAACAAGAATAAAACATTACTAGATGGTATCCCTTAAAACTACTAATGACGATAATTTTAATCTCCAACTGAAGAGGATCTATTCCTAGCAATGTGCCGCAGAATGTTTTAATAATATTGTATTCTGTAGTGTGTCATATAGTGCCAAGTGTCAACTAACATGGAAAAAAGAGATAACGGGGAAAAAATTACACAGTAATAGACAAAGCAAATATATTGGATATAAATAAATAAATTTAAAAATAATGCTAGATATGAAATTTATAATGAATTAAATTAATGTTGATGTGTCAAATTTATTCTATAGAATAAAATTTACTTTCTCGGAAATCGGTGGAGTAATTTAATCTGTAGATTTACTTATCTAGTATTTTTATTCTTGCTTTATAAAACGAAAATCTCTGGAATAAAGTATTTTATTTTAAGAGTAAATTTTACTTTGCTCGTAATTTACTTATCCATCATTTATAAAACTGGGTATGAGAAATGCTTTAGAAATTGGAGTGTTTTTTTCCCAAAATTTCCCGGTCGCTATCTGGTGGAGACTTGGGAAATTGACGTTTCGGACGTTGGTTAGGCGACGCGAAACAACACATTTCAATGCATGAGTGCGAAAATAAAATTTCAAACTTTAAAATTCGTGTATTGAAAAAAGACATTTTGTGACATTCATCTTTTTCCCCCATAGCTCGATTTGAATATCGAAACAAAAACGTTGTATGTATCACGAGCATCAAGATTAAAAATTTCCGCTACGCGTCGAGCTTTAAATATTCCCCCGTGCTACAATCTTTTAATTATGCCCTTAATACATAAATATTATATATTTTTATATAGAATCCCATTTTTATTTAATAATAATCGTAGATCTTTCTAGATTCTTTATGCTTACTGAAAAGATTATATAAACTCGATAATACATGACGTATTTCTTGGTATAGTTAGAGAACGAGGCCAATTATAATTTCATATTTCATATTTGATGTGTGTTAAAAGTAAAACTTTCCGTTCGATAAAATATAAAAGCCAACCTGCTACAAGTTCCGAATCAGATATCATAAATAGAGAAAACATTCTCGCATTTGGGAGAAATCAACCAAAAAATTTTATGCCCCTACAAGTGATCTGTTTTCATGGTCCGCATTCCAATTGGATGCGGAAATTTGGCGGCCAAAAACCGTGCACATTTGAATATCGACTTTCTGGTCGAGGTTTTTCAACCGAGTTGAAAATTTGCCGGCCTGATGACTCCGAGAGAGAATTTAGTGACATTAGATGCTACAGAAAGTAATATTGAATCACACTGACCACAAATGCATTTTTAAACATAAAATTTTTACCGGTTTCGTTTGAGATCTTGATGTTTTCAATTAAAAGCTTTAACAATGGTAAAAATTCTATTGCTGATGTCTAGTGGCTGGTAGAAACAACGTAACGTATGGTCTTAAAGTTTTGAGAAAATTTATAGATACTGATAACTTTTTTAATACTCTTTTAGTTGTTAAACTAATTATTACAACTATAGCAATAAGTATAACAATTAATATTTAACATTTAAATTATTGATGATGGACCATTATCTTCAATGGCCTTTAATTTCCTTCTGACGTGCCCCATCATCCTCTGAACATCATCTGGATCGATTTCTCGAATCTTTTGGTAAATGCGACGTCGTAATTGTTCTTCATTTGCAGCTTCCCATCCCTTGTCGTACACTTTTCTAGTCAATATTGACCAAAATTCTACTATTGGTCGAGTTTGAGGTACAATGCGGGGATTATCCAATGTCGGAACAAAGTCTACGTTGTTTTCGTTATACTAGTCTTTAGTTACTCTGGCGTAACGGCATGAAGCTAGATCAGGTCAAAACATTATATCATCATTGGCGTGATGTGTATTTAAAAATTGAAGCTATTTAGAGAGGCATCTTTGAATATAAATTTGTGCAGTTAAAGCTTCTACTCGAACACGACCAATGTACGGCTCCGAGATATATCCGGCTTCAGAAATGGCACACCATGCTCAAATTTTATCCTCAAATTTAGATTTACTTTTGAACTTGACATTGTCTGGTGTGTTTTCCATGTCATTAGTATAAAAAACATCGTTTCCTTTCATGTCTGAATGGGACAGTAAAATATTTCTCGTCATCCATTACAATAAGTTTATTGAGAAAATGAATGCGCATTAACGCACGACAATATCTAAGGATTCTTTCTAATTGGGCCACGGTATATTTTGGTGCCTTTCTTCTTTTTAGAAACACCACGTCATTTCGAGAAAGTGTTCTAAAAACCAATCTTCTGGCTACAGTTCGTTGTGACACTCCAACTTTGTCTTTAACGGCTGCAATTAATCTTTGTTCTCCCATGTGGCTCAAAATTTTTGGTCGACCACTTTTGGGCAAATTAACAAAATACCTTTTTCATAATCTTTAATTGTCCGATAAATTGTTGCCACAAAGATATTGTGCTCGCGATAAACTGCAACAATATCACACTTAGGCATTCGCCCAACAAGATTGTAAATTCCTTTACCGGTTTCAGGATATTATTCCATTGTTTACATATACAAAAGTAGGTTGGTAACTAAGTAATAACTGTATCTGTATGGTAATACGAGCTCGGATTTCAAACTTACATCTTCGTCAGTTATGATGTGCATAACATTCCTAGGTATGTTAATAGCTATTACGAATATTTAGCTTATATGACATTTTGCTGCATCAAATCGAAAAAACTAAACTGTCAAAATGAAAACAAGTTAATTGTGATATTTTGTTTCCAGCGACAATTTGATTTAACGTTATTTGGTTTAAATACAAAACATTCGCAGCCCGATTCACAAAAAAGTTTAAGCTAATCCTCATTTTTGGATTAGTGAATTCTATTCTTTCCTAGTATTTAAAATTTATTCTTCATTGTATTATCAAAAAAGGTAGTTATTTGGATTAGATTACACTACATTTTTAAAAATAAACTGCCAAAGTTAGATTAAAAATCGCTAATCCAAAAATAAGGATTAGCTTAATCTTTTTTGTGTATCGAGCTGCTAAAGAAATTCTCAAAACTTTAGGACCATATGTTATCTTATATTTTAACTATTTCTTTAATTGACAATATTGCATCGAAATGAAATGTCAAATGAATTGTTATGTGTTGCTTTGTGTGTTGTGACACCTTAGACGTTTTGTAAAAAGATGGATTTTACAATTTTGCTTAGAACATATTTATTTTCATTATTGTCATGGAGCATGGTTGACAAGTCTAACTGAATCGTTACTGAAACAACTATTACAGTAACTGAAGTTGAAACCTATACAATGAGACCAAAACACCAATAGAGGAGTTATAATTCTAACGAACCATTCAGAATAATACGGGCACTATTGTTTTGGAACCAAATATGAAAATTGAAACATAACATTGTGATAATGGACCTATTAAATTTACAAATTAATTCTAATTAGGAAACAGAGAGTATGTGAAATGAGCGGGATTAGGGCACAACATGACTTGTATTATAAACATTTTACTCTGTAATGCGAACTGTTTAACATAAAATAATAAATCTAAACACAGCTCGCTTCGTAGAGACATGGAAATCTTGTAGATATACGGGCTGTCCGGATTTCGAAGGCCACCTTGGGATCTCGAAAACTATAATAGATACGACTTCGGTTTAATTGGACATGTGGTGCGCTTTGGGGGACCATTTTAGATGGACTTTGCTTTGACAAAAATTCTCATAGATTACTAGAAAATGGTCGATATTTTCATTTTGAAATTACTTAAACTATCAGTAATCGAAAAAAATGTTTCAAATAAAAAAGTTATATATTTTTATTGTCTATCCAGTAACACAAACTTAAATTTTTTAAACGGAACCCATATTTTATTTTTATTCTAATTGGCCGCACGCCTTTTGTCGACGCTCGCCTCACTGTCGGTTTTTGGAGCACAAGCCAAAGAAATGAGAAACATTTGACTAGTGATGGGCAATGGATAAATACCCGTGGGTAGGTAAATTAAAAAATAGGCATTTATCTGGCGTACCGGTAAATATCCAAAAATGGGTATATACAGGGTGTAAATGAAATAAGTGCATTAAATTTAACCAGTAATGTAACTCGACGAGAGCAACAATATTTCTTAACAAGTTTTTTCTAAGTCTTTTAGATTTTGAGTTAAAATTCTTTAAAGATTTGCTGCATATATCGTTACCCGCCCATGGAGAACAAATGGCTGCTGCCGTATTCAAGTGGGATACAAACAGCTCAAAAATTATCGGTTATCGGTTACTCTTATAACATTTATTAATAATTAATTCGTAATAGTACAATTTTCAAATAAAGAAATTAAAATTTGGATGACAAAATTATAAAGTTGTGTATTAAACCAGGCTTTTAATCACCTGTGTATAGAGGATGACAAGGAGGAACGAGGGGTAGGAGGTATCGAAAAAGAGCAAAAGCATAGTTATTAGGTTATGAGATGATTATTTATCTTCGACAAATCATAATAGTTTAAATACGTTATTCAAAAAATGTAAGTACAAACTTTTGTCCATTTAAACGAGGTACATGAGTAGCAATAATTAGTCGTCCATTTATTGTTCCCGCTCAAACATTTTTTAATGAAAATTTTTACAGCATTTTCGTCTGTTGAAATGTGTATTGTGCATAATAAATACACCTTCCCAAGTAAATTCAGTCTCATTAATGAACATTATGAGCCATTCCCAAAATCGTAGTCTGCTGAAAACATTGATCTTTTTGCACATGATATGGATACAACTGTTGCTTTATTTAAAATTGTCATATGTGACACTTCGTATTGTGATAAAGATGTACAAGATTAACAAATGTGCGAATATTAGGAACAGTATGATTTGGAAACGCTCCGTCCAAATGCGTTGGCAACTCTATAACACTATGTCTTTATATCAACCACAAATTAAAATGTAGTAAAGATACGAATAAATAAATAAACCATAGGCAAGTAATTACAATGTCTGTGTACTTGCTATTTGTAAACGTAAGCATTTTGACAGAATTTTACCTAATAAACAAGTTTATTACTAATGTCAAAATTTAATTGCAACAACTGACAGGACGATCAACTGCTAAAACAAAATTTTTCATAGCTATTGCTATTGCATTCAATTATTAGAAAAACACGTGGAACGACTCGTCAATTTAGGGGGTTGTAAAAATGCTAAAAAAATATGCGATTTCGAGAAAAAGTTATTAAGAAATATTGTTGCTCTCGTCGAGTTACATTACTGGTTAAATTTAATGCACTTATTTCATTTACACCCTGCAAATTATAATTTAAAAAAAAAATTTGTTCTAATAATTTATTGAATTTAATGTATTTTATTATTTTTTTTTTAATTAAGTGTGTCAACTTGAAATTGAACTAAATTGGGGTAAAATGGGCAGTCCGATTAAGCTTAACATCTCTCATGAAACAAAATATGTTTGATTAAGATTTTAATCAACTTTCATGAAATTGGGCATTCATATTTATGTTTTAAATATGTATGTATATTAAATTGTATTAAGCTCATTTTCTGCAAAAAATATTAGTAATACAATTAACTTTATCATTTTGTAGCACCCTAACATTAAATTTTGTGAATACGATATATTTTGACATTTTAAATGATTATTTTGGTTAATTGATACAGAAATTATGGTTTAAAGATGTAAAGAAAATAAAGGACTTAAAAAGAAACCATTTTAAGTACAGTTTATCAAATTGAAACTATTATACCTCTACCCCCGTTGTAAGCATTTTAAATTAAATTTCCCGGGAACTAGTACTTTCATTTCCGTTTTAAAAACAAAACAATATCATAAGTCTTAAAAATTACCCCGAGTCACGAAAAAAAGCTCAAGCTATCAGTCGATCTCAGATTTGAATTGACAAAGTTCCCCAACAAAGATTATAACTCATTCCAAAGTAAATTACATCTTTCGTATGTTTATTGCCATGGATACAAGATAATCATTAGACGACTCGTGACTGGGAGGAGTTAGAAACTTATAGCGAATGTCCTGGTTTCGAATCCTAGATAGAGTATGGATGTTTGTAGTGTCTATTTATGTCGTTTACATTAACAAGAAACTTGAAATAAAAGAAACTGTCTTATCTTTATTTATCAACGTTCAAAAAAATATTAGTTCATGGTAAAAATGGAATCTGAACCTTTTTAGCCTCTACTGGTAAAGGTTGAGGGTGGATTGAAAAGATATTGGTAATGATCCTTTGATCCAGGATTGCGGCGAAATCCGGGGTCGCTAGAGGATGCAAAATTTTTGGAGGTCCCAATAAAAGAATAAAATTTATTCCAGCTTGTCGCCATTTATTTCTACAATAGCCTCTCTTAAACGCCCTACGGACTGGCCTAATAGGACAATTTTGTTAGGCAATATGTGGTGCACTCTCCACGCCAGCAATGAGTGCCTGTGAGGTGACGCCCGGTAAGCGCCCGCACGGTCCAAATATTTCATCATTACCGATATCTGTGTACAAGCAGAATGGCACACCCAGCAATGGGTAATAAGCCGTGATGATATATTTATTTATTTAATATGACAAAATATTGAATGAGTTTGCCGTTTTTCTCAATAATTTTAATTTCTCTAATTTATTGCGTATTGTTCTTTTTAATGATCATTTTTATTAGGTACATTTTAGCCGTTGGAAAGTGTCATTAGTTGGCCGGAAGTGACTTTTCCAGCTAATTGGAAGTGAAGTAAACAATAAATCACTTCCAAACTGTTTGGTAGGTTAGCAACGTACATATTACAAACCGATTGTGAGTAAATAATATTACTCACCCCTTACATATTAAAGTCACCGATATAGTCTAATCTAATGCAAGTAACTACCTTTTTTTAAACCCCTCAACAGGATTAAATCCCAATTAAAGATTGGGTACACATTCACACACATCCATGCCTTAGTGGTATTCGAACCCAGAGCCCCGAGGACACTCATAACATGAGGCGTTGCTCTAACCATTGAACCACCGGAGCTATAATAAAATGAAGATTAAATTTTAAATACCGGGATAGAATAGAATTCACTAATCCAAAAATGAGGATTAGCTTAAACATTTTTGTGAATCGTTAATTTTTATTAATCTAAATAAATACCTACATATTTACTTATGCTGGAAACTGTATTGAATTCCTTTTCTATTGTTCTATTTACTTTTTTCTTTTTAAAATGTTACTAATATTATTTTGAAGTAATTAGTTGTTTGATAGTGACATTTATCTGTCAGTTACATACATTTGAATAACTGCGTTTTGTTTGTTTAAAGCGTAGCTCTGGCATTTAAATTATAGATAATTTTATAAATTTATCCATAAAATATATAGAAAACGTATTATTGCAAGTCTATAGAAAATTTAATAATCTTTAATTTTTATAATAACATTAATCTCGAAAAATTAACATTTAAAGGTATTTTTCGAAGAAAAACTTTTTGAGCATCTAGTAAACTGCCATTTCTGGTTATCCGATTTTCACCGAAATCTAATGGGCTCTTTCCATTATAGAAAAAGTTCGAAATACAAGGTTTCAAAATTTTCTGAATGATAGTATTTGAGTTAGAGTGGAGGATCCACATAGGGGCGAGTGGGGTAAGAGTGAACGGTTTTTTGATAATATGTAATAAATTTCATATATGAAATATTTCAGCAGTTTTATTGAACTCTAAATATAGTTCATACATTTGCTTACATATAAAAAAATTAAAATAATTCTTTTCTATTATAGTACAAACTCTGTTTTTTATTTAAAAAAATAAGTGTTCACTCTTGCCACGCATGGCGAGGCAAAAGTGAACGACTGCAAAAATGTTACCTAAGCACGACAAAAATCACATATATATTTGTCGGCATTTAGTTTAACGTTAGTGTATCCTTCGTGTACCCACTGATGATATTTTCCGAAAATAATTCGGTCTTCAACAGATGTACTGTATTTTTCTTTACAACAAATACAAATACAGTCGTCTTCATTACCAGTTGTCGTGTTATTACTATTGTTTTGCTTGACTATTTCTGTAATCCAGAAGTAGATGCCTGCGATAGATCCCTTTTAATCTTTTTTGCTTCCTTTAATCGTTTTCCTTTTAAAATTTGCTCCAATTCTTCTTTATATGGGGAATTGTTATAATTTCAGGGCAAGAGTAAACACTATGTTTACTCTTACCCCGTTTAATATTATCACAAAAATTGTTTTTATCCCGTGTTCTACGCCACTGTTTAAACTTTCTTTCGGCAAACTTTGTAGAGGATGGTACACACTTTAATGCAATGTTCACTATTTTATTGCTTCTTTTTTATTTCACGTGCAATATAATAATACTTTGACTTTAATCTTGTATCAAAATGATGCAATATACAAACTTACCTGTAATTTTGTTTTCATAAACTTGGCAATGTTCTTCTTTTTCACGTATAAATGACAGAATAGTACCATGTTTTACCGCTAGGGTTGGTAAGCCGAACTGTATAAATTAGCGGGATATTTGAATTGTTTACTCTTGCCTCGCGTACACTCTTGCCCCACTCACCCCTACACATACACACAGACATCATCTTGAAAATGTTGAAATTGGATTCTAGGGACCTTAAAACGTGGTCATTTACCAAAATCTCGATATGTGATTTTTAGCAAGATCCCTATACCTTCCTTACCAAGGGTAGCGGGCGGTAAAAATAAATAATTAAATATATCATCACGGCATATTACACATTGCTGGGTGTGCCAATCTGCTTTGTATACAGATTTCGGTAATGATGATGACATATATGCACCGTGCGGGCGTTTACCAGGCGTCTCCTCAC